>VXBA01002083.1:796455-872442 GCA_013399895.1 Serilophus lunatus
CCCGTAGGAGATCAGTCATGGCAAAATTAACTCAACAAATCTGCATGTTAAAGATGAGATAAATAGAAGATAATTATTGGCTCGTCTGGCTTTGGGGTACTGAGTGCTCAGATAATTCCCCAGCTGTGAAACCACCAAATTCACGGACCTTCCAGGGGGACTGGCACAGACTGGGAAGAGGATGCAGCTACGGGGAAGCCCGAGACCTTCCCCAGCGATAACCACAACGATCTTCAACCAAGAGAAAAGCCCCCACCCGAGCGGCCGAACAAGGCTGGCACTTCTGGTTAGACAAAGGGACAGAAAATGTTCCGTTCACTTCCCTGGGAGGACTCAAGGCCAGGGAGGACATTAAAAAAAAAAAAAATCAGGAATTTGAGGAACCGAGGGGCCGCGTTGCTACCCTGGAAACCCAATTCTCACTCAGGATTCAATAACGGGGTTTTTTTATCCAATAAAGAAGTCGGAGCACAGGGACAATATATTGAATTAAAAGGCGAAACCAGGAGCAAAATTAAAGTAATAAAAAAGCACTCTCAAGGAAATAAATGAAGGATGGGAATGAATGGCCACCCTGGGTAGTGGGTGCTGCGTGGAGGCTCGGGACGGGTTGGAGCAAACCCTGGGACTCGGTTTGCGGGAGGGAGGGAGGACCTCAGAAATCCCAGCTCCATGTCTCCGGGCACCCACCTTCCACAGGGGCCAGGGTGTCACCCCTGGGGCTGCCCCTGTTCCTGGACCTTTCCTGACCCTTTCCCCTGCCCTCCCCTCCCGGCTGCGGCTCTGGCCCCGGGGATGGGCACAGAAGAACCGGGATGGGCGGAGCAGCCGCTGGGGATGGGGAGAAGCCCCAGTCACTGTGACAGTCCCAGTCCAGAAACACCAGTTCCTCCTCCCGGCACGGCCGGGCTGCAGGGGATGCTCAGAACCGCGGCTGGGAGCGGCGGCAGGAGGAGGAGAATCCTGGTTTAATTTTATTCCGAGTTCAGGTTTCAACCCAGATGCCTCGAGATCTAATTCCGAATAAATAATTGTACTGAGTAACCCAGGTCCCCCGGTGATTAACTAAACACACTGAGGCTCGCTGAAATTGAATTAGGAGTGTGCACTCAGCCATTATTACCCTCCCCACGTCATGAATATTAATGAGGGGTTATTAAGAAATGTAAATGATGCCTCAGGGGGTTGGGAGCACCGGGGGTGCAGGGCCGTGCGGGCTGATATGACAAACCATTAGGAAAACAGCCTGATTGAAGCCACTTTTTAATTATGTCAGATCTCGCTCTCCGGCGGGTGCAGCCGCGTTTCCGGATGCTTTCGTCTTTATTAAAATGAGAAAAAGGGAACAAGTCAGAGTTGGAATGGGAAACGAGCCTTCACAGGGAGGAAGATGCAGCTACCCAACACCCTGGCACATGGAGACATGGGCACTGCATCACACAGAGGGTCACCGTGGGCTCAGCTCTCGGCTGGGACAGCCCGTGCTGCCACCACAGAGAGAGGGACACCGGTACCCCCATGGCACCTGCACCCCGGCCTGGGACCCCCGCAGCCCCCAGCTCCCCCACCATGGCCCCACTGCCTGCAGCCCTTTCCCTCGGTTCAGCCTCGCTGGGCAGAGCAGCGACTGCCACAAGCTCATGCATTTTAACAGGCTCTCACAGGGCTCCCCGCGCTGGAATGTGAGCTGACAGGGCCAGCTGAGTTAATCAGAGTGGATAATGGAGGGAAAGAGAGAAATCTCAACCCAAATTGCTGCAGAAATCATGAGCCGGGGCTCAAAAACATTGATTTAAACTGGGACGAAGCTTAAAGGAGAAGGCGGTGGTTCTCACAGCCCAACGTCCCACCAAAGAGGGAAAGGAGAATGGTCACAGAACCCACATCCTCCTGCAGGACGGCAGGAACTGCCAAGTGCGGTGGAGCCCGTCCCTCGATCCTGGAGGGATGTGCTGCTGGTACCAGGATGGGCATCTCCATCTTACCAGCACTGCAGCATCAGTGGTTCATTTGTAAAACAAAGCGGGCCAGAGGCTGTTCTTTGGAGGGCAACATTTGTTGTGAGGAGGAGTAACGCACCAGCCTAGCCCTGGTGCTGCTGTGGCTGCCATCTCACCCTGCCAACACCTCCTCACCTCTGCAGTGTCTGCCCTCCACGAGCACCAAACTCAGCACTCGTGTGGTGCTGAGCCACAAGCAAGGGAAAAACAGGCGTCTGATGGAATTAAGGCCCATCCCTGTGGCCCACTGGTATCACCACAGTGTCACCCCAGGCAGATGGAACAGTCTGGGATAGGCATGCACACCGAGTTCATTGGGACTCGGGTCTCTTCACCCCGATAGCTTCATAAGGCCAGGCTGCCACTTAATTGCACCCATAAGTGTTGGAATTACTGAAGGGTAAAATGCAAATGGTGTAACCTTTCCTGAGCTTACCCAGCACTGCTGTGCCAGCTCTGTGCCAAAGGGACCTGCCCACATCCCTTCTCTCTCCTTGATTGCTCACAGAGCTGCTAGGAGACACCTTCATCAGGCCCTAGGAGGTTGAAGACAGGCCCCTTGCCAGGGTCACATGCTAGTTCACCCAAGCTGGAGGCAGCAGGGTTGCCCTGGGAGCTCCCCCACCCTGGGCCAACTATGACTCCCAGTCTGGCCCCAACACTGTGAGCAAGCCAGGGCCATGAGGGCCAGGCACACAGTAACTAACCAAAGCATGGAGCAAAACACACAGCCTGTGCCCTTCCTCTCCAGTGCCACCTTCTCACCCTGAAAGCCTCCCACAGCTCATGGCCAGGGTCCCTGTGTACTTGGCCCTGGGTGCCAGGGCAGAGTGCTGGCTGAGCCTGCAGCTCGGAGGGGATGGTGCTGTCAGGAGAAACCAGCTGTGGCATTATGGTTAATGAGATTTTCAGGAACCTGCAGATCATTTGGTAGGTGGGGTAGGGACAGACCCAGGTAATTAAAAGGTGCTGACCTGTGAAATCAGGCTGTGAGAGACAGGGTGGCTGTGATCAGGCTCTCCCTACTTCCCACCCATTCCAGTGCCACTCACTGTCCCAGTAGAGCCTGGGTGCTGGAGCAGCACCTTATTTATGGCTCTGCTTCCCCGAGTTAAACTCCACAAAGTGTGACAATCAAAATTAAAGATTTCTCCAGAAAGGCAGCCTGGGGGAAATCACCGCTGCGGCCAGTGGAGATTTCCCAACGGTGACTTTTAAATTAAAGGGGAAAAAAAATTCTTTAATTTGGCAGCATGCATGGGATGCAGCTCACTGGGCACGTTATTATCCAGCTCAGCAAATGCTCCCAGAATTCGTTCACACTCCAAATTACCAATCTCTCTGCGAGGCTGCACATCCCCACCTGTGCCGGCATCAACCGGCACTGAGAGATGTGTCAGAGCCGGGACCAGGCTGTGCCCCACCGCCCTGGAGCTGAGCCCCGGCAGGTGCCCGTTACCCACACAACCATGTTTTTCTGCCCTATCTGGAGCAGCTGTTGCATGACTCCAGCTGCCCGTGGCCACAGGGAATGGTGGCGTGGGTATGCAGGCAGCCCTGGCCCTGCCTGCCCTGGTGCATCTCTTCCCTTCCCTCTTCCCCCGCCCCTTCACAATGAAGCAATGAAATTATTTTTCTACTTGAGTAGTTTTCAATTTAGATTAAGAAAAATCTGCGCTCCGTTAGCGGGGCCGCAGTAAATCACACACGGGAGGCACAGCGCGGCCGCAGCCCCATTGCTTATCGCCTGGAAACCTTTTTTCACATTGACAGGCTCTGAGTGTGACATTGAGCAGGGCCCAGGAGCAGCAGCCTGGTGAGGACACTGCACAGGGAGGGGGTCCCCCACTTGGCACTTGCTGTGGCACTGCAGGCAGTGCCCAGGGCAGGTAGGCACCTTGGGAAAGATCAGACTCACTGTGATCCCACCCAATCCCTGCCAGTCCCAGTATGGTTTAACAGCCATACCACGTGCCAGCACCTCTTGGTGCTCCAGCATCTCAGAGAGCCCTTGCTCTTGACCATCACTGCTGGTGACACGATGGCACCCAACACAGTGCCCATCACTGGCTGCCCTGTGGCCACGCTGGGAGAGATCTCCATCCTCACTGTCATCTTGGCTCTGCCACCACCCTCGTGCCAGCACCATCAGAAGGAGCATTTGACAGAAAACAAACCTATTTTTTTTTTCCCCCCTCTGGTTCTTGCAGCTCGTTTATTGCTGGTGTTGGGCAGGCGGAGCTGTCAGCGCCTGAACCTCACTCATCCGTTTAACCTTGGGGGAAGAAACACATTTGTGCCGGATAACGTGCATCAGATGGTGGCACCGGGAGCGCCTGTAGCTGCTGCGCCTGATGGATGGGCTACAGGGGCCTCGCCTGACCTGTGCTTGTATGTTATCTGCATTGCTGCGGGAGGCTTTTCATCACACCGACAGCTCCGGCGGCACCAGCCTGGCAAGTGTCTCACCTCACCTCGCCAGGAATGGCTGTGGGCACCAGAGCCAGAGGGGATTGGCCCAACAGCTGTGCTGCCACTGTGGCATCAACGCAGCAAGCATTGTGCCAGGGGAGGACGTGTCGGGTTGTGTCAGTAGCTGGCTGCAGTGGGGCTGGAGGACAGAGAGAACAGAGCTGGTGCCTGCCATGCAGAGGGGACAGAGGATGTCCTCACTGCTGGCAGTGCCACCAGACTGGCTGAAGGGACAGGCCAAACTGTTGCACTTGTCCTTTGGGTGACATTTTGCCAATGAGGGGTCCTGTGACAGTGACAGAGAGGGCACGGCGCTGGGCAGCCCAGAGCCCCGGTGACGGATGAGCGCTGCCAAGTGCCGACACAAAAGCCATTTGGTGCAGGGAAATGATAGATGCTAACACTAATTTTAAGCACAGGCAGCTGAATTCCTCCAGACAGTCTCGGCACTCAGGATTTAGGGCACAGCTGCTGGGTTCAGATAAGGTGTGAAATCAGCCCAGCGTGCAGGGTGTTACTTGGTAATGAACGGCCAGTGATGGATGAGGGTGCCTCAGTGCTATAACCTCTGCATTTGGAGCCTTTCAAATCTCTTACCATCAATCCTGGTTGCTGCCAGGCATTGGGAAGAGGAGCTGGAGGCTGGCAGTGGATGCATGCTGTGCCAGGTGGGCACCACAGGTGGGGCTCCCCCTGCACTACCAGCCTCGTTGCAGGCTGGCAGGAGCACTGGAAGGGTCTTGGACAGATCTTGCCCAAGCTGAGGCAGTTACAGCTGGTTTCTCTGGTGCTACCAGCAGTGACCCCATGCACTACCTCTCCTCCCTAACACCATGAAGCATCACTGGCTGCTCCTGTGTGCTAGCAGCAATCTGGTGAGGAAGGGGATGGTGAGGCATCCTGATCTCCACATGGTTGTCTCTGCTCACCCAGCACTGCCACAGCAAGCAGGCTCAGATCCACGTGGGCAGCACAGGGATGTGGCACCAGCTCAAAATATTTATGGTGAAAGCGATGCTGGAAATGGCAAGTGCTGTGTTTGTCTGTAGCATTTAATCTTTCCTCTGACCTTATAAAAAAATCTATTTGTGTTGAGATTTTAAATTCACTTCTTAAATCACCACTACAGGCTGCACACTGTATTAATTCCTCCTCAAGCAAATGAGTTTAGTGTCTTCTTTTCCAGTACCATCAAAGCCTGAAGGTTGGAGGATGGACACTGTGTCCCCCACAGTCCTGTTGCAATCTTTCCCCACCACCACCCCTGTGTACAATGTCACCTTGTGCACACACTCACCCCTCTCCACGCTGCACTCATGGCACCTTTGAAGAGATCCCATTCTGACCAGGATGGCCACTGCTGCCACCTCCCAGGAGAAGGAAGAACCAGAGGTGCAGATGAAGGCCAGAAGCTGCAGGGAATCAACAGTGGGCTCATGCACATGCCAGTCCCCAGCTGCCTCCAGCATCCCTACAGCTTCCCAGACACCCAATCCCTTGTGAGTCAGGGGCTGCCTCATGCCAGGAGGACACGTGGCACTGCTGCAGTTGGAGCAGAGCTTCCAGAAGAGCTCGCCACCACAGAGCCATCAATCCAGAGGCACTGACTGCCACAGGGTGAAGCACCGGCAGCCCCAGTATTGAGCAAATCACTGGGAATGCAAACCGGGTGCACCTGGGAAAACACATTAACGAATTACTGCTGATGAGGGTCAGAAGGCGTTCCCTGCTCATATTCTGAACCTGGGCCTTTCTCCTTGGATCTAAGGAAAGGGGTTGCGAGGTTTGTCAGTCATTGGTGATCCGTGCAATGGGCACGAGCAGGGTGAGCAGCCAACCCACTGCTGATTTATTACCCTGGAAACGCTCAATTTAGGTAATGTATTTAAAGGAACTAATTAGAATTGTATTAATATTTATGGACCGTATGGAGAAGCTGATAGCTGCTATTGGAGGATATTAGCTGTTATCTTACACTGGGCAGGACCGTGGTGTTGGGAGGCAACTTTAATTGTGGTGAGAGCAGCCAAGGTCTCACCAGCAGCCGGCGACAAAAACCCACTGTCACTGCACGGTCAAACCATGCTGCAACAAATAACCCTGCCCATGTGGTCCCCCCCCGAGCAGCAGAGCATCCCTCCAGCAGGGATGGGAGCCCCTGCTCTTCCAACCTCCTGGAACAGCAGCACGGTCTCCATGCCGGACACGATGCTCCTGGGCCTGCTGCTGGCAGTGCTCCCATCCATCTGGCCTGGAGCAGGGGGCTGGGAGAGGCCCGGGGACAGGCAGCCCCAGCAGTCTCTGGCTCATCCATAACTAGCTCCCTGCCCGCGCCCGACCTCTCACTATAGCAAAGTTCACATCAATTTTCCTTCCCCTCATTTGTCTGTAAACCATGAAGAAAAATCACCGCCGTCTGCCCGCATCAGGCCGCCGCCGTGATGTATGGCTGTAATAAAAACCCCATTTTGGGAGGCCGCCTTCCCGCGCCGCCAGCCAGGCGCCGTGCGTGGCCGTGCCACCAGCCGGGCACCGTGCGTGACACAGAGCCGTGAGCAGCCAGCACCGGCCCAGCCCAGACTCCTGCATTTCATCTCGGCCTCACCATGGGAGGGATTGAAGCTATTAACCCTAACAGCGCTGTTAACCCCTAACTGCCAGACTGTGGAGGACAGCCCTAGGTGGGGGGTTGATCAGGGCTGGAGTGGGCAACACCCTGCGTGTCCTGGGTATCCTCCTGGCTCCAAGCTGGAGAACAACTATGGCACTGCCTGATCTCCCCATTGGGTAGTCACGACCTCACCAGATCTGGGGTCAGGGTGCTGGGGAAGGGGTGCCACCCTCCCTGCCTACCCCACACACAGGCTTTCATGTCAAAAACCAATAGCAGCAGCCATGGTGCCAGCTCAGGGCCAAGCAGTCCTGGAGTACATTTGTAGGGACACCTTCCACTAGATCAGGTTGCTCCAAGCCCCATCCAAGCTGGCCTTAAACAATTTCAAGGACAGGGCAGCCACAGCTTCTCTGGACAGCCCATTTCAGTTCCTCACTGCCCTCGAAGGGAAGAATTCCATCCTAATTTCTAACCTAACCCAATCCTCTCTCAGTGGGAAGCCATTCCCCCTTGTCCTGTCACTCCAGGCCCTTGTCCAAAGTCCTTCTCCAGCTCTCTTGGAGTCTCTTTAGGCACTGGAAGGTGCTATAAAGTCTCTCCTGAGCCTCCTCTTCAGGCTGAACACCCCCAGCAGAGGTACTGGAGCCCTCGGAGCATTTCCGTGGCCTCCTCTGGACCCGCACCAGCAGCTCCACATCCTTCTTATGCTAGGTCTTCCCCGGGATCCCGGCCCGGCCAGTGCCCTCTCCAGGGACGGGAAGGGAGCCGTGCTGCCGGAGCCCGGCAGAGCCCGGCCCCGCTCCCGGCTCTGCTCCGTGTCCGCTCCGGCGGAGCAACAGCCTCCTCTGCCGGCCGCCGCCGGGGATCGGACCGGGAGCGGCCCCCGGAGCGGTGAGACACGGCGGGAAGGGATGGAGAAGGGGGTCGCCAGCGGCATTGGCAGGCGGGGAAGGGCTGCGGTAGGGAGCGGGCTACAAGTGGGGAGAGGGCTGCTCAGACCAGGGCGTTCATTCCCTGTACGTGGCAAGGGGGGCACGCCAGGATCACACGTTCGCTTGCCGCAGGACTGGCACATGCCATCGTTGATGCCACTCCACGCCATTGTTCCAGGGAGCCACAGTGTTGCCAGGCATCAGTCACGCAGCATTCGGCGGGGTGAAGAGTGCAAGGCCAAAGCCCCACAGAGCCCAGAGCCACCAGCACCACCTGAAGGGCCAGGGCTGCTCGGAAGAAGCTGGTGACCCCCCACATTGTCACCACAGCACCGCAGCATACGCCACATAGGGGGCAAAGGTGTCACCCAAAGGGACCCCATGCACGTGACCAGGCTGCTCTCAAAGCCCCTGGTTCCTGCTCGTGGTTCCCTTTGCTTCAGACCAGAGTTCTGGCAGCAACAAGTGCGTTCGGCTGCTTGGAGCAGGGATGACGCACACAGGAATTTCGATTACAATTGATCGTTGAGCTGTAAAACCCAGGACGAGGCCACAGAGGTCACACTGGCCTCAGCACAGATGCCTGTGTCCAGCCAGGCTGGCCTTGTCACAACCCCCCAGGCAGGGAGTGTACCTGGTGTCCCTTCCACATACCAAAACCCTGGCTGAGGCCATTCTCCAGCTCCAGCACAGGACAAGTCCCCTTCACCAGCCCTTCAAAAACACTGATCCTGTCCCTCTCCACCCACTGCAGCCCTGGCTGCCCACTGTGCCTTGCTGCAGCCTTGCCAATCCCCTGCTGTGCCCCTTAAGCCAGGTCTCCTCTGCCCAACCTGCTGGCAGCATCTGTGGGTGCCCTTTGCCATTCAGCGAGGCACAGAGAGCTGTACCAGCATGGCCACAGTTCAACAGTGAGAGGAGGCATGAAGCAGCCACCTGGTAGGGCTGCAGCCCTCGGACCATGCCCCTGCCTGCATGGGATGGGGTGCAGGAAGCAAAGGTCGCACTCAGCAGGATCTCGGGGCACAGCAGTGGCAGGACTGTGGGGTCCTTGTGAGCAGGGAGCGCTCCTCACCCTCAACATCGTCACCCTTCATGCGCTCAGCTGTGCTGGGGTCCTTGTGACCTCCTTGTGCTGTTGACCTTAGGCATCTCAGTCCTGGAGCGAGATGAGGTGAGAGGTAGCCCCAGTGCTGACCCCGCCACAGCACCCGTCTGCTGGAACACATCTGCAGCCGGCGACGTGTCGGCACCCAGCCACCAGCCTGTCCCCACGGAGGAATGGTGCTCGGCGCAGGGCACTGGGTGTGCCCAGCCCAGCACATTGTGGAGGCTTCCCACGCTCTGCTCCCCCTGAGGCCATGCTCACCCACAGGGACCCAGCCAGCTGTCCCCTGCAGCTCCACAGACAGACATGGCAGGATGTGGGCACCAGGTCGAGACTGGGGCAGGCTGGTGCTGGGTCTCTGGGATGGAGCCAGGGACAGACTCTCTGGTGCTCCGTCCTTGAACTCCCCCATGGCACACTGCCAGAATAGCAGCCCCCAGGGAGCATCCTCCTGACCACTGCCCCTTAGTTCTCACCCCAAAAACTCTTCTAATTACTTGTGACATTACTTTGTGGCCTCTCTGTGGCTGTGGGGGGTGACCCTGGCCCATGGCCACATCTCCCTTTCCCCATGAGGGTACAGAGGGTGCTGTCCTCCCCCCTGCTGCAGCCTGGTTGCCATGGCTGGATAGGACCAGGTAAATCATTTCTCAGGCAGGAACGTCGTATGGCCGTCACTGCCTCGGGCACAACTGTGACACACAGCACCAGTGAGAGTTTCGGTACATGAAAGTTGTGTGCACAGCCCCTCCCCGGCCCTACACGGATATAAACCGCGCCAACCCGTGCTGCCCATCTGTACCTGTGGCACCACCATGAAGACTGCCGTCATTTTACTTGTGGGCATCCTGGTACTGTGCGCCCAGCTGCAGGCAGCTCCTTCGCCTGGTGGGGGCAAAGGTGAGTGCTGGGGATCTCGGGGTGGCTGCTCCTACTAGCTTTAGGAGCACTGTGGGGCTGGCTGGGACCAGGGTCCCGCATGACCAAGCAGGTAGGAGCAATCTCACGAGCACAGAGCAAGGCATGTCCCCAGCTCTGGAGCACTCACATGCCAGAGAGGCTGTGGCTGTGCTTCGGAGCAGGGCTGCTGAGGTCTGTGCCACGTGAGCAGCGTGGGCAGCAGGGGGCTTGGTGGTGGCAGTGTGGTGGGCGCCCTTGGCTGCTGGCAGGTGCACAGCTGGACCTGAGAGGCCAGATTCCCCTTGCACTAGCCCATGCTTGTGGTGTGAGGACCCTGCGCTGCTAGCTGAAAGACCTAGCATCTCCAGGGAATGGGGTGTCCCTCTCTATCCCTATACTTTCTGTCCCTGCTCTGTGCTAGCAGCAGGAGGCTGGGTCCCTGCTCAGGGGCACCTCAATGTGCCCCTTTTAATCATTGACCTCAGCAGTCAGGAAACGTGACTCCAGCACCTTCCCTGCTGCTGTGGAGGAGCTGCAGTCGCCCACGAGGCTTGGGCGCAGCCAGCGTGACCAGGCTTAGCAGTGGCAGGCACAGCTGCCCAGCGATGTGGCAGAGAAGAGCCTTTGGGGTTGTGCTCAGGGCTGCTGGTCCCATATGCTCAGCCAGGATACTCCCTTAGCCACAGGGACAGCCACCCGCAGCCGTGCCAGCAGACTCCTGCACTCCCATAGCTGTCCACAGCCTCTTTGGAGGAAGCACTTGGCAGAGCCAGGGCGGGGACAGCAATATCCCGGATGCCGTGCAATGAGGACAGGAGCCAAAGCATTCCTGTCTCCCAGAAGGTGATGCTGACTGCGTGGGCTGGAGCCTCTGGCTCCACCACCAGCACACTCTGTCTCCAGCTGCTCTGGCTGGCTGGGGGCAGCTCCAGCTGGATCATCCCCTCAGCAGCCAGCCAGGCACCCTGAGACTGAGGCACAGCCACGGGTAAACATTTCCACTGGCACCCACACTGCTCCCCACAGCTCCTGTCTTCTCCTGCAGCTTCCCCCCATCTCCTGCCATGAGCCCATTTTTGGGTGCTTGTCTGCTCCTGTCCATCTGGTCTGATACAGCCCTCACAACCTCGCAGTGCCAGCTGCTCACTGCCAGCACCCAGGTCACCCCACACTGGGGCAGAGCTGGCACAGGGTCAGACCAGGGTGATGACTCTCAAAGATAGCACTGGTGGGGGAGCCATATCCCAGCCATGGTGGGACACCAGGGCAGCCCCTGCCTTGACAGCAGGGATAGTGACCCTGGGTGGGCAGTGTGGGAAGCTTTTGCTGGGTTCAGATCCTTGAGCAACACAGGCAGGAATGGTGCAGGTCCCTTACCTCCATTCCAGCTGGCAGCACTCCCACATCTCAGCCATTATCACCCCAATGCTGCCCCAGCAGCCGCAGCACTGTGGACCAGCTCTGATGCAATGGCCACTGGGCTGCAACACAATTGTCTTAATTCATGGTATCCTGACGTTGCCTCCAATTTTAACCCCAGCCCATCTCCTTAGGCGCTGTCCCCAGTGGGGCCCAGAGTGGGAGCATTCCAGGCAGCCTGAGCATGGCCAGGTCCCAGCAGCTTCCTGGCTGGTCCCCATCCTGGAGGGCACAGGGACAAGGACTGCCCTGCTGGTATCCTTGCCACCCCTGGCCGATGCCCATCCCTGTGTCTTTCTCCTGCTTCCGACAGTGGTGACACACGGTGCAGTGGTGAGACAGGCGGCTGAGCCATCCGTGTCGGCTCCTGTTCCTACATAAACACCCTGGCAGGGAGGGGACCGCAGGCAAAGGCAAACAGTTACTGATTTACTGCCACACCACCATACCACATTGTTGACTGTGGGGTTAAATTACCTGGAGACGGACCCCGGCAGAGCAGACGCCAGCTCGTGACTCAGGCAGGGATCATGTCCCTGCCCCATGGCCTATGCAGGTTTGCAGGATGCTCCAGCCCAGAGCTGGGGCTGCCCCCACAGCCTCTGCCAGTGGCAAAAGTACATCACCGTCCTTCGGGAGGCTGTGGAGGAGATGAGCACTGGGAGAGTGGCAAACACTGATGTGAGTGGGGTGAGTGAGCTGGGCCTACCCAAACCAGGCATGGCTTGACATTGCTATGCACCACAAAGTGTCCTGGCCCACCAGATGTGCCACGGGAGAGGTATCCCAGACAAGGCCAAAGGTGTTGGTGTCGTACACCACCATGACCTGGAGTACTGGGTGTGCATGCCAGTGGCTCACTTCCCTCCAGCCATTTGCCCAGCTGGTGCTCCTGGATGGTCCATCTGCATTCCCAGTGCTGTGGGAGACCGTGAGGATAGCGAGGACTTTGGGGAAGTGCAGGGTGGCCCTGGGTAAGACACTTACCCAAGGCACAGGCAGCCTGGAGGGCCCTTCAGTGGAAGGCCAAGAGCTGGAGGAGAAGAGTGGCTGGAACAGGAGCAGGAATTGTGTGAGAGGCAGCAGAGCCAAGCCACAACCCTGTCTGTACTGATGGTTCCTCTGGGCATCAGCGAGCCAGGGCAGAGGCTCTGTTCAAGCTCACGACTGCGGCCGGAGTGGTGCTGGGTGAGTCACAGTGGGATCAGGTCGTGCCCTGTCCCTGGTGCACCCGCCTGCCATGCTACCCACGAGCAGTACCATTACATCCCCATGGCTGAACCGGCGCAGGGCCGTGGCAGCCCAGCGCCTTGGTGGGCTCAGTCTGGAGCTGTCTGGGGTCCAGTGCGTGTGGCGTGCGGAGATTGAGGCCGGTGGTGCTTGGCTGCCGTTCCTGCCAGGTGAGTTCTCAGCATGGCCGCCCGGTCTCCTCGAGGCTCCCCCTTCCTGGTCGGCAGCCAGCAGCAGCAGATACCTGATACTCGGGTTGTGCAAGCACGAAGGGGGAGCCTGGCCCTGCCCGGCCCTTGGGAGCCACCCGGAAGGCCGAGCCCGCCGGCCCCACCTGGAGAGGAGCTTAAAGGCCGGCTGGGCGGCCGCAGCGCAGCCGGTTCCTGCACCATGCCCACGGCCCGCAGCGTCCTCATCTTGGCGGGGCTCCTGACTCTCTGGGCTGAGCTGCCGGCAGCATCCGCCCAGAATGTCACCAGTGAGTATGAGCGCACGGCCCAGCACGGCTCGTCACAGCACGCCCGGCGAGCAGCCAGCATCCCTCCCTCCCAGCCCAAGGGCAGCTGGGGTGGGGGCCGGGGCGAGCACCAGCCCGTGCCTGGTGCAGTTGGGTTCAGCAGCATCCCTGGACCCAGCCTCGGGGTCGGCGGCAGCATCTCCTGCCACGGGGAGCAGCCCTCAGCCTGCCCGGGGCCGGCCACCCCTGCGTGTGCCCACGCCCCCAACTTTGCCTTGCAGCAAAAGCCGGCGTGTGCCCGGACCCGGCGACGGACGCGGTGAACTGCACGGTGGGGTGCCAGTCCGATGGCGACTGTGAGAGCACCCTCAAGTGCTGCCCAGCGGCCTGCGGCAAGGCCTGCCAGAAGCCCGACGGTAACGCTCCCTCCTGCTCCTGGCCCTGCTGCCCGGAGCCGGTCCCGCTGCCACGAGCTGACAGCCCATCCCAGCCGGCAGCACCAGTGCTTCAGGGTGCGGTGGTGGCCACGGGCCTGGGTGCCCGACGTGTGTCTGGCTGCAGCGTGGGGACCATAGCTGTGTGGAAGCCTGGCAGGGTCGGGGTGTGCTCCTGCCGAGCCACGCTCACCCCTTCCTCCTCTCAGCGATGCAGGGGCTGAGTGGACAGAGGGCTGGGATGCTGGGGCCAGGGTAGAGGGTGGGGGTCTGCGTCGCTCCCCATCACAGCCCTTGTTGCCCAGCCTCTTGGGCAGCTGCCAGCCCAGAATGTGGGCGTTATCCTGTGATTCCAACCCTGCGCTAAGGAAGCCTCCCAGTGGCATCCTCCCCATCCTTGCCTTAGCCACAGCCTTGCAGCTGCCCAGCTGAGCACACTCACCACACCAGTCCTGCTGGAGGGCAGCTCCTGGAGATGGGCACAGGAGTTGGAATCCACAGCTGCAGATACGGATGTGATCCAGAGGCTCCAGTAGATCCATGGCCGCCTGCAGGATAGCACTGGCCTGGCTGTACTGCAGTGGAGGGCACCATGGGGCAGACCTGGAGATCAGTGCTGATGTCAAGCAGTGGAACAGCAGAACGGGGGCCCAACACTGCCAAGCACAGGCTGTCTGGGGGGCACGGGCTGAGGCCTGGGCTGAGCCCTCATGCCATGAACAAATGGCCATCCCTGGCAGCTGTGGGGAACAGCAGGGCCAAGGGTCTGCGTGCGGCAGCTGTGCATCCTGTGCCAGCCACATGTCCCTAAGAGGGAGCACTGAGCACAAGGACTATGGGGGACCACCATGCCGTGTGGCCTCCCTGATGTGTCCTCATCAGGTCCAGCTGGCAGAAGTGCTAACTGGCAGAGCTGTGGGATAGGGGAAATGCCAACCACCATGGCAGTCCTTCCTCCATGGCAGGCAGGGGTCAGGGCCATGTCTGCAGCTCCAGGAACTGCAAGGTGGGCCCTGTCCCCATGCCAGAGACAGCAGGTCTCAGCCATGTCCCTTTGCCTTTCAGAGAAACCAGGCACCTGCCCACCAGTCAGCCCTGGCATCCCCATGCTGGGCGTCTGCACCAACCAGTGCAAGACTGATGCCAACTGCTCTGGGAACCAGAAGTGTTGCAGGAATGGCTGCGGCAAGGTCTCCTGTGTGACACCGATCCACTGAGGTCAGTTGGGTTCATGCCAGCCCCAGGGATCCTGGAGCACCACGGCACCTGCATACCCATCCTGCTCACAGTCTCTGCTTCTTTGCAGGTGCAGCTGCCTCCTGCAAGCCCAGCCACAGGGAAGCTGCTGTACAATGCCCATCCTGCACACCCTGGCCCTGCACCATCCCCCTGATGGAGACTTCAGCCTCAGCTTGCTCCCCAGGGTCCCCCACTCAGGGCACACCACAGCCCCCTGCACTCTCATCAATAAAGCAGCTTCTCTCTGCCACACTATGGCCGCCTCTCTGTTCCATGCCATGGGCAACTCTCCATCCCACACTATGGTTGCCTTTCCCTTCCATACTGGGGATGCCTGGAAGGGCTCCACACAAATGCCAGCATCACCTGGCTCTGTCATGTCTCCTAGGGTCCTCAGCCTCTGTCTTGCCCGGGGCTGGCCCACGGCCCCAGCTGTCCTGGCACACTAGCTCCTCCACCTCTGCACAGCCATGCTCAGAGGGCCATCAAGGTGCAACCATGTCCCATGTCAGAGCAGAGGTGCTCCCTGCTGCCTGCTCTGCAATGACCACAACACAAAGAGTCTGCTCACATGAGCATCACCCAAACCCCTCCTTGCCCCATGCGCTCCCAGCCTGGCAGTGGCACGTTGTCCAAGGCAGAAGCCTGAAGGAGCTTTGGGCAGAGAAGCCCATGCATCTCTGCCACATGCCTGCCCTGCCTCCTCCCTCACTGCTTGCTCAAAGCTGGGTTTCTGCTCTACCTGGTGCATCCGGCTCCCTACAGGTTTCCAGGAGCCCTGTCCCTTCTGCTCCTGCCTCGCTCCCGCTCCCAGACTATGGGACCTGAGCAAGTGTCCTTCCTGCCCTATAGGGGCCAGCAGAGCTGTCCCTCAGGTTTGAGTGAGCCCTACACACTGCCCAACACTGCTCAGTGTCCAGTGCCTTGTGCTGGTTTCCCCACCTTCCTGTGGTGCAGGTGCAGGCTGGTGCACCCTGGCATAGCACCACAGCTCCACAGCAGCTCTCCCTGCTCCATGTGCCAGGAGGGAGTCTGTGGACACTGAAATCCAAGGACAGGACAATTCCCCTATGTCCCATCTCTGCTCACAATGGTGGAGCTCTAGGAGTGCTGCTCGGCCCCTGGCCCAGCTGCTCGCGGGCCACCGGTGACCTGGAAAGGGCTCTGTGGAGGATGTGTCAGCCATGGGCCATGAGCCCAGCGCTGCCCCAGGATTCTCCCCTGAGTCGAATTGTTCATGCCCGGCACTCCCACAATCCTGAAACCGTGCTGCCATGAGAAGGAGCAGCTTGGCTTGACCAGCCCCTGCTACAGCAGGATTTAAATCCTGCCAGTTGCCCAGAAGCACAACGCGGATCGCAGCACGATGCTGGGCCGATGCACCCTCCTCCTGGTGCTCCTGGCGCTGCTCACCCCGGCCCAGCAGCACAGCCGTGGGGACCAGGGCACTGCTCCCACCTTCACTGTGTCCCCACACGGACACCGGACTCCCACTGCCCCGCCTGCACCCCCCAAAGTGGGCGAGTGCCCGGTGGGGGCAAGCAGAGCCCTTTGGCCCCCCAAGCTGTACTGCCTCTCCGACCACAGCTGTCCCGGTGCCGAGAAGTGCTGCCAGAATGGGCAGGTCTGGACCTGCCTCCTGCCCACCACAGGTACCAGTGCTCCCTCCGAGGGATGCCAGAGCAGGGACCGGGGGGATGGGTGGGATGTTGGTGGGGCATGGTGCCTGTGTTGTTGCCCTTTGCACAAGGCTGCACAGAGCATCTCCCTCTGCAGAGAGCCCGGGTTACTGCCCCCGCAGCGCTATCGGGCCGAGCTGTGGGACGAGCTGCCGCAATGACACCACATGCCACTCCGGGGAGAAGTGCTGCACCCGTGGCTGCTGCACCCGCTGTGTGCGCAGCGAGCCAGGTGAGATGGCCTGGGGGTCCCCATGCCACGCTGAGGATGCCCCGGGGCAGCCCCATCGTGCTGTAGGGTAGCAGCGGGCAGTCTGAGGCCAGACTGGCTGCCTGCCAAGCACTAACCCTTCCCTCCAGCCAAACCTGGGTTCTGCCCACGGAAGCGTGCCCAGAGGAATGCTGCCACCTGCCCCAACCACTGCACCGATGACCGGGACTGTCCTGGGGACCACAAGTGCTGCTTCTCTGGCTGTGGGCTGGCCTGCATCCCTCCAGACACAGGTACAGCCCCACAAGCCCTCCCCAGTCCCCACATCCAGCCCACCACTGCACTAGTGGGGGCATGGTTCTTCCTCTCCCACGGTGCCTGGCGGGTGCCAGGCCATGCTGCCAGACAAGCTGCAGTGGCTGTGCCCAGCCGAGTGTACAGCTGGTGGCAGCTCTCCAGGCCCCAGGGAACGTGTGCTGCTGGCTGTGGCTTCTGGTGCCACACACTCGCCCTGGCCCCAGCCCAGGCCCTCATGAGCCCCTGGGCAAGAGCTGGCCCTCAGGCTGCTGTGGGAAGGGATCCCCACATTCAGCTCCTCTGTGAGAGGTTGGTGATGGCCCCAAAAGGGCACAGGCCTGAACCCAGTCCTGCACCCTCAGACTGGCTGCTGGTGGGATCACAGCTGGGATTGTCCTTCACCGCTCCAGCTATCCACTGGCATCCCATACTGAGCTGTGACTGGTCTCACTGGGTCACACTGGTGTGGGTGTGAGGCTGGTGGCTGAAGGGCAGAACAAGGCTTTGGGAAGGAAGATGGAGGGGCAGGAAGAGGACAGGATGGAGACTGAGGCTCTGCTGGGGGGACTGGGGGACAGAGAATCCCAGCACAGCTGTGGTTCCCACTGTCACCAGGGAGCCACAGTGTTGCAGCAAAGCCTGGTGCATGCCCCGTGGTGCTGCGGGGCTCTCTGGGACCCTGCCTGGAGCTGTGTGACACCGACGGTGACTGCCCTGGGGACAACAAGTGCTGTACCACTGGCTGTGGACACGTCTGCAAACAACCCACCAAGGGTAAATCATCAATCCCTTATGGGGCCAAGCCACCTGTGCCCTCTCGCCCTGCTATTACTGTGACCCTCCTGGGTAAATAGACAGGTGGGGACTGAGCTGCTGTCTGATGGTGCAGGAACTGGGTGAGTAGCTCACTCCTGCAGGCAGGCCAGCTCCCCCACCCTGGAGGGTTGCCCTGAAATCCTCACACCTCCCTCTCTCCACATATACCAGAGTGGCCAGGGCTCTGTCCCCCTTCAGCAGACAGCAGTCAGGCAGTCGAGTGCCTCCTCCAGTGCCTGCAGGACAAGGATTGTCCCCACAGCCAGAAGTGCTGCCAGCAGGGCTGCAGCTGGGTCTGTGTCCCTTCCCTGTGGGGTATGTTCTGTCCTCAGCCTGCTCTCTCCCACATCCAGCCTGGAGGGGACCGAAGGGGGCCCAAAGTGGAAGTACCCTAAGGCCCCCCATCCCTCAGAGAGGGGCCACTCATCCTCACTGGCCACCTCACCTGTCTCCTCCAGGCACAGCCTAGCCCTGGACAAGAAGAACTTCATCAGGAGCTGCCTTTTGGGGATCAACCCACACACCCCACCGCCATTGCACCGCTGGGGTGAGCAGAAGTTCTGCTGCCCCCCATACCTGTTCCTGTGCTGGACCCTCTGCACCACCAGCAGGATGGCACTAGCATTGACTCTGATGGTTCTGACCAGGGTGCCTGGCACTTCCAGCTGCTCCCAGCCGTTCCATCAAGGGCTACACCCCACTCACACCATCCCATGGCCAATGTTCCTGGCAGCCTGCCACAAGGCAAACCACTGCATCCCCTTTGGCCTCAGCTGCTCCACAGCACTGAGACAGAATAAACCACCTCATGGCCGCCTCTGCTTTGTGTCACCATCCCTGTTTTATGCTCTAGTCCTCAGTCTGGAGTCTGGGCTGTGTGCAGGCAGAGAGGTGCAGGCAGGGAGATGCAGGCAGGCGCCAGGCAGCTGTCCCTTCGAGCCAGCACTGCCTCGGGGCAGGGAGAGGGTCCCAGTTGCATGCGGGCGACCTCTTCCTATGGTGACCATCCTGCTGAGCCTGGGGGCTGCACGATGTCCCCTCAGCTGTCATCAACTGGAGAACCAGTTCCCTCGGATTCCTTGCGCCAAGGAAGGGCTCATTTGCATCCCAAAGTGTGAAAACCTGGTGGGAAAAGCGGTCACAGGTCAGGACAAATGGACACAGAAGGGGGCAGGGAGCAGCACCCACGTGCCAGGGGCCATGGCAGGACCGGCTTACTCATGGTGCTGGGTCCTGAGCAATCCCATGCACGGAAGCTACACCTGGCTGAGGGGCAGCATCGTGGCAGCAGAGCTGGCAGAACTCCTCGGGCTGCTCCCACTTCCATGCCAGGGCCATGCCATGCAGTCCCTATCCACAGGCCCTATCCAGGAAGGCAACGGGCAAGCAGGGCTGGAGGGGAATCCAGGGAGGGGGTGGCAGCCAGCTGCAGCAGGGACAGGGCTGTGCGCCAAAGGGGGCAGCAGTGCCTGACCCTAGCTAGCTTCCCCAGCTCCACGGGTCATCCTGACCCCAAAGTAGGGCTCAGCCAGAGATAAGCAGGATGGCTGGCAAGGCACTGGTGGGTTCTGGGAACTGCTCCTCCTCCTGCCCCTCCTGCTTGCAGTACAACCAGATACCACGGCCAACAGCCCAACTTCAGCTACCCTGGAACCTTGGATGTCCTCACCAGACTTTAAACCAAGCCACTTCTCAGCTCCAGAAACTCGCAGCATCCTTGGCAGCACCATGAACCTGGGAGTTTTCCTCCTCCTAAGGCTCCTCATCGTCAAGGCAGAGCCAGGAATAACACCAGAGGAGAAGGGTGGTGAGTACCGGGAAGCAAACGTGGCAGCTGCCAGGCACAGGCAACCTGGGGGCAGCTACTTGGACCCGGGTCCCCCTTGCCCCTGCATTGTCCCCTCTGTCCCAGCCAACTGCATCACCTGCACTGCAGCCTTACTGCCTGGGGGACCCCACTCCCCACCAGGGTGCAGGAGCATGTGTACAGCCCTTGCACTCCCTTGGGCACACCATGTACTCCAAATGTACAGCAACCATCAGCTGCCAGAGGTGCTGCATGTGGCGGGGTCTCTGCTGCATCCTGTGCATAGATCCTCGGTGCCAGCCCCCTGCAGTGGGACGATGCTGGGGACGGTGGTGCCCAGCTGCCGCGGTTCTGCCAACTCCAAGACAATGGCCGGTGCCTCTTTGTTTCAACCAAACAGCTGATGTTTGCAGTGAAACCCTGGCGGCGTCTGTTTGCAGCCCAAACAAGCGGCCCTGCCGCAGCCGGCCAGGATGTTGACAGAGTGGCTGCTCCCACCACATCTCTGGCTGGCAGCAAGAGCCGGGCACAGGCACCAGCTGGAGCTCGCCTGTAGCAGAGGCAGCGCTGTCCCGATTTTCCCATCATGGTCAAGACGAACACAAGGTTCCAGGAGGAGAAGGGGACAGTAGCGGTGAGGAATATGCTGCTTGTGGTGAGGATGGGAGTGCAGCAAGCTGCTCAGAGATAGATCCTGACCTCCAGGTGTTTCTGGGTGAGTGGTGGTTTCACCCTGGGAGGGTCAGTGACACTAGTCATGGCACTTGCTTCCATGTGAGGGCACACACAGTCCCGTGCCACGGTGCGCCATGCCATGCCACACCGGGCTGTGCCACACCATGCTGTGCCATGCAGGTCTTGATGTGGGGGTCCAGCAGCCCCAGTCCATGCTGCAGGAGAGCCTCCAGCCCTCCAGGCTGTAGCCCCCACACCAGTTGCTGGCCCCTGCAGGAGGACCCACACCCTGCTCCCCGAGGGATGGAGGATGAGTGGCCCTGGCGCTGCCCTGACACTGCCCTCCCACTGCAGGGGACTCCCAGAAACTGGGGAGGTGTCCACGGGACTTCATGCGCTGCCTGCGCCTGGAATCCCCACTCTGTGCCAATGACTCCAGCTGCCCCGCTGGGCTCAAGTGCTGCCCCTGGGAGTGCCGGCTCCGCTGCATCCCTCCGGCAGAAGGTATGGTACCATGGCACAGCAGCTGGCACCACCTCTGTCCCAGGACAGCTGGCACCCTTCTCCCCCATCCCAGTCTCCATCCCTGTGCCATCCTCATTGCTGTGGAGCTGCTGGCAGCCCCCTGACCACAGACCCCAAGGCCATCATGGGGCACGTGGAGGGGTCTGGGATGGGGCATATGATGGAGTCCAGCCAGGGGCTGGCACAGGGGTCCAGCAGGGGCGGGGTTTGCTGGTGCTGACACTGCAGTGCAGCCTTACCTTTTGGCCCCTCGGTGCTGCAGAGAAGCCCGGTGCCTGCCAAACAGCAGCTCCTGAGGGGCTCATTGCCCCCTGCTCCTTCCCCTGCCTGGAGGACAAGGATTGCCTGGGAGCACAGAAGTGCTGCCTGCTGGGCTGTGGCCCTGCCTGCCTGGAGCCAGCGCAGGGTAAGGACGTGGCAGAGGCAGCTGGGAGCTCTGGCTCACCACGGAGACCCTCTGTGTCACAGACTACTCCCTCCCTGCTGCCCTGGCCCCTATGGCAGCATATGCAGCTTCCCCTGCACTGGCAGCTCCTGAGAAAACCCAATACCAGGACATGGCCACAGGCGTGTGTGGACCTCAAGCACTGGGGACCCCAAGGTGGGCAGAGCACCTGGTCGGGAATGCTGAACCATTGCACCCACTCTGCCCCACCAGACCAGCCCAAGCCCAGGGAGGGCCCCACAGTGCTGCCAAGACCATTCCAGGAGCAGTGCCGGGGTGATGGTGACTGCCCTGACACACAGAAATGCTGCAACAGGAGCTGTGGCCACCAGTGCCTGCCAGGAGCATCAGCTGGTGAGGCAGGATGGGACAGGATGGGCGGTGCAGGTGGGGACATGGCTCAGAGGTGGATACTGGGGTGAGAAGGGGACAGTGAGGCCATGCTCTGGCAAGGTCACCATCTCACTTTTACCCTGCTCACGGTGCAGAGGACTTCAGCCCTGCCCCACCCACCCAACAGCCACTGCCACACCAGTGGGGATGCCTGGAGGACCAGGACTGTCCCCCGTTCCATGTATGCTGTCACCAGCTGTGCAGCCAGGAGTGCCCAGCACATGGCCAAGGTGAGGGGGTTGGGAGCTGCCCCAAAGGTTCAACAGTCCCACATGCCCTGGTCCCAATGGCAACACCTCCAAGCAGTGACACTGTAGCTACCCCACACCATGTCTGTAGGGAAGGATGGATTCTGCCCAGCCCGTGCTGGGCTGTTCCCCAGTTACGACTGCAGAGCCTGGTGCTGGCACGATGGCGAGTGCCCCGGCAAGGAGAAGTGCTGTCTGCGTGGCTGTGACTATGTTTGCCTGCCCCCATCCCAAGGTACCACATACAGCCAGGGGTGTCCCCCAGCTCCGGGGACTGTGGGACTGAATGGGGAAGACCCATTGTCGCTACTTGCACTCAGAAAAACCAGGCATCTGCCCACTGGCCGAGGAGGCTCCACTGGCTTCGGCCCTTTGCAGCACCACCTGTGCTGGGGACTGGCAGTGCCCAGGGGCTGAGAAATGCTGCAACAGCAGCAGATGTGGCAACGTGTGCTTGGCCCCCGAACCAGGTGAGGAAGGGGTTACTGGGACAGCAGAATCCCATGCCCCTGGGAACGCTATCATAGCTCCTGGGGGCAGGATGTGGGATGGTGCTGCTGTCGGGCAGGTGCTCAGACCCCAGAGGTGCAGCCATGTGCCCTGAGGCTAAAGAAAGGGGGTGCCTCCATCACGGGGTGGTCCCTGCCCCTGCTGCCCCTTCCTGCCCCTCTCAGACAAACCCGGCGAGTGCCCGAAGGTGAGGCCGCAGCAGACGCCAGAGTCGTGCACAGAGGAGGACTCCTGCACCCACGACAGGAACTGTCCCCGGCAGGAGAAATGCTGTTTCTCCGGCTGTGCCATGCGTTGCGTCCGCCCTGCCCGAGGTGAGCACAGCAGCTCGGCCACCAGCACAGGTTCGCAGCGACGTGAGAGCGGGGCTGGGACCTCCGCCCTCATCCGGACCCCCTCCTCCGGCAGAGCATCCTGGAGAGTGCCCCCGGGCAGAGCCGTGCTGGGATCCCCGGCGCCGCCGAGGGAGCCAGTGCCTGGATGACACTGTCTGCCGGCGAGAGGAGAAGTGCTGCGACACTGGCTGCGGCTGGGAATGCGTGGCAGTGCCCAGAGGTAAAAGGCACATCCTGTTCGAGGGAGCTGGCCCCAGAACCCCAGGGACGGCCAGGTGACAGTGGGTCTCCCTGCCGCTGCAGAGAGCCGGAACAGCGCCCCTGGCCGGTGCGTGGAGGAGTGTGAGGCCGACTCACAGTGTCCCCGGGGACAGCGGTGCACCAGCATCGGCTGTGGCCACATCTGCATGGACATCCCCGGAGGTTAGAACCAGACAGGCCCTTCAGGAGCCATGCAAGGGCACTCTGGGATGCCCGATGGTAAGATGCCCCAGCCAGGGCTCCCCAGCTGGGTGCTTGCCTTGCAGGCAGAGTAGGGGTGTGCCCCATCCCCAGGGAAGCGGGGACATGCCTGGACCTGTGCAACTTCGACGAGGAGTGCCCCTGGGGCCACAAGTGCTGCAGTAACGGCTGTGGTCACGTCTGCACACCAGCCTCTCTGCAAGGTCAGCCCCTGCTGAGTCTGCTGGGGATGAAGCCCAAGGTCCACTCAGCACCTGCCCCCTGGGACATCCTGGCCCAATGAGGATCCCAGGCCATTACCATTCCAGAATCCCATGCAGTGTCTGCTGAGACGGCTGCAGGGTCCTATACCCTCCAGGGATATGGTCTGCCCCCATCCTTCTTTCTATGCTTCCCCCTGTTCTGTGAAACAATGAGCACACACAGCCTCAGCTCAGAGTCACCAATCCTCCACTGTCCACAGAACCTGACGCTGTGGCTGTGCCACGACGTGGTGCCGAGCAGTGCAGGGAGGAGTGTGAGGCCGACTCACAGTGTCCCTGGGGCCAGAGGTGCACTCGCACAAACTGTGGCCGTGTCTGCATGGACACCCCTGGAGGTGAGACAGAGGACCCACGTGTTGCCCTGGGAGACGTGGAGTGCCTCAGCCAGATGCCCCATGGCAGGGTGCTCTGCCTTGCAGGCAGAGACGGAGCATGCCCCATCCCCAGGGGCCGCGGGATGTGTCTGGACCTGTGCAGCCTTGACGAGGAGTGTCCCTGGGGCCACAAGTGCTGCAGCAATGGCTGCGGCCACGTCTGCATGCGGGTGCCTGGTGGTAAGGATGGGGACAGCAGCAGGGCTGGGACCAGATCACACAGGGTGTCAACCAAACCTGTGTGAAGGGCACAGCCCTCAGCATGCTCTCAGCTTGGCATCATCACGAGGCCGGTTACTGCTGTCGCCTCTGCTCTGCTCCCAGCAGATGCACTTTCAGGGTGAGGGGATCTGAAGTGACACAGAGAGGGATGAAGCTCTCATGGAGCTGACCAGCATGGCTGCAACCATGGCCACTAGTCCCTCACTTCTCCTGCCCTGTGGCTCCCTAAAAGCATGTTCTCATTTTCAGATGCTGCGTGATGGGAGAGCAGCTCCTCTGCAGCAGGAAAACACCTTCCTTAGGGAACATGGGACAGTCATGGGCCCCAGCTGGCCTGTCCTCTCCACACCACCTCCAGCAATAAAGTGCTCCTGAAGCAGCCTTGGAATTGACTGTGGCTCCCAGGGAAGGAGCACCCCCTGCTGGGTTCAGCCCCTGTCGGGGTCGGTGCCACGGGGCCAGCGAAGCAATGCAGACACAGACTCGGGTCGGGGCAGGCTGGGAAAGGGCATCCACTGAGGTGGTGACCATTCCTCCTCCATTTAGCAGCTTCAGCTCCCAGCCAGGTCACGCAGCAGCTCAAGGGCAGGGTTAGGCTGGAAGCCCATCTGAGACAGTGGGAGCTGCAGGATGGTGGCTGGGTGAGCCGCAGGGTCACCAAGCCATGCTGCTGGAGGCACCCATCACCCAGCTCCCATGAGGGAGCGGAGCCCAGGGGTATGGGCACTGCCTGCTGCAGCAGGAAAGACAAGACCCAGACGTGCTTATCCAAGGACCCACCCTTGTATTGAAGTGTCACAGCCTGAAGGGAGGAATGGGCTTCTCCAGACAGGCACCAAGGCACAGGATGGGGCAGCCATGCTGTCATCGTAGGACACATGTCCCTGTCCTCAGGCCACAGCCCCCCAGTGTGGACACCCCAGCCAACAGCACTCAATGCCACCAACCCTGCAGGAATGGTCCCCTGCAGGTTCGGGGATGTGACCACTGTCAGCAACTTCCCCTGGGCAGGGGCTGTGCAGAGGCCACCACACCCCCTGGGCCAGCACTACTGGGCACCTGCAACTGAGACATGGGGTGTCAGGAGCGGGACCAGGAGCAGCCACCACCTGTGGCACATGGTCCATGGCACATTGCTAGTTACTGAGGTGGGAACAGGCCTGGAAGCACTCTTTCTTGGTCTCAAAGTTGTTCCTGTTGCCGCCGCAGCCACCATAGATGAACTCCTCACACTGCTGGCTGGAGGCATTAAAGAAGAAGCGGCGGAAGAGCGCCTTGCAGTTCCCACAGACTGAGGGCAGGTAGCAGAAATCTGCAAGGTCCAAAGGAGACAAGCTGAGCCAGGGACAC
The DNA here is from genome assembly GCA_013399895.1 of Serilophus lunatus. Lineage (NCBI taxonomy): Eukaryota > Metazoa > Chordata > Aves > Passeriformes > Eurylaimidae > Serilophus > Serilophus lunatus. The sequence continues at coordinate 821,873 of VXBA01002083.1, forward strand.
GACAGGGATGCCACAACTCTCAGTGCTCCCTGGCCCCTGGAAAGGTCTGCACAGTTCCAGTCCCTTCTTACTGCCAAATCTTTCCACCAGCATCCAGCTCTGCACCCACCTGCCCATAGCCCCACGCATTAGCATCTAGGGCACTCCCTCACCACACAGTGTGGTGCTCCCCATGGTCTGCAGGAAAGACCATGAGAAAAAAAAAGACCTCAGGAGCACTTCAGGGACCTTCCTGGCTTTCTTCCCGGTGTAGGCCATCACCCCACCTGTCACCCACCCCCGTACACGCCACGCTGCTTCTCCAGATCCCCACCGCCACGACACCAAGCCCTCACCCAGCACTGGCTCCTGACACGTGTAGCCACACTTGCTGGGACAGCACTTGGTGACCCCGTGGCAGTCGGCGTCACTGGTGCAGCGGGAACAGGAGGCGTCCATGCGGCAGACACTGCAGACCTCATCCAGCGGGTCCTCCACCTCCGAGATGTGGTAGCAGTACCCAGGCTTTGCTGTGGGACACAGTGACCAGAATGCTGAGGACAGCCACAGAGCAGGGGCCTCAGCAGCCCCCCAGTGCCTCAGGGCTGAACCCTGGGCACTCACAGCCACGGACCCCTTGGGTGCATGGCAGCACACAGGGTGGTGGGAAGCACTGGGCACTAGCAGCACCCAAAGCGTCCCTGTTCCCGGGCCATGCCCTGGCCACTCACCCATCCCCAAATCTCGTCCATTTGCTTGTGGGGCCGGGCCGGACCGTGTGGCGAGGGGGAGTAGAGTGGCGAGGAGAAAGCAGCCAGGCAGCAGCTCCATGGTGCCCTGGATGGCCGGGTCTGGCCCTGGGTGTGGTGGGCTGGGATTTAAGGTGCGCGGGCGGGGCAGAGGGAGCAGGGCTGTCTTTTGAGTTCAGCTAATTCCTGCCATGCAGGTAACGAGCCACACCCAGGCAGGGCTCAGCCTCCCCAGTGGCATCCTGGCCACATCCCTTGAGCTGGGGGGACCGGTAGGACGGGACGGCTGTGCCGGCACAGTCCTCGGGGAGCCCAGCTGGCAGTGGCAGTGGCATGCCCAGGCTGGGCTGGGGGCACCACCGGCAACTGCCGCAACCTCCAGGGGACAAACCTGCGGTGGGGACGAGCATGGGGAGATCGGCGCTGGCCTCTCCGCTGCCAAGTGAGCATGGCAGTGCCATGCAAAGGCATGGAAAGCCGCCGGCTCTGGCGCAGCCGTCAGCCGGGGAAGGGCTGGGGCACAGCCCGCTGCAGCATCACTCCCCCTGCACTCCCTGCGTTGCAGGTCCCGAGGAAAGGCTGTGCCACAGCAAAGTGCTGTGCCGCCTCACCCCTTTCTCCCATGCTCCCTTATGGCTGAAGAGCATCATCAGAGCACCTCGGATGGGATGGCCATGCACGGGGGTGAGCCTGTGGGTACCACCTCGCTGGCCGCCGTCGTGGCTTTTGGAGGTCCCGCAGGACAGCGATGTTCCCTTCACCCGCCCCACTCTCAGGGATTGCCTGCCCTGAGCCTTCCCTTTGCTTGCCGACAGCCCCCTGCTCCCGGCAGGGGACACGGCTCTTAGCTCTCCCGGCTTCCAGCCGGGAATTTGGACCCACGGCAGTGCACAGGACTCCGGGCGCTGGGCTGGGCAGCACACGTGGGCGGGCGTGCGGTGAAACCTCCCAAAAGGTGGGAGAAACAGATTAAGATATTCCCATTCAGCAAGAATAATTGAATTCCTAATTACTGCTGTAATTACCGTCCCAAGGGGGAAGCGGAGGGTGAGGAAAGCTCCGTGGGTATGTGCCAGGAAAGTCGGACTCAAGGTGGGGTTTGGAGAGCGGTGCCGCCCCTCGCCCGCGCCCCTCCGCCCACGCCCCGCTTCAGCCTTTTCTGCCTCTCCTCCAAAGCCCCAGAACGAGATCCTGGCAGCACCCCCGGAATGGAATACGGTGATGTGGCCAGTCCTGATCAGGGTGGAGTCAAAGCCTGAGGGACACGCTGGAGGCGGTCGTGGGCGCAGGGTCAGGGTGTGCAGTAGGAAAGGGACCCCTGCATAGGGGTCGTGGTGATTCCGGGCAGGGGCTCATCAGTCACCCTCAGTACGTCTCCCATTATCTTAAACCATCCGGGGCATTCCCTGGTGCCACACATCCCCAGCCCTTCACCCACAGGAGGGCAGAGCCACAGCGCCAAAATCCACAGCGGCTGTATTTTCCCCGCTGCCTCCCCAGGGAATCACAGCAACCGTGTGATCACTGGACCGACTGACGGCATCTTCCAGAGTAGATTCGGGACCGGCAGTAACGCCGTGAAAAGTCTGGGAGGACACGGCGGTGGATGCGGAGCCGGTCCCGGGGGTTGATGGGGTTTGGGGCACGGTCGGTGTGAGGGGGGCTGCTCCCACATAGATATTGGGGTTGCACATGACAGAAACTCCCCAGAGGCACCCCCTGTCCTTCCCTGACACCAGGCACCCGCAGGGTGAGCAATTGGCCAGCCAGTGGGCGCAGAGCCACCGGCCTGACCTCCTCCAGGGGGAAAACAGTGGCCCAGGGAGCCCCCAGGAATGTGACACCTTTCCAGCGCGGACACCCAGTGGGACAGGGGCAGAGGCGGCATTGTGCCACAGGGATGATGTTCCTGCCCAAGGCAGGACGCACGGCAAAAGAGACAGCAGGGGAGCCGAGGGACAGAGCAGGAACACGCAAACGCACGTGGCAACACCTGGCTTGCACGTGTGCTCACACATGCACACACACGTGCAGGCAGCTGCCCGGCCGAATGTGTGCAGCCCTCCTGCCTCTTCCAGGGGCAGGCGCTCCCGGAAAGGACTGTCAGGGAAAGCCCCGGTAGCTCCGGTGCCGCCGTCCTTGCGACACTTCGCAGTGGCTGATCCCCTTAGCCCCATGGAAGAGAGCAGGAGGCAAGAGGCAGCTCGAGCACCACTTGACAGGAATCTAGGCGCCCACTCTGGCTCTGACAAGGTCATGAGCCCTCGGCGCTCCAGGCTTGGAGTCCTGGTGCTCACGCAGAGCCCCCATTTCCCTGTCCCCGGCACCAGGACCCCATGCCCTCTGGCCTGTCCTGGTCTCCGGGCATGGGGCCAGGTGGGCAGCAGCTGGCCGGGAGATGCAGGGCTGAGGGGCTGGTGGCAGTGCGGGGCTGTGGACCGTGTCTGGTCACAGGACGTCCCTCAGGAACCGGCGATTGTTCCCAGAGACAGAACAATGCCTGGAGAGCTGCCAGGGCACCACGGGCTGCTCCACAGCACCCAGCCAGGGAGCCACCTCCACTGCCTCGGCCAGGCCAGCCACAGGCAGGGTCTCCCAGCCCCTTGCTAATTGCTGTCCCGTACCTATCCCCCACACCAGCAAGTTGCATTGGCTGCTCTTGTCTTGTGGCACAGTAAGCTCTCTCAAGACTGCACCGAGCCCAGAACCAAGAGGCAGCAGCTTCGTGCCTCCTCTGTGGCTTGTCCAGTAGCAGCTGCCCGAGGGAGGGAGGGGACAGGGTAGGGGGAGGTTCATGCTCGGATGGAGCATGCCAGGTGCTGGGCCGTGGACCAGGTCATGGGGACCAACCTTCTGCCCCAGGAGGATTTAAAACCCTGCTTGTGCTCAGAGAAGCAGCCCCCACGCTGCCCATCTGTGCCATGCGGCTCCTGTCGCTGCTCCTGCTTCTGGGGCTCTGCTGCCTCTTGGCTCGTTTGGTGTCTGCAGGTAAGCGTGGGTGGGCACAGGTGAGCATGGGTGGGCACAGGTGAGCATGGGTGGGCACAGGTGAGCGCAGGCAGAAGCAGGAAGTAGTGGGACAGCGCTGTAGGAGGGTGCATGGCCATGGGCACGGGACCAGTGTGATGGTGGCTGGGGTGCAACATCCTGCACAGCAGTGCTGTCCCCCTCACATCCTTGCATGCTGCAGAAGTGACCAGCAAACCCCACACAGTTCCCTGGGAGGGGAGCCTGTGATCTCTGGTGCCCTCACTCCAAGGGCCCTGCTGTGAGGCCAACAGCTGTGCCCTGACGTGTTATAAAGTGAGGGCTTGGGCAGAATTTCCTGTCTTTCCCTAGGATTCACTTAGCCCCCACCTGGACCTGGACTGAGGACCCAGTGTGTGCAGCCAACCCACACCAGACAGCCAGACAACAGCTGGACAGCCAGCCATGGAGGACTCCATCAGCTGCTGGATAAGCACCCAGCCCCCTGATCGAACTTCCACCCCATCACCTTCAGCTCTGTGATGACCATGGGAGTCTCTGTGCCCCCCACCCCCCAGTAAACCCAGTCTGTGATGAACGCTGGCTGGCTCCTGCTGTTTCTGTCTCCTGGCAAGCCCCAGCTAGCTTCCATGGGACCTTCAGTCCTCAAGGAAGGGATGGGGTCCCTTATCCTCATGGCTCCTGGTCAAGCTCTGCCAGGGCAGTTGCTTTCAGGGAACACCAAGGGCTTTGGGCATGGAGCAGCTTCCCTGGGGAACCTCAGGGAGCTGGAGGCACAGGCCCACATGGAGGTTTCCCCTGGCCCAGAGATACTCTGTGGGTCCTGGGTGAGTACCTGGCTGGATGTCCCTGGGGGGGGGAGGGGGTCTCCCATGGGGGACAGAGTCATGTTTTTGTGCAGAGGGCCCTGCTGAGCCCACACTGGGCAGGAGCAGTGACCAGAGCTCCCTGTGCCAGGACACGTCTGGTGCAGTGGCTGGACAGTGGCCTGGCTGTATCAGGCACTGACCAAGGACAGCTTGTCATACCCAGATAGCAACCATTTTGGGGTTCATTAGGAAAGAGAAGGTCACTGCTGCCCAGAACCAGCCCTGGCAGAGTGAGACAGAGGAGGAGGAGGTCAGGGATAACCACCCGTGAGCCCACCCCCCGTGGGCTCTCCTCACCTCACATGTTCCTCTTACACCCTGCAGCATCAGCCAGCAAGTGTAATCGCTGTCACCAGCACCATTGTCATCACTGTAATCATCATCATTGGTGTTAAAGAAATTTTTGACACTAGGCTCTCGTCTCTGTCAGATTTATTGGCACAGATGACTCACAAAATCTGGTAGCTTGAGCTGGAGCTTCGAAAAAGGGACCAAGAGCACTGTTAGGCACTGGGATCTTCTCCCTCTTTATTGCTTCACTGTTTTGTTACCAAGTCATTGCCATGTGGTCACCTCCACACCCTCTGAGGTCAGTTTTGGTTGGCACTTCTGCCAGTTCTATAGTCCATGTTATAATATGTATGTTACAGTTCATATATCACGATCTATGGGCTGTCCACTCCAGCTCTTAATTTTTAAGTAATATTGAAGATACAGCTTTGTCCTAACTATTATTAATGTTCAGATTGTCAGACTCAGGTTTCACTATGACCCATCTTTGACTTGCACAACACACCCAGTGTGATTCAGATGAAGTTCAATCAGGCAGTGCAGGTGCTGTAGAGAGCACGCACACTGCAGCCTCCCACCTTCTAGGGTGGCATTTGACCTGAAGGACCATACCCTGACATTCAGGAAACACCATGTTTGACCTTTCAGAACATCAAAACCCAAAATGTTTTCATTGTGATCTTTAACTACAAACCAAGTAGCTGACATGCTTCACATCTGCATGTGCTTCTTGCCTGGGAGCCATGAAATAACCTTGCCAGTTTGCCAGACTTGCTCTGTTTACACCAGTGACTATAACTCTTTGCCAACCAGGTTGAACACCTAACAATATCCTGTTGTGTTAATATTGAACGTTGTGCTCCCGTGCCTGTTAAAAATGTCATAAATTGTTGAAGAGGAGCCATTGAAGTCAGAATGTCTGAGCCATTATCATGTCTGCGTTAACTGGATTCCACACGCCAGGTGGAATTCCACATTCCACGTCTCACCTGGCTTCAGGCCACAGCTCTCTTGCAAATCAGCCGTGTAAATCAAATCAAATGGGCTCAGTTTTGGGTATGATTTCATGCTCCATTCAAGGTCCACTAGTTTCTTCTGTTTCTATAACAGATCTGGTTTCATATTCAGAGGGATTTGAAGGAAATAATCATCTTCCCCTGGCTCAGTATGGTCAAGGCTACCCCAAATGTTTCCAATCTCATTCTTTATGGGATAACAATTAGTTTTCTAATCTATACATTGTCAGTGGGATTGGGAACCCACGTAAACATAACCTCAGCCATTTCTTCTGACTTATTTTTTCTCCTTTTCATCTTGCAGCTGTTTTCAAAGACAGTAATAATACCACTGCTTTTTCATCCTCTCTCTGATCTTATTTCTTTCTCTCTTTTATGGTTTTTCCTATCCTAACAGGCAGCTTCTAGGCAGTTGTCTAATATTTTACAAAAAATTCCTTTGCCCTTTCCTTCTTTTATACAGTCCCTGGCCACCTTTAGCTGTTTCTCCACAGCTTTCCCACTATCCCAGTTATCATCATGTGGAGAACAAATTTGAAAAAAATCATTGAGCACATTGCTCCACACCTTCCCTCAGCCTTGGGATGTTAGCAGCCCACAACACTAAATCTCCTGTAATCCAGGACTGATGGACACAAGTTAAAACAATTGCTGGCTGCCCATTAATAGCAGTACTCACACAATTTGTTCAGATTGGGTTGGGGCAGTTGCAGGTGAAGCAGCAGCGAGCAAAGAAAGCAAAGTAGCAGGAAGAGGAACAGACAGTGTGAGATCTTTTTCAGTGGGAACACAAGGAGGAGCAGGGTCTGGGTTAGAATTCACCTCAGGATGATATCACAAACCAGCCCCACTTCCAGGGTACTGCTTTTCCCAAGCCCAGTTAACCCATACATACCAAGTCATCTGCCCTGCATATTCATCCTCTAATCTGTGTTAAAGGTAAGTCAAAACAGTCTCCTCAAAAGCCCCCTGGGTGGGCCACACTTCTCCAGGTTTTGACCCAGCATGTTGAGTAATATATGGCCATTCCTCCTGACATAATAGTATTGTGCACTTTTGAGACCATTTATTAGTGTCAACTGTCTTCGCCAGTTCTGCAGTACCTTGGCTAAAGGTGTCCCCTTCTTTATGTTGGGTATATTTGCCATCTTTTCCCCAAACTACAAAACTCAAACTCATGGAAGGCAGGACTTGAACCTGCTTTAGAGATTTAACATTCACTACTGTCCTTCCATACTCCAGAGTTTCTGGGTGAAATCACCACCTCCCAGAAATCTGGATGTTTGGAGTTTAGAAGGACTGAAACGGGCAAGTGACCAAGTGTCCCATATGTGTTGCCAAACTGTTAAAGATATTTTTGACACTAAGCACTCGTCTCCATCAGATACATTTATTGGCACAGATCAATCATGAAATCTGGTAGCCTGAGCTGGGTGCTGTGAAAGAGGGACCTGGAAACCCCTGGCAATCCCTGGGCAACTATACCCTTACAATCTAAAATCCCAATCCCCATCCCCGTTATTGGCATCATTTTCATTGCTATTGGAGTCATATTCATCATCACTATCATCATCATCATCACTGTCACTGTAATGGTTATTGTTGCCTTCATCACCATTTTCATTGCTATTGGAATTGTCACCATCATCACCATCATCATCACTGTCATTGTAATGGTTGCTGTTTACATCATCACCATTTTCATCACTGTAAAAGTCACCATTTTCATTGCTATTGGAATTTCCATTTTCATTGCCATTGAAATTCTCACCATCGTCGCCATCATCATTATCATTGTCACTATCACTATCGTCATTGTCACTGCCATCATGAAGCTCATTTTTATCACCATCATCATCACTGTCATTGTCACCATCATGACCATTGTCATCACCATCATCGTTGTCATTGACATCATCCTTCTCACTGTCGTCCTGCTTAGATCCAGGCTTCTCTCCTGCCCCAGGCTCCCCCTCACTCTCTGGCTTCACCCCTGTCTCTGGCTTCTCCCCCAGCACAGGTTTCTCTCCAGGCGATGGTTTCCCACCAGCCACTGGCTTCCCTCCAGTCTCCGGCTTTGCAACAACCTCTGGTTTTTCCTTAGTGTTTCCCTCACATGCTGGGTTTTTCTCCGAACTGGGTTTCTTCCCAGTGTCCAGCTTCCCCAATGCAGGACTGGCAGCATGTGCCGACACAGACCCGTGCAGGAGCTGGTCCTTATCCACCCGTTCCACACATGACTCCTGCTTCCCACACGAGACAACCATGCCAGGCTGTGGATCAGGCACCGCACTGAGCTCTTCCCCAGGCATTTGGCTCTTACTCAGCAAAGCGCTTATGGGGTGCCCTGGTGGTGGCCACTCGTCTGGAGCTGCTCCATCAAACTCTGGAAAGGAGCAGAAAGCAGCTGCATCAGTCCCGGCGTGCTGCCCTCCCACTCACTGCTCTCACCCAGCAGCCTGGTTTGCCCCAGCTGTGGCTGACTTTTCCCAGTGGGTTTTCAGGGTTCTGCCCAACCATTGCTGCCCTTACAGCCAGGGCAACTCAGCCCAAGTGCTGTGCTGGTGCCTCCTGGTTCATGGCAGTGTCGTGGTGGGGCTGGTGCATGAGGGGCCCTCCTGGGTGCCTCTGGCCTGAGGTCAGCACCCACCTGTGCCTCCAGCTCCATCAGAGAGTCAAGGAGAGATGGCATCATGCCACAGCCCATGCTGGCACTGCAATGAGACTCACATCACCCATCCCACTCCCACTGCACCTTCCCTGGCCCTCACAGGCAGCAACCTGGCACTCGCCAGCACCCGCAAAGCACCTCCGGTGCTTCAGTCCCTTCCAACCCAAACCATTCTGTGATCCTATGAAAATAAGGAAAAGTATTCTTAAGCCCCCAGAGGCCAGGGGTTCCCACCAGCCCGTACTTGCCTGTGATGGGTACAGCCTGCAGCTGTGCCCACAGGGTGAGGAGCCCCAGCAGGAGAATGCTTCGTGCCATCATGCTGCCGAAGTCTATGTCCAGGGCTGTGCCAGGTGGCAATTTAAAGTGCCTCGCAGGCAGCCCGGGTCCAGGAGTGGGAGTAGGCAACTCACAAGTGATTTCAGGAACCTCCCACTGTTTGGCTGTAATTCTGTTTACTGAAGAGCAATTCCAGCTACCTCTCTCCACCCACAGTCAAGGCTGGAGCAGGATCCAGAGTGGGCTGCATTCCAAGGAGGACAGCATCAGGACTGGAGGAGGGAAGGAGAAACCAGGACTGCATGGCAGATTCTTCACTGTTACTGTCAACAGGAACTCCCAACACCACTTTTACCAACAGCAGTAGCCCCAGTGTCGGGCTCTGTCCCAGTGCTGAGCTCTGCTGCAGGCAGGAACCCACCCCAGCCCTGCCGTCCTGGATGGAACAGGGTAAGAGCACCCACCTGGCAGCTCTCTCCTTCCACACACAAAATACCCTTCATTCAAGGCTGCTGTTTCACGTGTGAGACACTGCTGATTTTTGTAGGCCTAATATTCAAGACTTCATTTGAGCCCCTGTCTCTGAACCATCCCATCCCCAAGCAGACCGCTCCAGGTCTTTCAATGTTCCTACTGTCAGTTGCCAGGTTTGGGCACCCAAATGAGCAAGCTCAAAGTCTCTTCAGCAAGTTAACACTGTCCCCACCCCACAGTTCTTCTGCTTTGTGGCCTCCCCCAAGTCCTGCACTATCACCAGAGAGCCTAATCTGGCCCAGCACACACAGGACACAGTCAGAGCTCAGTGGGTCCCTCCCAAAGCCCAGTTGGAAACTCCATAAGGCACCGTCTAAGCAGCTTCTGGGAACTCGAGCATGAATTGCAGGGTTTGGTGTTCATGCATGAGCACCCCATTAATTTACACACAAGCTTTCAATAACCACATGAATTCACGTGGGAGTGGGCAATTACTGCACACACAAGCACCACATTAGTTACTGTCCAAGTAAAGATCTGCTGCAATAAAACGGTGCTGCACTAAAATGGACCTCTATGGAGGGAAAAGTCTTGGATTTCAAGGGTGAGAGCTCACACAAGACAAGGAGAACACAGGAGCCTATCTTCGAGCTGCCAGCCAAACTGCTGGCCTGCACCAGAGACCCACAGTAAGCGTAAATGAAATTTGATGCATTGACACATTGCCTCCCCTTTTCTCTGCATCTGATCTCAGGGTAAAGACTTATTTAGTATGTTTGAGAGAGCAGATTAAACTTAATTGAGATTTAATTCTGTGAATGCTAACCCATTTACACTAAGTGATTCTCCAGTCACCCAGAAGTGCTAGTTGGAATCTGATTTTGCCATTTTTTCCTTCCCTAATTATTTTTTTCCTGAATTTCATACAAGCCAAAGTGCAATCAATAGGAGAGGACAACTTATGGACTGGCCTGCCCAGGACCCACCAGCACTAGGCACAAATGGGCCAGACTTGCTGGATCAAAAGACAAAGTTTAAATCTGCAACTGTGGGTGAGTGAAATTAATCGGTTTGAGCTCAACATTATTTCTACAACTCTTAAGCAAGCGCTGGCACTTGACATGAGCACTGAAAAGGCAAAGTCAAGCTCAAAAAGCTTTCCATTAACGTCATGCCGAGGAAATGCAGGGGCAGCTCAAGGGAAGGAGCACAACTCCGTACTGTCAAACCTGTGTGGGAAGAGGGCTCATGGCAAGAAAAATGCTTTAAGTACAGGTTTATCCTTCTCCTCCTGCTGTGACTCAAGGTGGATGCAATTCCTCTGCGAACCGCCCATGTCCACCGGAGATCCGGTGCTCCACACCTCGCAGCTCCCCGGCGGAACCCGACGGCCTGGTGCTTATCACACGTTGCTGTGGCTGTTAATCACCACCGAGCAGTTCACCCTTGGAGCAGGCAGTGCCGGCCAGCCGGTGTCAGCAGCACCGACTCCCTTCCACGCACCCGGTGAACCATCTGGAACAACCTGAGGGATCACAGGGCTCCTTCCAAACCCGGGACTGCCGTGGTGGAGAGCTCTGTGCTGCCCCTGTCCCTATGCTCACCCAGTGGCTCCTCCTCTTGGGGACAACACTGTCATTTTGGCACGTTTCCGTTTTCAGCGGCTCATAATCCCACATAATATTTAGGGAAGTAATGGAGAAGAATGTCTGACAAGCAAATGGCTCTGATGTAATTAATGTCTGAGCACACTGAGGGACAGAGGGGACTCATCCAAAGTCTCCCTGTGAATCAAACAGGAACTCGAGTAACTTCAGATGGGAACCAGCCATTCATGTCTGGCAGATGTGCACCTACGACAGAGTTCCATGGAAAAATTACCATTAAAAAAGGGGACTGGAAGAGACTCAACAAGGCATCCCATAAGCTACATTTAGGTGATCCCTGGCAGACCTTCCATGATATTATTCTGACATGCTGTTAGAAAGATATCCCTCTGCCTGCCTGAAAGGGTGGTGACTCCTTCATTGAGAATTTGTTCCAGGATTTGTTAATTGGAATGATTGGACCCAAGTCTCACTTGATTGAAAACAGCACAAGGACAACTTCTCCACGCGTGCTGGGTACAGATCACAGCCCCTCTCACACCTTAACAGAACCATTCTCACCCTTCCCTGGGAGTTCCTACAGCCAGTTATTTTTGCTCTCCTCTAGGCAATGTCCAATTTTTGTTGCTAACAATTTGAAGCAACCAAAAAAAGCACACAAGCAGCCCAGTGCTGCTGGTAATGAAGTTATTGTCAGCGGTGATGCTGACTCAGTTGGCCCCACATCCACTGCTGGATTTGTGTAACAACCTGAGCTCACCCCTGGTGCAGCTCCAAAGTGGCAGGAAGGGGACAGGAGCAGGAGCCTCTTCCATCGTGAGAGTCCATGAGTCAGCAGCCTGTGCTCCCACAGCCACTCTGAGCTCTCACAGGAGCCCAGTGTGGTCACTGCTGGACCTACAGCTACAGAGGAAGAGTCATCCTGAGCCACAGGCTGCAGTAACAGATGCTGAGGTAAAACAGCACAACATCCTCCAGAGGCACCACCCAGGCACCTGCAATGCCGGCACTGGGATCACAGCACCACAGAATCATTTAGATTGGAAAAGACTTCTGAGATCATGGAGTCCAGCCTTTGACCAACCACTACCTCGTCAACTAGACCACGGCACTAAGTGCCACGTCCAGTCATTTCCTGAACACAAATGGAACGTGATGGAGCATCTGGCAAAGCCGGTGGGAAAGAGATCCCAATTTCCCCTGTGGCACGGCTCAGGGCTGCCCCGCTGGCACAAAGGATGGGGACAGTGCCTGGGGATGGCTGCTGGCACACACCTCTGCATTGTGAGATCCTAAGCGGCCTTGGCATCCTGCCCTCTGGGAAATCCTCTTTGCTTGGTTTATTTCAACAAATCGTCTCGGAACAAGGAAAAACGTTACAACAAAACAGCAAATGCTTTTTAATGCAAATTGATACCCAACAGAAAAGCTTCTTATTGACCATGGCAAGGTAAAACAATCTAGGAAACAACAGGCGAGTTGTTTTGACTATTCTGCATACGTTAAACAAGATGAGGAAATGCTGGCTTGAGGTATTTGCTTAGAGAAACAATGAGATTCCAGAGAGATGAGATGTGGAAAATTATACAAGGTCCACCCAGATCGTGGAGGGAGCAGCATTCACACCCTTGCAGCTGCAGGTACTCTGGTCTCAGGGGCAGGGGCCACGTGTGACGAGCTCCACCCACGACAGGTCCTGTTCAGGGAGGAACAGGGCGAGTTTAAAGCTTTGGCATTTAGGGTTATTTTTGAGCAGACCGATCCGTGAAACTCCGTCTCTTTGAAAACGTGGGGTTTCTTTATTGCTGAGCGCTCAGACACGACCTGGCACCCACAGACGCGTGAGCGGGACTGCGCAAACCAGGCGCTGAGGCTTCAAAACGAGTCCTGACGAACAAACAACGGTGGCGGCACGGAGGGGAGCGCGGGAGATGCTGAACCCACGCCAGCGGTGCCGCCCTGCCTCGCCCTCCGGGGCTGCCCGCGGTCGCCCGCCGCTCGGCCCCGGGCGGCGCCTGTCCCCGGGGCTCCCCCTCCCCGAGCACACACCGAGTCTCCCCGGGGCTCCCCCTCCCCGTTGCTCTGGCACCGCGTCACATCCGTCGGGGCCCGATGATGTAGAGCGGGATCCCCGCGCATCCGGCCGCCCGCCCGCCCCGGAGCCGGGACCGGGGCCATGGGCGCCGCCCGCGATGCGGAGCAGCAGCCGGGGCCGCCGGGCGAGGAGGGCCCGGGAGATGCCGAGGAGCAGCTGGTCAGCACGGTGAGGCGGGGGCCGGGCCGGGCGGGCAGCGGGGAGCGGCGGGGCGGCGGCTGACGCGTGTGTCCCGCAGAGCCCCTGGAACATCATGATCAAGCACCGGCAGGTGCAGCGGCGCGGGCGGCGCTCCCAGATGACCACCAGGTACGGCGGCATCGGGGTGGGCCGGCAGGGCGAGCGGCGGATCGAGGGGCAGGGCGGAACGGCGGGACCGGGCTGGAGGCACCGGCCGGAGGGAGGATCTGGGTTAGACCGGGCCGGGGCAGGGGGGTCCCGCGCCCCGCCCCGACCCTTGGTCCATCCCCAGCTTCACGGACCCGAGCGTGTCCATGGACCTGCTGCGTGCTGTGTTGCAGCCCAGCATCAACGAGGAGATCCGGGGCGTCTTCAACAAGTACATGAAGGTGAGTGCAGGGGACAGGTGAGCAGCAGGTGTGTGGGGACAGACAGCTCGGCTGCCACTGAAGCTGTCATGCCTGTCTGAGAACTGGGCCCTGTGCCTGCTCCGACTGCACAGGCTCTCAGCCTCTCCTGCCTTCCCCTCTCCAGTTTTTCCAAACAGCAGCAATCAACGTTCGAGATAATGTTGGGGAGGAGGTGGACCCAGAGCAGCTCATCCAGGAGACCTGCAGGAGCTGCCTGGAGCAGGTGGGCATTGGCGAGGGGTTCCTTGGGCACCCGGCTGAGCAGAGCAGCCTGGCTAGGATGTACCCCTCTTAACAGCTTTGCTGTCACCATGATGGGACATCCACAGCCCTTGTGTGGTTGCTGTGCTGGAATTCATTCTCACTGGGAAGAGAGGAGTGGTCAGGGCTAGGGCAGCTCACGGTGCTCGTTTTCACTGCTGCTGCCAGAACATGGCACACAGATGGATGTTCCACAGAGACCACCACCCATCAAGGTGTCCTGGTGGGGCAAGGCAGGACTTCTTCCTTTCCCATCTTGCTTTACTGCAAGTTCCACAGAGTTTATCACACTCAGATTGTGCTTTTTCATCTGGCCATCTGTGGAAGCACTCTGGCCTGGTGGCACTCTGAAAGCAGAGCTGGTGCAGGGCTTTCAGGCAGATGACATGGAGGTGGGGGTTGCTGGTAGGTCCCTCTCTGGGCCAGAATGCCTGGAACCTTCTTTCTCTTCCTGCAGGCCAAACTGCTGTTCTCCGATGGCAAAAAGGTTGTTCCCAGGTTGCCACATGAACAAGCAGGGCAAAAGGTAAATGTTGTGATTGGTTGACTTAAGTGACTTGAAGGAGAAGGGTTGGAATCACTTTGTTCTGCCTCTTGTCCTCCAGCACAGTAGTACAGAGGCAGAGCAGGGGATAGCAAGGAGAATCCCGGGTGGAGGTGCTGCTTGTTGCAGTTTGGTGCTGCTCAGTGAGGTGGGCTGGGGTCAGTGTTTACCTGCAAAGGAGAAAAGGGTCAGCATTCAGCTTGCCAGGAGGGGAGAAAGGGCCTGCTCATCCCATTGACCTTCCTCTTCCAGCGTGCCCGACAGATGGATGAGGAGCTGAGCCGTCGAGGGAGCCCTGTTCCCAAAAAGGTATGAGGGCTTTCTGCACAGGGATTTTATATTTTGGGAAGTCTGGTCCTCCTTCCTGGCCATTCCCCCAGTATGAGCAGGTGCACAGGCAGCTTTTGTGAGGCCTTGGAGGCGCTCGCAATCGTGCCAGGCAGCATTTCTGACAAAAGGAGCAGCTGCCCTGGGAGCGGGAGGGTCGCTGAGAGGGTTCCCTCAGCTGGCACCGCTGAGTCACAGAAGGGTCTCTTCCATGCAGAGAAAGGGGCGGCCTCCAGGACAGAGCCTGTCGAACGACCGCGGGGTCTCAGGCATGGCAGCGTGAGTACGGGTCCTGAGCTAGAGCCTCTGTTTTGGGAGGGCAGGGGGAATGAGGCTGCCTGAATGGGGGAGCACACAGACCCCATGGTCTCCTTCCCTCCTGCAGAGAGGTGATGGGAGTACTGGGGGCAGAGAGAGGGGTTAGGTTGAGATATTCCTCCCAGGAAGCAAAGACCTTCAAGGAAGAGTTTTTAAACAGGTCCAAAGAGGTGAAAAAGTCCAGATGGACCATTCAGAGCGAGCAGTTAGACATGGGGGGGTGGTGGGATCTGGGCAAGGCGAGGGAGGAGAACACACAGCAAAGCTGAGGGTCCAGAGCTGGGCAGTGGAGGGTGTGAACAAGGGCAGATCCAGAAGGGCCTAGGCTCAGTCCCTGCTGCTGATGGTGACTGAGCTGGTCCCACAGAGACTCATTCTTACTGTATTTTCCTTCCCCCCAGGTGGAAGCTCAAAGTCTCTGAGTCCGTGAGACGGGATGGACCAAAGGTATTGGCTGGCCAACACTGCTGGGCTCCCCATCTCCTCCCCTTTGCTCCTGCCTGCAGCTGCAGGAACACAGGAAAATGTGGGCTGTGCTCTGCCCCAACAGGGCCCTGGGGCAGTGGGGGAGCAAGACAAGGAGCGAAGTGCCCGGAGGCCTTTGCTGGTCTCCCCAGGCACTTAGCCTGTAGCCCTGCAGTGTGGTGCTGCTGGGGGAGACCTGGGGAGAGCAGGAGTAGCCAGGAGAATTCCACAAGTGTTTCCCACAAGGGAAACTGCTTAGATCAGCCCAAATGGAATGTAACATCCCTCCCCTGTGGAAGGCTGGAGATCTGTGGCCAGCTCCCTCCCTCCCAGGCCGGGGTCTGCTCTGAGGTTCCCTGTCAGAGAGCCGAGGCTCATGGAGCATGGCCAGCACCAGCTTCCTTTCTAATGTTGCCCCTTTTCCAATTGCTCTGTAGTGGGATCCATCCCGACTGACTGAAACCACAACCTTTGTGCTGGGATCTCGAGCAAACAAGTAAGGAATGGCCCTGTTGATGGAGGGTGGTGCCCCCAGGCAGGAGCCCGTGACACTCCTCCCGTCACTTCGCTTCTCTGCCTCAAAAGCAGTAGGAAGGGCTTGGGGAGGAGAGGGGTGTCCCTGCACTACCACAGCCACCCTCCCACAGCCCTAACACCCCTCATGTTCCTCTTGCAGAGCTCTCGGGATGGGAGGAACAAGAGGGCGACTCTACATCAAGCATCCCCACCTCTTTAAGGTCAGATGCCACAGCCAGATGGTCTCCCATGGGAATCGGGAACTTGCGCTTCGGCTCAGTCGATTACTTCCTCCCCGCTGCCCTTATTTGTTATCTCGGAGGATGTTCCCAAGGTCTGGCTAGCACATGGAACACGAGCCGACGGCGTAGCGTGCCCGCCCAGGCAGCGGGTTTGCTGGAGCCAGGGCTGAGGCTGGAGAAGGGCAGGCAGAGCGGAGCAGAGCGCTCCCACGGGGGGCAGAGCGAGGCGGGCACAGCATCCCTCAGGAGAGGGCTCTGAGCAGAGGGTCTGTCGCCCGTGCTCAGCTCGGTCCTCACTGCTTTATTGCAGTACGCGGCCGACCCGCAGGATAAGCACTGGCTGGCAGAGCAGCAGCACATGAGGGCCACTGGGGGCAAGATGGTGAGTACGGCCGGGCACAGGGCCCGCCGCAGGGCCAGGACGGGCGGAGGAGCCGCGGGACAGGTGACTGTGGCAGGAGGTTAGGCAGGGCACAGCTGCCCTGGGGTGCCACCGAGGTCCATCCCCTGCCCCAAGGGACTCGGGGGCAGGCCAGGAGGCACAGCTGGCTCCCACAGGGACAGCACTGGCAGGGGGTGGAGGGGGGTGTGGCACTGCCCCAGCCGCCCCTGGCGGGTGCCCTGAGGTTATCCCCCACTTTATGCCACAGGCCTACCTCCTCATTGAAGAGGACATTCGGGATTTGGCCGCCAGTGAGGATTACAGGTGAGGACCAAAGCAGAGGTGGCGTGGGTGTTGTTGTGGCTGGGGCTGCTTCCCTTGGGGCCCCCACCATGTCCCATCTCACTGCTGCACTGCCAGGGGTCCCTTGCTCCATGCCAGCTGGGGAGTTTGGTGCTGGTAGGGGGTCCATGGTAGTTTTGGGCACATTTCCAGTTGGGAGTCTGTGGTGGGTGCAAGGGTGGTTTGGACATGATGCTGCTTGGGGTCCATGGTGGGTTTGGTGGATCTGGGCTTGCTACTGGTTAGGGTGCATGGTGGGTGCCAGGGGACAATGGTGGGTTTTGGGTTCCTCTGTCTCACCACCCTCCCTCCCCAGGGACTCGGTTGACCTGCGGCTGGAGGAGCTGAAACCCTTCATCCCACCAGCCTGGATGACTGAGAAGATGCAGAAACATATGGAGACGCTTCGCCGCGGGGGGGACGCGCCGCCCCCCGAGGATCCCCCTGAACCCTGAGGCCTCGCCCCCCCAAGGGCTCCCCCAATAAAACCGCTTCGCACCCGCCTCGCCGCCTCCTGGGGACCGGGGAGGGGTGTCTGGCCCTTTAAGAGCCTCCGGGACTCGCGGCTCCGCCCCCCGCGGTGCAGTGGCCAATCAGAGCTCCGTGCGTTGGCGCCCGGCCGTTAGCGTGGGAGCCGCATCCCCGGCGGGCGGTGATTGGTCGGCTCGAAGGGGGCTGCGCGCTGATTGGCGGAGGGGCCGCTCGCGGAAACATTCAAACGAAAGGCGGGACGATCGTGCCGGGGAGTGACCGGGCCCGGGCCGCCACCGCCGCCGAGTGCCCCGCGCCGCCACCGGAGAGCCCCAACACCGCCCTTCCGCGCCGCAGAGCCCCGCTAGGAGAGCCCGGACCGCTGCTCGGCACCGGGAGAGCCGCGGCGGGGCCCGAGCGCTGCCGCGAGCGTAGAAGGGAGGGAGAGGGCAGAGCCCGGTGTGGCGCGGCGCGGGAGCCGCGTCTCCCCCGTGATCCACCGGCAGCGGCGGCCGGAGGCAGGTGTGCCGGTCAGTGCCCCGGGAACCGCCATGGCCTCTCAGAACGCCGACCCCGCCGTCGTGTCCAGCGCAGCCGCTCGCAAAGCGGCCGAAACGGGGGCCACGGCGGCCCGCGGCGCAGTGGGGAAGAGGTGAGCGGGGACGGGAACCGGGGGCTGCGGCAGGGGGCTGCCCTGCTAGGCCGGCCGGTAACGTGCTCTTCCCCCGCAGGCTGCAGCAAGAACTGATGGCACTGATGGTGAGTGGGGTCCCGGAGAGTCCTGTGGCCGAGTCGGGGTTTGGGGATCCCCGGGGACGAGCCGCGGGGTTGGGGGTGTCTTGGGCCACTCTGACGCGCTGCTCCCGCAGATGTCTGGTGACAAAGGTATTTCTGCCTTCCCTGAATCCGACAACCTGTTCAAATGGATTGGGACTATTGACGGCGCCGCCGGCACGGTGAGAGACGGGATCACGGTTTGGGGGAGCCCCATTCCACCCTCCTACCTTCAACTGAGGGTGGTCCTAATCCCTGCTCTCCCTGTACCCCTTTTCCCCCGTCTTCTCCCCATCCCGCTGACTTCTGCCCCCGTGGTTCCCAGCCCTATGAGGAGCTGCGGTACAAGCTGTCGCTGGAGTTCCCCAGCGGATATCCCTACACGGCTCCCACCGTGCGGTTCCTGACCCCCTGCTACCACCCCAACGTCGACACCCAGGGAAACATCTGCCTCGACATCCTCAAGGAAAAGTGGTCGGCACTCTACGACGTCCGTACTATCCTGCTCTCCGTCCAGAGCCTGCTGGCAGGTGAGTCCTGTAGGCACGTTGCCGTGGGGTGCTGAGGGAAGGAGTTGAGGTGATGGGAGGGCTCAGAGGTGTCTAGGCCACCCCACCAACTGACTCAGCCCGTGTTTCCAGAGCCAAACGTTGAAAGCCCTCTGAATACACACGCTGCTGAGCTCTGGAAGAACCAAGTCGGTGAGTGCCTGGGGCAGGACCTCCCTGCTCCCCACTGGGGTGGGCAGTGTCCCGCTGCCTGTCCAGCCCTGTGGCTGCCCTGGCAGCTGCTCCAGGACTCTTGTTAACATGGCCCCCATCTCTCCTCAGCCTACAAGAAGTATGTGCGGGAGACGTACAACAAGCAGGCCAAGAGCCAGGAGACCTGACCATCACCACCACCCCCCACCGTACCCACTCCCGCCTGGCCACCCCCCACGTTCTGTATCATAGGCTGTTTTTAAATTAATGCTGCAGTCCGAGCTACGGTTAATGTATAAATAAATGCACATTTATTACTTCTCCAGGGTGTTCTGTGGCAGCCTGGCAGCCCCTGAGTGCCCAAAGGCCCCTCTTGAGTGTGGGCAGGGAGGGATGGAGAGACGCTGATCCCCGTGGTGTAACAGGAGCCTTATCAACATTTGGGGTGCCTAAAGTGGTCCCATTCCCTCTGCAGGGTAGAGGCAGTCCCCAGTATCCCCTGCACAAGCAAGGGGCTGGAGACTAAGGGAGTACATAGGGCCCCTGTCCCCTGCTCTGTGACAGGGGTGCCAGCTCTGCTGCCTCCTGTGTGCTCCCCCTCCTCAGAGCACCCCACAGCAAAGGCCAGTGCAGGACCTTGGCTGAGCCCTCCTGACTGCAGTGCTGCCTATCCCTGCTGGCTGTATGGTCTCTGTGGCTTCTACTGTCCACGGTGGAATGTTGGCTCTGCTCTCCATCTCTGCCAGTGTGACCCTCACCTGCTCAATCTCCTCCTCCAAGCACTGGGCAGCTGGGGGCTGGATGGGACCCCTCCCTCGCCGACCAGGCAGCCCCCAGCCCCCCAGCCCTGTGTGCAGTGGGGCCATGCCACCCTCTTGGAGGGAGAAGAGCTGGAAGAGATGGTGGGCTCTGTGTAGGTCCTGCAGGAATAGCTCCAGAGCAGAAAGGAAGAGCACCCACAGCCGCTCCAACTCCCGCTGCTCCAGGGAACTCCCTGGTGCCTGTCGCAGCCCCGCCAGCAGCGCCCGCCGCAGCCCTGTGGGATGAGGAATGCTGAGCCAGGCTGGCCCTGAAGCTTGCTCTTTCATGGCCGCACTGTGGGTGCAGGGGGGCTCTGCAGCTGCTGCCTCATAGAGTAGCCCCCTCCTTACCAGTGCTGAGCTCACGGGCCTCTGCGCTCCTCCTGTGCCGCTCCTCTCGCAGCCGAGGGCCGTCGCTGCTGCCCCCAAGCTGCAGCACCAGCTGCCGGTGTCCTGCCGTTGCCTTGCAGAGGGCAGCCTGAGCTGCTGCACATGTCCCCACTGCCCCCCGCCCACGGCACCCATCCCTTCTGCCTGGTGCCATTGCGCCCTGTGCGACCAGGGCAAGGTCAGGATACCTGTGGTGGTCCCTGGTTCTCCTGGAGTCTCAGCTTCCCTGTGCCACAGTGCTGTGCAGCAGGGATGACACTGGCTCTGAGCTGTGTCTCTGTCCTGTGAGCTGCGCAATGCTGGTCTCACGGTCCCACCCACGCCGAGGGACTGTGTTCTCATCCTCCCTCTTGTGCTCCACCCCAGCTGGTCCCCTGGGAGCTGTGATGTCCAGCAGGCTGGCACAGCCTGTCCAGACACAGGGATTCCAGTGCCACCTTGACCCCACAGGGAGGGCGCAGCTGCTGCTGCCCCTCCACATCATAGGCTGGTCCTCTGGACAAGAGACATGGTTCCCAGGGTGGGGAAGGCAGGGGTGGCTCCTCAGAACTGTGGTCCCACAGCCTTGTCCTGGAGCAGAACCCTTGGGGCCAGGGCCATGCTCCCTCACCCGCTGGCGTGTGAACCAGCTGCTCCAAATGGAAACTCTGAGCTCAGCACTGGCGCCTGCCCAAGAGCCCGTGGGAATCGCAGCCCTCTGCTGCCCTTCCAGCACAGTGCTATGGTGAGAGCTTGCCTGGTGTAGGGCACCCGCCAGGCATGTTCCCCTCCCTGGGGAGCAGGGCAAGAGCGTGGTTCTGCAGTCCCCTCCCTATGCACACTCAGTGAAGTCCTGGACCAGCAGTTCAAGCCTTTCCTCTTTTATTGAGGCTTGTATCAAAGCCACAGGTGACAGATGAGAGGAAAAGCTCAGCCACCAGCAGTGGGATGAGACCAGGGCCCTGACACAGAATAGGGTCCCAGCCGGTTCTGGGGGCCAGGTGCTGCAGAACTGCTGCTCCCTGGGCAGTGGAGGAGCAGGGCTGGTTGCAGCAGCTGGCTCGAGGAATGTCTGGTCCCTTACTGCACACCCTCCATCATCTTCAGGAACTCTGCAAGAGAGCAGCCACCTCAGCCCACGGCCCTGCCTGGGTGCACAGCATAGGCATTTGGCCAGGGCTGCTGCTCACCATCAAAGTCGATGCGGCCATCATTGTTCTTGTCCGAGTCCTTCATCATGTCCTCTATGTCCTCATCAGTGACAGGCTCCCCAGTGGCCCTCAGGATCTCACCCAACTCCTCAATGTCAATGAACCCATCTGCGTTCCTGAAGAAGGGTGAGGGTGGGCTGTGACCTTGCTCACCTCTGTGGGTGGGATGAGCCACTTTGCCCCCTCCACTCACCGGTCAAAGATACGGAAACAGTTGGCCAACTCCTCCTCAGACTTGCCCTTGGCATCCTCTTTCATCTGGCGCACCATCATCACCAAGAACTCCTCGAAGTCGATGGTGCCGCTGCCTGTGAGGAGGAAGCCAAGCATGGGTCAGGGTGCCCACCTACCCATTGCCCACCCTTGTCACCCACCACCAGGGGTTGCTCACCATCCTCATCCACCTCCTCAATGATGGCATCCAACTCTTCTTTGGTGGGGTTCTGCCCCAGCATCCTCATCACCGTCCCCAGCTCCTTGGTGCTGATGTCTCCACCGCCATCCGCATCAAACATGTCAAAAGCGGCTTTGAACTCTGTGGAGAGGGAGGTCAGGGCCAGGCAGCAGGGCAGAGCCAAGTCCCCATCATGGCCATGTCTTGCCCCTCTCCTCACTGCCCCTGCATTCACCTGCAATCATCTCCTCGCTGAGGAAGGCACGGGCTTCCGCCTGCTGGTCTGTCTGCAAGACAAGGGAGAGGGGTCACCATGGCCACCCACGTCAGGCCAGAGACTCCTCACACATGACCTGACAGCGCAGGGTTGTGGGGGGACCCCTTTTTCTGCTGCAGGATGATCCTGTGCTGTGGCACAGCCCCCAGCAATCCCTACAGCTCCAGTGCCTCCCAGGCATCCATGAGCATGGTGGGCTGCAGGGAGACACCTGCCCAGGCCCCCCACCATTTGGGGGGCTCCATGGTGTAAGGGCCATGGTCCCTGTTTGCAGCCTTGGCATCCTAGGCATGCACTGCTATTTTTGGAATCTCCTCAGCTCCCCTTGTAGGGATCATTGGGACTGCAGCCGTGGCACCTGTCGGCCCTGATCGAGTTTCTCCTGGAGGCACAGGCCAGCCGTGGAGCCGGTGGTGACACCGTGTCTCATGACCCAGCGCTCGGCTTTCAGCCACCCCCTGCTACCGCCGCCTCTGCACAACCCTGAGCTCCAGACAGACCTGAGTCAATGTCCCCGTGTACCCACACACCCTGGTCGGCGACGCAGGCACCCCAGGAATGTCCCAGGGGGACCATGTACCACCCCAATACCTTCCTGCCCTCACTGCCATGGTCTGCCCAGCCCTGGGCACTATCTCTCCTCTGTCCTCCTCAGAGGCATCTCTGCAGCCCAGATCTCCCAGAGCACATGGTGCCAGGTGCCTCCTATGCTATCAAGTCTCATCCTCACACACAGCACAAGGCACACAACACATAGCACAATTCCTCTTACCATTGTGGGAATTTACGGTGTTTCCCACTCCCAGAGAATCACCAGCTCCTGCAGCAGGAACTCCCAGAAGCTCCGTGGTACTCCTGGCACCCCAATTTGTAGCGTCCCTTCTGTGGGCCGTGCCCCCAGTTGCTGCCTCTGGGCCCCTGCAGCCTATCAGCACCCTGGCGGCACCTGGCCCCGCTTACTGGCAACAGGCGCCTTTACCTAATTTAGCCAAAGCTTTATTGGCCAAGGGCTGGGATTAACGTGGGGCTGAAGCTGGGATGGAAATTCAAGCCCTCCAGGAGGGACATCGGAGCTATGCAGGAGGGTGACTCTGCCCACCCCCATAGCAACCCCCCCAACCCAGGGCGACTCAGCAACGAGGGGGTTAAAAATAGCCCTGGTGCTGTCAGCATCTCCTGGGCAAGGGGGCCAGGGTCTCCCCTGCTCCAAGGGCACAGACCATCACCCACTGCCCCCCAAACCTGCATCCCTGCCTGGCTCCCAGGATGGACCTGAGCTTCCTCAGAGTCCCTACCCTGCACCCCCATTTCCTGCTCTAGGTGCCCAAGGCAGTGCTGTGCTGCAGCCCCCTGCTCCAGGCAAGGAAGGAGTCCCCAGTAGGACCTGAGGCACAAAGTCCCTAGAGGGGTTTGGAAGCATGAACCCCGCAGTCTGGGGTCCCCAGCACCATTGGCATCTGAGTCCGGAAAAGACTCTGTCTTTCCGTGCTTCTGGGGGAGTGGGAATTACGCCAGGTCCCTCTTCGAAGGTTCTGCCCTCACACCTGCAGCCCGTGCCAGCCACTGCTGCCAGGGCCGGCTGGGGCTGGTGGCTCTGGGGATTCACTGGCCAAGTGGCCCGTGCCGTGCAGTGCTCCAAGCCTTAGGGCTGCAGTGGGGTCAAGCTGACAGATCCCTGTCCTGTAAGGTCCCAGTGACAGAGACACCCAGGGCTTCCCTAGCTCCTGTTTTTTTCAGGACCCTCGTGTCCCGGGTGGGAGACGGCACAAATCCAGCCCCCCGTGCATCCCACCCTGCCATGGGGAGCACAGGGGTCGCATCCGAGGGCGGGTGGGGTGCAGGGCGCTGGAGCAGGGTGCAGCGGGCAAGCAAGGCAGAGTGATGGCAGCAGCTGGGCCGCTTCCTCGATATTAATAGACATTCCCAAGGAAGTGGTGAGGAGTGAGCGAGCGGGCACTAAAAAAGGCCGGGCGAGTGCCGAGGGTGAAGCCCGGCCGCGGGGCGCGTGGCGAGGCCGACTGGGGCCAGGGCAGAGGGTGCCAAGGTGGCCCGGGGGACGCCCCACTGGGCTGTAGCCCAGTAGCCCAGTGGAATCGGGAGCCTACGTCTGGAGTACTGGGATACAGGGGTGTTGGAGTACCAGGATGTCAGGATACTCGGCTGCCAGACTATTTGGGTACCAAGGTGTGGAGTATCAAGACCCTGCGACTCCACAGGGCCGGGAACCGCGGTGCGAGGCTGCTGTGGGGCACCAGGGCGGGTACCAGGGGCTCGGCCCGACCAGGTCATCTATGACAGGGGACAGCGGTAGCAGCCGGTACGGCAGCGGGCAGCGGCTGCGAGCAGCGCCAGGCTGAGCCTTGACTCTGAACCCGATCGTGCCGGGTGGTGCCGCACGCGCCGATCCCGATCCCAGCCGTGCCGGGCGGTGCCGGCTCCGCCGCCCCGATCCGGGTTCCCGACGGAGGCGGAGCTGCGCAGGGAGGATCCCGGGACGAGCCGCGGCGGAGCGGCCATCGCTCGGCACCGCCCGGCTCCGCTCGGCCCGACCCGGGGCAGCGAGAACGGACCGAGGCGCGGGCAGCCCCGGGAGGGTGTCCCGGGGGCGGGCTGTCCCCGCGCGGGGTTGTGCCGCGGTGGGCAGCCCCCGGCCCCGCCGTGTCGGGGTGCCGGCCCGGACCCCCGGGCAGCGATGGCCGCCCGCATCCTGCACCGGCCGCGGCCCGCGCTGGCGGGCGAGGGCGGCCGGGAGGAGCCGACGGGCGGCGGCGAGGCCGAGGACTGCCCGGAGAGCTCGGAGCTGGAGGACGACACCGAGGGGCTGTCAACGCGCCTCAGCGGCACCCTGAGCTTCACCAGCCACGAGGACGAGGAGGAGGAGGAGGAAGGAGCTAGCGAGGAGCTGGAGGAGCCGCCGCAGGCGCCGGGGGCGGCAGCAAGCGCGGAGGACGGAGGCAAGTGCTGGGGCGGTGAGCTGGGCGCACTGGGGTGACCCCACTCCCCAAGGTGGCAGCACCCCAGTGGACCCGTGCGATGGTGGGGTCCGGCGGCCCGGAGATGTCGAGGGGCTGGCAGAGTCCTGTTCCCACGATGGGCGCTGACACTCCTCTCCTGGCGCAGAGTGGGGCCCCGCGGCGGAGCGTCCCGGCGGCAGCCTGCTGACCCGGCAGCTGCAGGAGCTGTGGCGGAGGTCGCGGGGCAGCCTGGTACCGCAGCGGCTGCTCTTCGAGGTCACCAGCGCCAGCGTGGTCAGCGAGCGCTCCTCCAAGTACGTGGTGAGTGAGCCCAGCATGGCTGGGCGGGCACTGGAGGGGGTGTGAATTCTGCTTCCCCCCCCGGGGCAGGGATCCCACGAGGGCTGGTGCTTATTTTTCTCTCTTTCCCTGTGCTGCTTGGATGGTGTTGGCGGCTCAGATGAGCCTCAGGTAACTATCGCTGTAGGGTGCTGCGGCAGCCCAGCCCACTCCCTTCTGCACGGGCAAGCCCCCCCAACCCCTCTGTGGCCGCATACCCGGCTCTGCCGGCCCCGGGAGCAGCACGCCCGCGGCACTGCCTGACATCTGGCTCCCCTGCAGCTCTACACCATCTACCTGATCCGCTCTGGCCAGTTTGACAAGGCTCCCGCAACCATTGCCCGGCGCTACTCGGACTTCGAGCAGCTGAACCGCCGCCTGCGCTGCCGCTTTGGCTGTGACATGGCCGGCGTTGCCTTCCCCAGAAAAAGGCTGCGCCGGAACTTCACCGCTGAGACCATCGCCAAGCGGAGCCGAGCCTTTGAGCAGTTCCTGTCCCATCTACACTCCATCGATGAGATCCGCCGCTCCCCTGAGTTCCTTGAGTTTTTCTTCCTGCCGGACCTGCGGGCCGCGCAGCGCCTGACCTGCACCGGCATGTACCGCGAAGCCTTGGCCACCTGGGCCAACGCCTACCGGCTGCAGGACCGGCTGGGGGTCTGCAGCTCCGGCCGCTTCCTCCTGACACTGGCTGGGATGGCTGTTTGCCACCAGGAGCTGGACCAGCTCGCTGAGGCCCACAGCTGCTGCGAGCAGGCGCTGCAGCTGCTTGAGGCCCAGGGCAGCCATCCGCTGCTGGGGCCCTTCCTGCAGGCCCACATCCACCTGGCCTGGAAGGTGGGCAAGGACAAGCGGCACTCGGAGGCCCGGCTGCAGGAGCTGCGGGAGGCTGGGGTGCCCCTGCAGCAGCAGCCCTCCCTGAAGGAGTGTCTGATAAAGGAGCCTCTGGAATGAGTGGTCTGTGGCCACAAGGCAGGGGCTGTAGAGGGCTTGTGCCCGTGGCGGCTGAGAGGAGCAAGGGCAATGCTGTGGGTAGGGATGGAGCAGGAAGGCAGCGTTGCACTCCCATGGGCTCCACAGCCCATGCCAAGAGCTGCCTTTTAAATGCACTTTCTATGTGGTTAGTCTGTTCTGTGGGACCGGTGCTCATGGGGGCTCACGGGGATCCACTGCTCACAGTCGTGTTGCCAGGAGCCACTCCCCGTCTGCGGGGGATCCTGGAGTAGCTGGGACTTTAGCTGGGACATACTGGCATCGCACAAGGGAATGGGAAGGCTTCTGGCAGGGTCTGGGGCTCTTGCTGGGAACTTCCCATAAAACTTATATAATAAAAAGGACTTTATTAAATAAAGTCTTGGCAGGAAGAAAAGCAAAGCGCCTGCTATGTCTGTTCAGCCCTATTCCCCCAGGGCACCATCAGTGTGAGGCCTCAAGCCTCCACATGGAGATGTGACCTGCCTCATCCCATTTTCCTGGCTTCTTGCTCAGCCTGAGTCCAAGCCCAGCCCTGGAGAGGAGGCGGAGGGCAAGCAGAAGCAGTGACTGAGGCACCAGGGCAGGAGAGCAGGGAGGAGAAGTGAGAAAGGGAAGCAATGTGTGCCACAAGTTGCACCTTCCCCTCCTGTGACCCAGCCAGCATCGAGGGCAAAGCCAGTTCTCCCAGAGCTGCCTGCCCTTGGGCAAGCACTGTCACAGATCCAAGGGGACAAACTCCAGGGACATAGTCCAACCCTTCACCCAACAGCTTTATTTTAAGGTGGGTGAAGTGTGGCTGATGGCAGCGTCCAGCCACACGCTGTGCAGCCACATGCTGTGCAGCAGGCAGTTGGTCACAATGATGCTCTCTGGGTCACCATCTGTCCCAGACACCTCTGGCACTCGGACTCTCCACTGGGCTGGATCCAGACCATACTTCTTCGAAGCTCCTTCCCGCTCCTGTCCAGGTTTTGTCTTGATCCCAGGGTCCCTGGGGGCTCCTCAGCTAGAGCTTGCTCTGGTTTGGTGTCTCTTCCGCCCTGATGACTCCTTCCTGCGCACAGGTGACAGCCAGGACCCCGTCCCTGCGCCACAGCCGTCCCTGCACCAGGCCCCGGCACCCACCTGCAGAGATAGGCTGTCAGAGTGTGCCCCACCATCCCCAGGACGACTGGGGCAGGAGAAGCAAGAAGGGGAAGCAACATGTGCCACATGTAGCACATGTTCCCCTCCCGTGTCCCAGCCTGCTGCAGGGACAGGCTGGCCTTGGCCTTGCAGGTCCCCAGGGAACATGGCGAGGACTCACCAGCCCAGGGGCTCTCACACTCATACAGCATCCAGTGGTCAGCTCGGAAGGGCGCGTGGAACCACATGGAATGGTCAAGGGACACCATGAACTTGATGCGGTACTGCCGGTGTGGGAGCAGGGCCGTGCCCAGGAAGGCGTAGTCAGAGATGTAAGCGGCCACACAGCAGTGCACCTTCATGTCAGTCTCCCCTGCAGAGCAACCAGCACAGCCCATCCTGCAGGTGCCCATGGGACACACCTGGGGCACAGGGCAGAGCCACAGAAGCTCCACTTCTCCAGCGCCAGCTGCTGGCCAAGCACAGCTGAGATTCTTCTAGATCTGTTTCCCTGGCTGTGACCCCTAGCACAGTTTGCAGCATCATCTCATACTCCTCAACCATGCCTGTATTTTAGCCTTAAAATTCCCAGGCTTCCCCACAGGCTGGGGTGCAGGCAGCCCCTAAATCACAGCCCTCCCAGCCCACCCTGTCACGATGGTGCTCCACAGTGTGAGCTGGAGCCTGAGCCCTTGGATTGGGATGCACCTGCACCACCCTCCCAGCAGGACCCACCTATGTAGCCTCGTGCTCGCACCCAGAAGAGCTGTTTTGGCTCCTGTGGCTCTGAGCTGAATATATCTGGTGGGTTCACAGGTTTAATATCAATTGGCACATCTTCAGCTTGGATCTTGTTGAGACGTTTCCTGTATCTCTCAGCTAAGTTAGGATTCCTACAGCCCAGCACAGAGAAATGAGGTTAATGCCAGGCAGGCAGGGGAACAGCAGCAGTTCCAGCCCAGGAATCCAGGGGCTCACAGAGACACGGGGGGCATGGCTCCTGTCCTGTCCTGCCCCTCTACTCCCCTCCCAGGCATATTTGGGAACTCCTCAGACAGTCCCCTCCCACACTTCCCTCTGTCCCAGCTGGAAGAGAGGGGCGTCCCTGGCGTGTCTGCTCCACTCACTGCAGGAACTTCTGGATGAGCTCCTCCTGTGTCAGCAGCTCCTCGGGGGGTGGCACCGAGGGCATGGTGAACTGGTGCTGGACTGGGCTCCTCTGGGAGAGCTGAAAGGACGCCTGGCAGGTGAAGATCGGCTTTCCGTGCTGGATGGCCTTTACAGAGCGAACAGAGAAGCTCTTCCCCGTACGAGTCCTCTCCACCTCGTACAGCACCGGCACCTTGGGGTCCCCTGGGGCAGCAAAGGAACGTTGTGCCACAGCGAGGACCTGCCCTGCAGGGGCCGAGCCCGGCAGTGCCACCGCCGTGCTGGGGCCGGGATGGCGGACTTGCACAGCCCCCCAGCCACTGCCTGGCCCCCGGTGCCCTCCGGATCTCCCCGTCCGGTTCCCCGGGCTCACCCGCCCGCACGAAGTAGCAATGCAGCGAGTGCACCTGCTCGTCGCGGGTCACGGCGCGGGCGGCCGCCACCAGCGCCTGCCCCACGATCTGCCCGCCGAAGAGGCGCTGCGTGGCGGGCACCCAGTGGTGCCGGCCCCTGCGGGGAGAAGGCGGCGGCGGTGAAGGCGGCGGCAGGGTGCGGAGGCGGCCCGGTCCCGCCGCCCCGGCGCCCCCGCGCACCTGAAGAGGTCGAGCTCCAGCCGCTCCAAGTTCAGCACGCTGGTGATCAGCACGCTGCGCAGGTCCCCGGGAGGAGGCGGCGGCCGCCCCGGCCCCGCGCCAGCCCCGCCGGTGTCGCCCGGAGCCGCCATCGCCGCCCAGACCCGGGACCGGCGCCGGACACAGCGGCAACGTCCACCCGAAGCACCGCCCACTCGCGGGGCGGGGCCCGCCAGATGATTGGATCGCAGAGCTGTCAGTCACGCGTGTGGCGGCGGGATGCTGTGGGATGGTTGGCTCGTTCTCCTGTCAATCGGGAAAGAACGGCGCTGATTGGTCAGCGCGTGGGCGGTGCCCCGGGCGGTTTAACCGGGGCGGAGGGGCCCGCGGGGTCCCGCCGCTCTCCATGAAGTGCGCGCCCGCTGCCGCAGCTTCAGGGACTTGAGGGAGCGCTTCCGCGCCCACGAGCGGGAGAAGGGCTGCCTCTACGGGTTGTGGAGCTGCGTCTCGGTGCGCTACCACAACCGGCAGCACGGCACCGCCGTCCGCTAGGACGTCAGGTAAAGCTCGCCCGTACCTGGCGCTGATAACCGGGCTGGTCCCGGGCTGGCGATGCCCTGGGGCGCCACCGGCTGTGCCGCACATTTGCCGTTTCCATTGTCTCCCTTTTTTTTTTTTTATGTCGCTCTCGCTGTGCCCCAGCTGGTGCTCTGTCCTCCCGGGTCTGCTGCTTCGCTCTGCTTTACTCGACCTTTCCGTCCTCTCTGCCTCTTGCAGCCAAACCTGTGGCTTTGATCTTTGAAATCCTCCTGGGACCTTGCTGGCTAGCTATAGCCCCTGCTTTTTTCCACTGAAATAGCAAGATACCAAGCATCAGCATCTATCAACGTTCCCCAGCTGTCCATAGCTCACTGCAATGGAAAGGTGCAATTAGGTTTCCCTCTCAGAACACTGAATTCCACAGCCTTCGCTTCTTCCAGCGGGTCTAGTGTTGTTTCCTTTCCATTTTCATTTGTGGATCTGCTCATGTGCACAGATGCTCCAAGGTCACTCAACAGTTACGCAACTACTCCCAGTACCCTCTTAAAATATAACTTGCCTTCTTGAAATACAGTGTAACCTCCTGCCTTGAAGCTTTTCTTGTCAAGTTTCAGCCTGCTCCTGCAGAGTACAGAACCATGTGCTTTAGGGACACAAATGCAGGAGTATCGAGTTCTTTTCATTGTCTTTGCTATTCGTGAAGAGTAGTAGATACAGAAGCACTGCTGGAACCAAGAGCTGGGGGCTGCCTTGTAGTATCTGGTCATGGCTGTGGTAATTCTCTTTGTTTCCCCTGTGCTTGAGCTTGGCACACGTGGGTTTGTGTGGTCACTAATTGAATTCAGAGTTAGCACGCAAAAAAATGCAAAATTAAACACTGGCAGCCTGCACCACCTTTGCCTCCTCCATTAATACTGTCTCAACATTTGCAGGTTCACGCAGGTTGTGCCTGGATCCAAAAATACAGCAAGTAGAGAAAAAAAAAGCAGCCCAGGCTGTGCCCAGCTTATTTTGTGCTGCAGTTCAAGGAGGGCACAGCCCAGCTCGTGATCAGCGAGGTGAACAGCTGCAATACCCACAGGAGGTGTTCCACGACGGGCAGCCCCGTGACAAAGCCACGTTGTAAGCAGCAGGTAAGGGGATACCAAAAGCAGTGCCGTGGCCAGCAGGGACTCACGCATGGCCACTGGACAACCAGTGGACAGGGCACCTGCTCTGTGCACGGCTCCTGCCCTCGCTGAGGCAGCGGAGGAGGGTACCTCGCCCTCGATGCTCGTCGGGGTGGCCGAGGTGATGAAAACCTTCCTGCGGGTGGACCAAGGCTTGCTGGCCTCCATCGGGGCAGACAGCGCCTACGGCCTGGACCGGCTCAGCTTCCAGACCAGAGCGATGAAGCGCTTGTTCAAGCAGTTCCCTGAGAGCCTCCTCCTGCACCGGACACCCAGTGAGGGGGGACACGTCCTCTACGCTTTCCTGGTGGAGAGCAAGGAGCGAGTGGGGAGAGTGGTGCACTTAGCACTGCTGAAGAATGACACGGGACACAGCATCAGGAAAATGCTGACCGTCTTCAAGGAGTTCAACCCCGAGTGGCAAAAGGTCCAGGCTGTTTTTGTGGACATGTTCTTCTCTCACAAAGCTATCCTTCATGAGCTCTTCCCCTCTGCCCAGGTGCTCCTTTCAGTCTACCACACTGTCCGGCTCCTTGTCAAGATTGTGATGGCAGCAAAAATCTCCTCTTCCCTCAAGCAGAGCGTCGCACTGGCCTTGTGGAATGCTGTGCTTTCTCCTTCGGCTGCAAGTCTGGGTGTCCTGTCCCAGCTGGTGGAGCACGTGGTCAGTCCAGAGCTGTACAACTACCTGCGAGCCAACTGGTTCTCCTGTGAGCTGCTGTGGTCCATGCATGGAGGGAAGGGCCCATGTTCCCACAGTGCGTACATGGACAGCCTGGACCTCCTCACGCACAGAATATGCACTCTGTTTGTACAGCAGCCATCCCTGGAATCGAGGATTCTTCACTTCCTGGACTCTGCAGGCTGCCTCATTTCTGGAGTCTTGGACAGCCTGAACTGGGGTCTGCTGAGCCCTGAGGACAGCTGGAGCAGCCTCCAGGAGAAGCCTCACCCATGTGCTGGTGATGCAGCAAAACCAAGCCCTGTTTCTGGCTCTCACGTTCTTCCTGAGCCTACAGGGCAGGCAGCTGAGGTGGGGAGAGGCTCCCTGCAGGGCATGCACCTGGGCAGCTGCACAGACCTGTGCTCCAAGCTGTGCCTGAAGGAGTGGGAGGTGGTGCAGGCGTCCACCCAGCTACTCAGCCCTGTGCCGGGCGGCCTCGCTGTCCAGCTACTGGAGGACATGCACTGGGTGAGCCAGGACTGCCGGAGCTGCACCTGCTGCTTCCACCGCCGCCACCAGCTGCCCTGCCGGCACATCCTGGCCGTGCTGCAGGAGCATGGCAGGCGCGTGGAGGAAGCCATGGTGTGCAGGCGCTGGCAGCGGCGGTACTGCCACCACACACCCCCTGGGTGCAGCTCCCCGAGCCGTGCTGGGACCTCGGCGGGCAGCTGGCCTGAGAGCAGGGAGGAGAGAGTCCAGTTGCTCACCCTCGAGCTGACCAACCTGCTGCTGCAGAGCAGTGGGGAACAGCTGAAGGAGCGCAGCTCTGTGCTGGTGGCCATCCTGGCCCGCTGGGCTCGCTCACCGGGGGAGGCAGCCGGGCAGGAACCGCAGTGTTCCGAGGAGCGGTGAGGTGCCGGGGGGGCCGGACGCGCCGAGGAGCGGTGCAGGTGTCGGTGCCGGTGTCTCCCGGTGCGATGCGCGGTGGTCGCGCCGGGCGGCGCTCGAGCGCTCCGGTCCCTGGGCGGCGGGCGGGGCCGAGCCCGCGGTGACGCCACAGCGCGGTGGTGATTGGCGCGAGCGGGGCACGCCGGGACACAGACCGGGACACGGGCCGGCCCCGCGATGTCCACGCCGGTAGCCGCAGGGCTGGCTATGCCGCAGCCCCCACCGGGCCCCGGCGGCGGCTCCTTGGTGTCTTTCGAGGTGAGCACAGATGGCCGCATGGCCTCCGTCAGCTTCCAGAGCACCGCCATGGGCGCCGCGTTCTCCCGCTTCCCCCGGGCGCTGCTGGTGCATCGGGTGGGCGCCCCGGCGGGCCGGGCCCTCTACGTGTTCCTGGTGGCCGGGCCGGCCCCGGCGCTGCAGAGCGGCATGGCCCGGGTGGTGCATCTCGCCATCCCGCGGGACGAGTCGGTGCAGAGCCTGGATCTCATGTACGTGGTGTTCCGGGCTTTCAACCCCGCCGCGGCCCAGACCCGGCTGGTCCTGCTGGGCCCTGACGTTATCCGGCCGCCCGCCCTGGCCCACGCCTTCCCGGCAGCCACGGTGGAGCTGTCCGTGTTCCACCTCTGCAAGTGGCTACAGCAGCTGGTCCTGCAGCTCGGGCTGGAGCGCCACACCGAGAGCCTGGCCCTGACTGCCACCAGGAAGGCTGCAGTTGCAGGCATCGAGACGCACCGGCGGGAGCTGCTCGCCTTCCTGAGGGACCTCATCAGGCCAGACTTGCTGCCTCAGCTCCACCTTCAGTGGCTGCTCGATGATGCGATCTGGGCTGCACACAGGGAGGGCAGCTGGGGAGAGAGCAGTGACTACTTCGAGGAGCTGGAGATCATCAACCAGGGGTTAAGCCAGGTTTTCAGTGCTGGGCTCTCTCTGGAGATATGCATCACCACCTTGGCCCAGCACTATGAAGAGTGCGTTTCTAAGAGCTCTCCTGATGCTGTGGTGTGCTCTGCTCCCGCTCCTGATCACTGTGCTGCTCAGGCAGCTCCCCAAAGCCTGCCTGCTTCAGACTTGACCCTTGCCCCTCTGGTGTGCCAGGATAACACATCCCAGACCTCTAGCCAGGCTTTCCACACCAAAGCAGCAGCTCAGCAGCAGCTGGTATCAGCCTCTCTTGCAGATGGTGGGAGTCCTGTGAGAGTTCTCCACATTCCATCAGCAGCTCAGGAGCTACCTGAGGCTCTTCAGCGTGAGCCTGAAACTTCCCAACCTCTCCTTCAGAGTGAGCCCACAACCTTTCAGCCCTTGTTACATTGTTCATCTCCTGTGGTAAAACTGGGGGCCACAGAAACCTCAGAGGATGACAGTGAGGAAGAGATTAACCGAAGGAGTGAAGAAGGCATCAGGCGGTCTTTGAACGACATTTGCACGGAGCCTGCTGCCAGGCTGTGCCTCGGTGAGCTGGCTGTGGTTCAGAAGTCCATGCAGCTGATTGGCACTGGGGAGGACATGCTCAGCGTACAGATCTTGGAGGATGCACACAGGGTGGACCTGAAAGACCTGAACAGCTGCACTTGCCATTTCAACCAGGCCTTCCAGGTGCCCTGCCGGCACATCTTGGCTGTGCTGAATTCGAACAGGAAGCCCTCGCAGCCGGAGGTGCCCAGCAGACCACGGGAGAGGGGATGTGATGCCCATCAGGCCGGGCAAGACAATGCTGATGGCCTCTTAGAGGTCCTGAAAAGCTCATGGGACAAGTCTTTGGATAAATCTCAGGTGGTGTCCTTCCTTAAGGCAGAGATCAGCCAGCGGCTGACCCACTGTGGTGAGGAGGAGTTTGAGCACAGGTACAAAACCCTCCGGGAGCTGGCTGACAGCTGGATTGGGCCCTCTGCCAAGGTGAAACTCTAGCACTGAACGGGAACCATGCTGGCTGCTCCCCCTGTGTCCTGGCTTCCACCTTCATTCCCCTCAGCCTGTCACTTCCTTAGTGTGGAAGGGCCAGCCAGTTTGGGCCTTTGATCTGCCAAGTGAGCGTTACCTCTTTCATGGGGCAGCAGAGAAATCAGATTGGAAGCTCCTGATCCCACAGAAAGGGTAACAGCCACTGACCTGGCTAACAGCCATGGCCGGGAGCCAGCCATGGGTGGTGTGGCGTGGGAGATACTGGTATCATAGAATCACAGAATATGCTGAGTGGGAAGGGACCCATCAGGATCATCAAGCCCAACTCTTGGCCCTGTGCAGGACGTCCCAGAAATCACACCATGTGCCTGAGAGCATTGTCCAAGTGCTTCTTGAACTCAGTTCCAGTGCTCAACCACATTGGGTGAGAAACCTTTTCCTGGTATCCAACCTAAACCTCCTCTGACTCAGTCCATGCCGTTTCCTCAAGTCCTGTCACTGGTCGTGAGAATGAAGAGATCGGTACTTGCTCCCCTGCTTCTCATGAGGATGTTGAAGACCACAGTGAGGTCTGACCTCAGTCTCCACTTCTCCAAGCTGAACAAACCAAGTGCCCTTAGCTGCTCCTCATAAGGCTTCCTTATGGCCTTCCTTTGGATGCTCTCTAATAAGTTAGTGTCTTTTTTATATTTTGCACAAAAGACTCAAGTTGAGGCAAAATCAGTGCAGAGTGGAGCAGGACAAGTAAAGCAGGACAATCAACTCCTTTGACTGGCTGGCAATGCTTTGCCTTACACACCCCAAGACATGGCTGGTCCTCCTGGCTTGCCAGGGCACACTGTAAACTCATATTCAACTTGCCATTGACCAGCACCCCCCAATCCCTTCCCACTGTGCTGCTCTGCAGCCTCTTGTTCCCCAGGCTATACACACAAGCAGCATTGTCCCATTCCAGATGCAGAATCCCCTTGTTAAACTTGGTATGGTTGGTGATTGCCCATCTCTGATTTGTTGAGGTCTCTCTGCAGGGCCTCTCTGCCTTCAAGGGAATCAACAGCTCCTCCCAATTTGGTGTCATCAGCAAACTTACTTAGTATTCCTTCCAGTCCTGCATCTAGGTAATTAACAATGTTGAAGAGAACTGGGCTGAGGTTGGAGCCCTGCAGAACCCCACCAGTGACTGGACACCAACCCGATGTCACCTCAATCCCTACAACTCTGTGCCTGACCTGCGAGCCAGTTGCTCACCCATCACATATTGCAGTTATCCAGCTGTGGGCTGGACATTTTGTCCAGAAGAATCCTGTGAGAGATAGTATCAAAAGCTTTGCTGAAGTCCAAAAAGGTCACATCTACTGGTTAACCTAAGTGAACTAAATGGATCACCCTGTCGTTAAAGGGAGACAGTTTCAACAAGCAGGACTCCCCCCTGCCTCCCCCCTCAGGAAGCCATGCTGTCTGTGACCAGTGACTGCCTTGTGCTCCAGGTGGTTTTTGATACCTCCCAGAATAATTTCCATGATTTTACCAGGCACCGAAGTGAGATTTACAGGCCTGTAGTTTCTGAGGTCTTCCTTCTTGCCTTTCTTGAAATTCGGGACAATGTTTGCCAGCTTCCAGTCAGCTTCGACCTGACCAAATTCCCAGGACCACTCAAAAATTATCGAGAGAGGCTTTGTGATGACATCAGCCAGCTCTTTGAGGATTCTCAGATTAATCCCATCAGGCCCCACAATAACATGTGACAAAATGATTTGATCTGTGGCCAGCGCCCTCCAGTCCTTGCAGCATCCAGCTGCAGAGTGTTGCGCAACAGAGCCAATAAATCGGCCTTGTGCTATTTGGGAGCTGCATTTGTCCCTGAGCCAGCTGCAGATGACCCTTCCTGTGCCACTCCCTGCCCAGGGGACAGGAGGTCGGGCAGGGCTTTGGCCAGTGCTGCTCAGTGGTCCTGTTGCACTGCAGCGCCCCGGGTGGCAGCCCCACTCTGGAGTTTATCTAGTTTGTTTATCTAGTTGCAGCAGCTGTTCCCACTTCCTCAAGAAGGAGGAACTCACCCTCGTGGGCAGGGGTCACTGCCGGGCAGATAAGAATGCAGGGAGATGGGGGAAAAGGCTTCTTACACAGGTGGGGGAGGGAAAACAGCCCGGTCTGTGGGTGCTGCTCTGGGGTGGGTGAGCTCCCCTGCCCCTTTGCAGCTAGGGCAGCTCCAGCGCCAGCAGCTCCCAACCCGTTGGTGAAACATGGCAGAGAATGTCAGAGACTGCTGCTATGGTTTGGTCACAATCCATGTTTTCCCCAATCAGTGCTTTCATCTTTAACACTTCGTTGTTGACGAGTCTGCCACCACTGCGGTCTGGGGATTTCCTTTGAGCAAGAGTTTTGTAACATGATCTGATACTATCGAATCTCTGACTAAATATAGCATCGTGTTTCCTGAAACTGTTCTATGAGCTTGAAGCTGCTTGTTTCCTCTGTTAGCCGTGCTATAGAAAAGGCCTGGAAGCCGCTCTCACCATCTCTCTGGCAACTGTGGGTGTCTCCCTGGTTTCTGAAGGGCTTTTTCACCCTCTGCCTGTCGCTCTGCTCAACTCCCCACCCTGCCTCGTCTCCAGCCCAGCACAGGCACTGTGGGATGTTGGCTCCCGTTCCCACCAGGCAGTGGTGAGGGATCTGGCTGTAGGTACAGAGTGCCAGGCTTCCCTCCCCAGTGAGACAGGATGGCTGGGCCCTGCAGAGTCACCGTGACTGGCTCTGTGGCCACAGGCACGTGCCCAAGCAATGGCTGCTCCCTGGGTGCTCCGGCATCCGCCCCCGTCCCCCTCCCAGCTGTGCACACAGGAAATAACTCAGTGCTCTCTGAGTAAACATCTTTCCCAAGAGTGAAACTACTCAGAGTGACCGGCTGTAATTAACCTCCACATGAGCACCCTGCCGTGCCCTCCCACACTTTACCTGCCCCAGCACTTGCTCTGGTCCACCCAGGCAATCCCAGCGTTATTCCAGGGCCTTGGAGAGGTCCCGAGCCCCACAGGGCTGTGTGTGGCCTGTGCTCCCTCTCTCACTGCTGGGGGAACTGCTCCCACAGGTGGCTGCTGAAGCACGGGGAGGTCTCAGCTCCTTAAGCCTTTTTTGACAGACCCTTGTCTGGAAGCACTTTATTGCTCTGAACCACATGAGCCCCCTGGCAGCGCTCTGGCCCTGCCACACAGTCCGTGTGTGGAAAATCCCAGCACCATGCTGCCCTGCTCTCACGTTGGCCCATTGGCAGCACATGCTGAGGTGAGGGGGCAGTGAGTGGCACAGATCCTACCAGGCAGCCATCACTGGAGGGGTTGTCAGCATGAGGGGCACCTCACTCGTGTTGGCAGAAGCTCTTGAGCATCGGGGGCAGGTCCAGGCCTTCGATGGCCAGGCGGTGCACGATGTGCTTCTGGATGACCAGCCGGCACAGGGTCTGCAGGGAGGGAACTGGAAGAGAACGGAGAGAACTGGGTGAGTTGGCAGTGAGGCTGAGCACAGAGGGGTGGAGGAGCTGGCCCGGGGCTCCTTAGAGGCACCGTGGTTAAGGGCAGTGGTTTGTTCTGCGGCATCGTCCTGCCCTGTGCTTGAGCTGGCTGTGCAGGACCTGGTGCCAGGCTGCTTTGGCAGGGCTGGGAGCATAAAGGCCCCAGGCAGCAAAGCTCTTCCAGTTACTTAGAGAAAGTTTGGGAAACAGTTATGTGCCTAAGCTGTGCATGACTGTGGCTGCCTTGCATTTCTTTCTCTGGTGGCTGTTGAGCAGCTCCCCAGGATCTCGCATACCCATGCTGAGCTTACATCCCACCCCTTTGGTCCGCTTCCACTGCACCAGCACCACGCTGTGGGATGGGCACCCAATGGCACTGCCTGCAGAGACAGTGCCCACCGTGCCTTTGGGACAGACCACCTTTGGAGCTGTCCTTGTGGGCTCCTGCCCAGGCTCTGCCTGGCTTCTGCTCCTGTGACATAGTCACCTGTGGGATTCCTCTTCCTGGGCTCCCTAATGGCTTGGCAGCACAGTTGCCATTCACTGTGGCCAGCACCCTCAGGTGTTAAACCAGGGAGAATCCCAGGTTCCAGCCTTGGAAGTAGCTGCCCTTGGCACCAGTGAGGGAAGCAGTGGCTCCCTGTGGTGGGGAGTGCCTAGTACCCTGGCACTTGCTCTCCTTCTGCCTCTGTGTCTCCTGATCCTCAGCATCTGATTTTTCCAGTGTGTTGCTAATTAGCCCTTATTAGCTTTGCCCCTCCCAGCCAGCCAAGGGACGCAGGGTAATGCCCAGGCTCTGATGGCATCACGGGGTGTCTGCCCAGGGAACGCAGTGTCCTGGGCACGCAGCGGGTGTGGGGGTGCAGCGTGCCATACTGGGATGGGCAGCAGACGTAGGTGGATGTTTTGGTGCCAGGGCAGGACATTGGTTGGCCCCAGCTGCCATGTGCTGTGGGTGAGGTTGGGCATGACAGGCCTTGCAGCCCTGGGGCAGCCCCAAACACTCACCCCCCTTTGCTCTGCTCAGGAAGGGTGGACAGGGGACTCTGCCTGGCTTCTGCTGGAGGGCCCTGTGCAGCCTCCATGGCAGAGATTTCAGCAAACACTGCCCATCAGTGGCACTGTGAATGCCACTTGTGCTCCACAAGGACCATAGGGGTCTCCTGGGCCCTCTACCCCCTGTCCCTCTCCCTACTCTGAAATTCCCACTGTTGGGGACTATGGGGTGACCCCACCAGAGCCTCCCAGTTCCTGGCCCACACAGCAGGTGCTGCAGGGATAGGGGCAGGTACCTACAGCCGAATTCCACCGGGATGACCCGGACGCTCTTGGTGGAGGCAAAGACATCAACAACAGCGTAGAGCGGGCGGGTCATGGGCAGGTGCCTGGCGCTCGGCCCCATGTCCTCGCCGTTGATGACGATGTGCATGTCGGCGGTGCCGTCGGGCTGCGGGGCATACAGCACACCGATGCGGCTGCGCCGGGCGGTGGCGGGCAGCACGTTCATCTTGTACAGGTCATCCAGGATGTGGCTGTAGCGGCCGGGCCGGCTGCGCCCCACCAGCGTGTCACGGGGGATCCGCACCCGCTCGATCAGCAGGAAGGGCTCCCAGGGTGGGCCCCGCGCCTGCGTCTCCTCCCCGTCCACCACCACGCGGTTGTGGCTCCGGGTGATGGCAAACACCCAGGTGTCCCCCATGTTGACCAGGTCTGGCAGCGAGTACTCGGGCACCACCTCCAGGCTCTGGGGGTCGTGAGCTGTCAGCCCCACACGCAGGTGCCCGCACCAGCCCAGCTCCTTCTCTTCAATCTCCACCAGGAAGATCTGCCCGGGTGCCAGCGGCTCCTGGCTGAAACAGAGCCCGTTGGCGAAGCTCTCCACCCGTGTGGCCTGTGTGCGGGAGGCATCCAGGCGGATGTTGGTGCCGTGGACGTGGTGGAAGCGCGCAGCGAGCCGGCAGCGGGCAGCCATCGCCGCCGATGCTATTTTTAACTGCCCCTGTCGCAGCTGCTGCGAGGTGGTGACAGCCCGGCCGGAAGGGACAACCAGAGGGCTCAGGAGGGGTCCTAGTGCCGCGGCCCAATTCAGACCCACAGACACTTCACACAGCGCTTGCCCTGCGCTACCACCTGGGCCATGGTGCCCGGCCGGGCCTGTGCTGCCCGGCAGTGCCCGGTGGTGATGGCTGTACCCAGCAATGCCTGGTAGTGCCTGATAACGCCTGGTAGCGCTGGATGGCGTCTGGCAGTGCCTGGCAGTGACCACCAGCGCCCGCCAGCTGCCCCCGTTGCGGTGCGAGGGTTCCCCCCTCCGCCATCCCCCAGATTCGACCCCGGGCCGGGGCCGCTCCCACGTGCGCGGGCGGGGGCGGGGCCTGGCCGCGCCCCGGGGCGCTGATTGGCCGCCGCCGGGCCCCGCCCCGCTCACGTGAGCGCCGCAGGTCATATGGGCGCGTGTCATGTGCCCGCCGGGACCGGACCCTGTGAGCGCCGCGCCGGGAGCGGCCGCGGTCAGCGGGACTGGGGGGAGCGGGGCAGGAGGCGGGACGGGATGGGACGGGAGAGAGCGGGACCGGCGCTAGGAGAGCAGGCCGGGCGGGGGGGGTCAGCCCCTGCTGGGGGTCAGGCTCGGGGCAGCCGGGCTGGGGCGCTCGCGGGGCTCTGCCGCGGCCGTTCCTGGCCGACAGCGCCCTGACCGTGCCTTCCGTCCCCCCCCCTCCCTCCAGATGGGGTCGGTTCTGGTGTGGTCGCTGCTGCTGCTGGGGCTGGGCCGGGCAGCCCCCCCGGGCCATGAAGTGACGTACTTGCCCGGGCTGCCCAAGCAGCCCTCCTTCCGCCACTTCTCGGGCTACCTCTGCGCCGGGCCGGGCAAACACCTGCATTACTGGTACGTGGGGCTGCGCCTGGCGCTGGGGAGGGGTCGGCCGGCAGCAGGCACTGACGGCTGCACGTCCGCAGGTTCGTGGAGGCTCAGAGCAACCCCCAGAGCAGCCCCCTGGTGCTGTGGCTGAACGGGGGCCCCGGCTGCAGCTCCATGGAAGGATTCCTCAAGGAGCATGGCCCCTTCCTGGTTAGTGGTCACTGTCGTCCCGTGGCTCGGAAATACCAGAGAATGACTAGTTGTGTGGCACAAGCTGTCCTGCTGTGCCCAGCCCGGCTTTGCCCATCAATCACTGCGTTCTGCTTCCCCAGATTCAGCCTGATGGGGTCACACTGAAGTACAACGAGTATGCCTGGAACAAGGTACAGCCACAGGCATTACTGCCCTCCATGGGTGCAGGCTGGGGTAGCCTTGAGCCATTTCCTCCTGCCCTCTCCATGGAGCTGAACCTCTTTTACCCCCCCCCCCCCCCACCCTCTTGTCAAGTCTGCTACTGAGCAGTGCAGGAATGTGGCCACCCCAGCTCAGCCCTGGGGTGGGTTGGGCACCCATGGGTGCTGTTATGGGCGAGGCCAGCAGCCCTCAGCCTCGCTGAGCCAAAGGAACGTCTGCCCTGATCGCCGGCTCCTCTGCTGTCCTTGCAGATTGCCAACATCCTCTACCTGGAGTCTCCTGCTGGTGTTGGCTTCTCGTACTCGGATGACAAGAAGTATGCCACAAATGACACAGAGGCGAGTGACTGGAGTGCTGGGAAGGCCCTGACCCCCTTCTGCCCCCTGGGTGGGGTTCAGCTTCACCACCTGACCCTTCGACCTCCTCCCCGCAGGTTGCTCACAACAATTACCTGGCGCTGAAGGATTTCCTCCGCCTCTTCCCTGAGTATTCCAAGAATGATCTCTTCCTCACAGGGGAGAGCTATGGGGGGGTCTACATCCCCTCACTGGCAGAGTGGGTGATGCAGGACCCCAGCCTCAACCTGAAGGTGGGTGGCTGGGCACTGCTGAGGAGCAGAGGGCTCAGCCTGGCTTTGCTGGGGCCCTGGAGCAGTGCTGAGATGGGGACTGGCCACACATTCAGTGTGCAAGGCCCCCTCTGGGATGTAGGGCGGGCCTGGCCTCATAGTCTTTCATCTCCTCCTGGGGTGCTGGCAGTAGCTGCTGGTGGACGTGTCCATCCCTACTGCTGGGGGAACGTCCTCAGGCACCCCCGACCCTCCCTGTTCCCTCCGCAGAGTAAACAGTGCCACATCTGCTTCCTGCCTGGGGCCACTGTGCTGCAGCTGCCCTGCAGGGAGCTGGAACACAACAGGGTTGTTTTCTTCTTGCCTCGCAGGGAATCGCTGTGGGAAACGGCCTCTCATCTTATGAGATCAATGACAACTCCCTGGTTTACTTTGCCTATTACCACGGGCTACTGGGGACCGAGTAAGAGCAGGGGGAGTGCTGACTGTGCTGTCCCTGTGCAAGCAGGAGAGGAGCACAGCTGGGACTGGCTGGGTTGGTGGTGTTTGGGACAAGGGTGGCTCCCAGTCTGCCTCTGGCCAGCAGTCAGGCTGCGGAGGTTGCCCTGCATTCCAGGCAGCTCCCATGGGAACATTTGTTTGCGGGGTGCAGAGGGCAGTGGGCCAAACCACGTGCCACACAGTGGCTGGGCAGGGAGCTGCAGCAGTCATCACGTTGGTGTTGCTGCCTGGGCAGTGCAGTCCTAGCCCTGGTCTCTACCCACAGGCTGTGGAAGGACTTGCAGGCCTTCTGCTGTTCCGAAGGGAAGTGCAACTTCCATGACAACTCCAACTTGAACTGCACACTCAAGGTGAGGGGAGCCAGAGCCCCTGTGCACAAGCCAGGCACTGGTATCTGTCAGCAGCACCTGCCTGGCTCTGTGTGAGTCCACGGTCCCACAAGGGTCCTGCTGAGTCCCAAACCCGTCTTGTGGCTCCTTGTAGATGGGGGAGATGATTCAGATTGTAGAGGAGTCTGGCCTCAACATCTACAATCTCTACGCCCCGTGTGATGGAGGTGTCCCTGGGAGCATGAGGTGAGAGTGGCCTCAGGGAAAATTGGTCTCCAGGAACTGGCTTGCTTGGATCCCTCTGGCAGAAGGACATGGTGGGCTGGGCAGGGTGCCCCTCTGGGACAGGTGGATGGTGTTTGGCTACTGGCAAGGATTCCCCCCAAGGAGGGCCCTGAGCCCTTGTCTCCCCTGGGCTTTCAGCCTGTCCTCGTGCTCATCCTGGCTGCAGGTACGAGGGTGATTATCTCATCACACATGACCTGGGCAACTCCTTTATCCAGATGCCACTGAGGTTCTCCTGGAGGCAGGTGAGCTGAGGTGCCTGTGCTGCCGGGCTGTGAGCAGCCTGTGCCCGCCAGTGGTGCTGCTGTGGCTGCTCCATGGGGGCATGTGCTGCTGTGACACTGACTCTCCTTACTCTCCCAGAACCTGTTCCGGATGCCAGTAACCCGGAATAAGGTCCGTATGGACCCACCCTGCACCAACTCCACGTCCCTCAGCATGTATCTGAACTCCCCAGAAGT
The DNA here is from genome assembly GCA_013399895.1 of Serilophus lunatus. Taxonomy (NCBI): domain Eukaryota; kingdom Metazoa; phylum Chordata; class Aves; order Passeriformes; family Eurylaimidae; genus Serilophus; species Serilophus lunatus. The sequence continues at coordinate 865,138 of VXBA01002083.1, forward strand.
GCGGAAGGCTCTGCACATCGCCCCCGAGGCCCCGGAGTGGCAGGTGTGCAGGTGAGCGAGCTGTGGGCAGGCAGGGACCACCACAAGCAGGAGCACTTGCATAATTCTAATGTTCCCTCTGCAGCTTCCAGGTGAACCGCAGCTACAAACGCCTGTACATGCAGATGAATGACCAGTACCTGAAGCTGCTCGGAACCACGGTGCGTGTGGGGGAGCCCATGGACCCTGGGAGTGGCTCTGTCAGCTCATCCTCCTGCCTGGCCTGCTAAGGGCTCATTCCCTCTGTCTGCTCCACAGAAATATCGGATCCTGGTGTATAATGGGGATGTCGACATGGCCTGCAACTTCCTCGGGGATGAGTGGTTTGTGGACTCCCTGTGCCAGAAGGTACATGGGCAGGGCAGGCCCCACGCTGGGGTGGTCACTGGCTCCAGGCTATGTCCTGGGCCTGGCTGGGGTGGGAGCGTGGGCAGGGCTGGCCCCAGGCGCCAAGTGCAATGTCATCACTCCCAGGTGCAGGTGGCTCGTCGGCCCTGGCTCTACACCGAAAATGGTGAAAACCAGATCGGTGGCTTCGTGAAGGAATTCACCAACATCGCCTTCCTTACTGTCAAGGTAGGACTGAGGGCTCTGGGCTCCAGGACGGGGCTGTGGGTGGGTGTGCCAGACACTGAGGCTGGGGTCAGGGTGGGGTGGTGCCGATTGGGCTTTGGCATCACCACAGCCACACTGATCCCCACTGCCCCTTTTCCTGCAGGGAGCTGGCCACATGGTGCCCACGGACCGGCCGCTCGCTGCCTTCACCATGTTCTGCCGCTTCATTAAGAACCAGCCTTACTAGGAATTGTGGAGGCGGTGCTCAGCGCTCTGGCTGCCCTCAGATCCCGCCTGCCCTCACTGCCGGCACCTCACACAGCCAGTCCTTGCTGCTGCTTGGCTACACCACAGACCTGTCATCCCTGCAGCCTTCCCTCAGGCTGGATGGGGCTGCTGCCAAGAGGGGTTGGGGGTACAGGCTGGGGGATCAAGTCCTGAGGGCTGTGTCCTTGACAGGAGAGGAGTCCTGCACCTGCTGCAGCCACCCTTGTGGCTTCCTGTCTTGCCTCCTCCCTACCTGCAGCGGCAGCTGCTTCCCTCCTGGGCAGAGAGCAGTCCCTGGCACTTCTCAACTCCTCACGCACACATCCTGAGCCAGCTCTGAGGGGTGGCAGCAGAGGCACAGCTGGGCCCTGCTCCTTTCCACCCTGCTCCCACCTCTGCTCCTGCTGAAGGAGGCTCAACCACTACCACCAAGACAATCCCACTGCCAGTGCACGCAGTGCTTCAGGAACTTGCAATAAACTCTCTGACCAAGGTGGTTTTGCTTCTCCTCACACCCCTGTGCCAGAGTGCCCTGGGCTCTGTGGGCTGTGCCCCCTTTGCAGGGATCATTGTGGCCTGCAAATGAGTGAGCTGCCTCCTTCACATCTCCATGCCACACACCCTGCATGGGCACATCCTCAAAGCAACAGTGCATTTGGAGTTGGGTGGTTTATTAGTGTAATGAGAAGGGGTGCAGCAGGGATTCCCAGAGCATCCCTCTCCACCTTGCTGCACCCCACCAGGGCATGGGGGCCCTGGGGATGTGCCAGTGCTATCAGAGAAGCTGCTTCCTACCTACAGTCTATGGGTCCAGCCCTGGATCTGCCCTTGGTCCAGGGAGAAGAACTAGAGTGAGCCAGGGTCCAGGCTGGGTTCTGCAGGCTGGGAGCTGGGGTAGGGAGCGGCGGTGGGCACCGGGCGGTATTTCTCAATCACCTCCCGCAGCCCCTTGGAGAAGTGGAGATCAGCTCCCACTGTGAGGAATCCCTGTGGGGGAAGAGGTTCAGTGTGAGGCTGAAGGTGACAGTGCCTTGCACAGCAGGACATGGAGGCCCAGGCTGTCTCATCCCACCACATACCGCATGGTTGGTGACCACCTCCCTGGTGAAGTCCATGCCTTCGGGCAGGGGGATCTGCACCCCCTTCTTTGTCCTTTCTGCAGGGAGGGAGAGATGGGGTGAGATAGAGCCCTGCTGAGCCACTGCACAACCCAGTTGCACAGTGGTAGCAATGCCTACCATTAATAATGGGCATGATGGTCAGCTGCAGCAGAGTCTTCAGCGGGGCCTGCAGTGAGAACAGCTGTGGGAGAGGGATCGAGGTGAGTGTGGAGGCAGAGCTGGCAGCCAGGGAGGACTGCAAGTGGAGGTTCTAGGTGGGCAGCCCTTCCACAGCCCACACTGGCATTGTGGGTGGGCATAAGGGGCCTCAGGCCATCACCATGTGCTCACCGCCAGCGACTCCAGTGCTGACTGCTTGGAGTAGATTCGAAACCTGGAGGGGAGGAAGCAGCTGTGAATGGGGTGTGGACAGAACCCTCCCCATGCCCCCACAGGACCCTGGTCGTACCGTCGCAGGTCCAGCTGCACACGCAGTGCCTTCCCTTGCAGAAACACCTTGGCGCTCAACTTGGTTTCCTGGCGAGAGAGAGGGCTGACTTGCAGCAGGCAGAGGGTCAGCCAGGCCAGCAGATTCTCTTGCCCCACAGGCTCAATGTCCTTCTGCTCTGGGGCACTGGGGCGTTCCCACAGGCAGGGAAGGCTGGCTTCACAGGGAGCCCTGCCCTCCCCCTCACCATGGCCATGCTGGAGAGCTGGACGGGCGGGCGGTCTGGGGGCACCAGTGAGATGTTCAAGAAGGCAGAGACAGAGACGGAGGTGCCCGAGGGTTTGATGGTGCAGCGGGGGGGAGCCGAGACCTGCAGCACCAGCTGCAGCGGAGCATCCACAGAGGGGCTCTGGGGAGGGCAGGTGAGCTGGAGGCAGGGAGCAGGGCAGGGCTGTGCTCTGCCCCCAGGCTCCTCCATGCCTCCCGCCCTATCTGAGGGCTCCTCACCAGCATGAAGATGGTCCCGAAGAAGGTGGCTCTCAACAAAACCTCTAGGTCCTTGGGAACCTGCGGGGAGGACAAGTCACCAGAGGGGAAGCAAGATGCTTCTGTGGATCCCAGCAGAGCTGCTCCCTAGACTGCATCTCTTCTGCTCTGTGGCAAAGCCCAGCCCTCCATCCTGCCTGTGCACAACCAGGTGTCTGACGCTCTTTACCTTCTCTCCTTGGAGCTCTATGGTCAGCACTCCTGCCTGGAAGTATGCTTGCATAGCTGAGTCAAAGAAGTACTCGGAGAAGGCAACATAGACCATGCGTTCAGTCTCCTTGATCACTGGCTCTACTGCGTGATTCTCCAGCTCCTGGTCCTCTCTCACCCGGGGGAAGAACATGCCCTAGGCCAAGAGCAGGAGAGGTTCCCACAGCCCCAGGGCAGCCCACCCTGCCTGCTCCATGGAGCCCAGTGCGCGTGCTGGCACAGCCATTCCCATAGGGTGTGATCTAGTGTTCACCTTGAAGTCAAGGTCAAGGGTGTCAGTGGAGACGGATGGATCCCGCAGGAGGGAGTAGTCAATCCCAATGTGCTCATCCACATAGTTCCTCACTGCCAGGGAAGATGTGCTGACATGACCAAGCTTGAAGCTGCCCAGCAGCCCGATGCCCAACCCTGCCTGCCCCAAGGTGCCTGGCCCTGCCTGGCCAGGGATCCAGTCCCTTCCCCAGGGCAACACTCACCAGGCACTGTGTCCAGCACGGAGTTCAGCAGCACCAGGCTGGCATGCTCCAGGGATGGGCAGATCTGCAAGGCAAGGAGTAGAATCACTTCCAGGACTGGATGAGAAGCTACATAGGCAGGGTGAGGCCTGGCCCCCCCACCAGGCTCCATCACTTGTCTATGCTCAGTCCTACCTGCTGGCTGAGGAGGTAGCGCATCCCTGTGACGATAAAGGTGCTCAGGAACTCATAGACCTTCCTGCAGGATACAAGAGCAGCTCTGCACTGCCTGCCCTCCCTATGCTCTGTCCTCATTCCAGCACACAGCTGGGCTGGGGAAGCACAGAGGGTGCAGGAAAGGGGGTCAGGGAGCCAGGCACAGGCAGAGGGGTTGGGTGTACTTGAGTGTGCCAGAGAAACCAGCATGCATCCTGGCAATGGAGGCATTGCAGGTGATGTTGGAGATCTTGGGGCGCCCAGCCTCATCCTTGGCCAGCTTCAGCACCGTGTGGATCTGGACACCATCCGCAGAGGCATTGATGGACCCGATGTCATAGCTGGAAACCAGGAAAGTGGGTGAGAGGAACTAACAGCTCCACAGGGCAGCAAGGCACCCATGGCACCCAGCAGGCACAGCTGGAGGCACCCAGCCTCGCAGCAGGAGGGGAGGCAACTCACAAGAACCAGTAGAGCAGCTGCCGGCGGAAGCGCAGACTGATGGAAGCGTTGTTGATATTGAAGACAAGGTGCTGCTGGGGCTGGAAGTTCAGGTCGGAAAATGCCAGCTGCAGGTCCATCACCCTGACCCTGCGAGAAGGGGACAGGGACGGTTGGATGGACAGGTAGATGGACCTGGGGAGCCATGGGCATGGGCAGCACTCACTGGCTGATGTTGTAGTGGAACTGGCCTTCCTTCCCGTGCAGATCTGACACCGTGATGTTCTGCAGCTCCTGCTCCACAAAGCGCAGCCCCTCCTGTTTCACTGCAAGGCAAAGCAAGGTGCGCTGCTCTCCCGGCAGCATCGCTCCCACCAGCTCCCTGCTCCTCCCTGACCACTCCGTGGGTGCAGGCAGAGACCTATACAAGTGCAGACCCAGAAGCGTGTCCAACCTCCCTCTTTCCCAGGTCTCGGGAACCCGGCCGGCCCCTTACCCAAGTCCAGCCCCTTGGAAGTAATCCGGATCTTGCAGCCGGGGGGGCTGTGCGAGGCTGTGACCAGCCAGGGCAGAAGGAGGAGGAGGAGGCAGCTGCTGGCAGCCATCTCACACCTGGAGACAGAGAGCAGGGTCCACACGGGCTGGCCTGGGAGGGTACAGGGGGGTTAGCACAGACTGGCCCGGGAAGCACACAGGGCACTCCTGGCCATTCTCAGAAAGAGGTGGCTGCTGCCCAACCTGCCCGGGACAGGAGATGGTCACAAGGAACACTCCATGGCTCCACTATTCCCCCCAAAACCACCCGGTGCTGCCCAAGTCACCTTTGCCTGAATGCCCAGGAACAGGAGCCCACGAGGGGTACAGCCCCCACCCTAGTTTGTTGTGCACAAGCGCCAGCACTGGCCCTTCGGGGGTATGTGCCCACATACCCTGGGCATACCCACTCCATCAGCCCCTCGTCCTGAACGCACCCTGCTCTCCAAACCGCACAGCCACCAGCAGGGAGACACAGCACCTTGCAGAGGAGGAACACGTCGCCCGTGGGGCCGTCCCACGGCCCTCACACCCCCCCTTCCCATCCCCCCCGAGATGTGCTGCCTGCCTCCACGCTGAGCTGGAGCCCATCCCTGCCGCAGCAACAGGCAGAGCTCCCTGCAAGGTCGTGGGATGGGACAGCGCACCCCACAGCATTTGTCCCCAGTTCTATGAAAGAAGAGGATGCGGGACCCCTCCTTATCGGAGCTGTGGGATCGGACGGGGCTCCCCGTCAGCGTTTTCCCCAGTTCTATGAAGAGAGGATGTTGACCCCCCTCTCCGGGGCCCGGAGCCGCGGTCGTGCTCCGAAGCTGGAGGGTTTCCCCGCACAATGCCGGCTCAGTTTGGGTACTTACAGCGAGGATTTCTTCTGCTCCCCGGCGTGGGGAAGCTGAATCACGTGAAGGCAGGAGGGAGAACACCACCACCTCCAGGAGTTTCTTTTGAGCTGGCTGAGATTCCCCTGCCTTTATATATCCCCCAGTTGCCACTCCTTACGAGCCCACAGCTGGGAGGAGACAGCGGGACAGACGGACGGACGGACGGGAAGGATGCAGGTCCGTGTCCCGCCGAGCCCGGCTGGCTGCCAGCGCTGACAAGACAGCGGCTCACTCAGTCTCCAGGCTGGGCACGCAGCCTTCTTCCCCTCCAAAACACACACAGCCACGGCCGTGAGCCTCCCCAGCACTCCTCTGCGAGGGGCACACGTGCAAACGGTGTTGGGGACCCTCCTCCCAGTCTGGGTTATGAAGCCTCTGCCAGTTCTGAGCTCCCTCAGCTGCAGCACAGACTGTCAGCCCAGGCCGGCCGGGCTGCCAGGGGGTTCGTGCCCATCTAGGACATGAGGCTGAGCAGAGAAGCTGCCGAGGCTGTGGACCCTCAGTATTGCCCTGACTCCTGGGACCAGCCTGGCAGCTTTGGCTCCACAGGACGTGTCCCTGGCTGGCCTTGCCCGGAGTGCTGCCGGCAGCCTGGCAGGCACTGGGGGTCACAGCACCATGAGGCGGAGTGTCCCCAGCAGCACCCATGCCATCATCCTGCTCCATCTCAGTCGTCACGGGGAGGACGGGCAGATCCTCAGCCCGGGGCTCAGTCTGGGCAAGCCATGCCGAGTGGCTGCCCCTGCCCTCACCCATCCCTCGGCCACTTGGGCCGCCTCGCTCCGCTCCGCAGAGTCCCCTCTGCCCCCAGGAGGTCGGTCTGAGCCGGCCCGTAGTGCCCCGGATGGTTATCGGTGCTCTGGGCAGCGGAACCGGGCTGCAGGGAGCCCAACGCGGGAGCCTCAGTGCTTACACAGCACTTACCCTCCCAGAACTGCTGCGCCAGCATTAACACATTCAACTGACCCCGGTGCTCCCGGAGCAGAGGGCAGGACTCGGGGAGAGCGATCGGGATGGGAAGATGGAAAAGTCCTCGGAAAGCTGGGCAGCGGGAAGGGCAGGAGAGGGACCATGGCCGGGCGTCCCTCGTGTCCACGGGGGCCGTGGGGCAGCACCGGCCACCGGCTGAGCCCGCGGGGCCGCGGCAGGACGGACGCTCCTGCAGCCCCCTCGGGGACCCCCCGACAGCCGCTCCCCGTCCCCGGTGCCCCGCCATCCTTCAGCACACGTAGTGCAGCAGCAGCAGCCACCGGCCGCGGGGCAAGGGAGCGACCCCAGCGACCACCGGGCACGGCGATCCAGGGCAGGGAACGGCGTGTCAGCGCTGATCCCGAGGGACCCGAGGGACCAGCAGGGACGGCCGGGACCCGCAGCGGTGCCGGGGCCAGCCCGGGCCGAGGAGCGGCCGCTGTTCTCGGCGGGTGGCGGAAGCCCCGCGCCTGCACATCAATGCGGCCTCTCCCCGTCCCGGCCGCGGCCCCGCCCCGGCGCCGCCGCACTTCAAAGGCCCTTTGGTAAAGACCGCTGGGACCGCGCCCTGCCAGTGCCGGGAACCGCCCGCGGCGGGCGGGCGAGGCCGGTCCGCGCTGAGGGGCCCCGGGACAGCCCGGGCG
>VXBA01002083.1:872889-885043 GCA_013399895.1 Serilophus lunatus
GCAGCCCGCCACCGTAAGTACCCGCCCGGCCGGCCGCCGCCCCGCTTAGGCCGCGCCCCCGGACCGCTCCCGGCCAGCCTGCAGAGTTGTCGCCGCCGCCGCCTCCGCTCCGCACTCGCTGGGCGCTCGTGGCCGCCCGCCGGTCCCGGCCCGCCGCGCCGAGGAGCTCCGTGCCGTCTCCGCCGTCGGCAGGGCAGTCCCGGGAGCTGCCCGGCAGTTTCCCCGCGCAGACACGGTGCCCCGGTCCCCAGTGCCCGTGCCGCCCCGAGAGTCCCGCGCTGCTCTTGCCCGGTCCCGCCCGGCCGGCGCTTGGGAAGGGATTGGGTACCGAGGGGGGAGGCGGTGGCCTGGCCCCCGGTATCCTGGAGCAGCCGTGGTTCTGGGATGGGGGAGAACCGCGGGGATGTCCCGGGGGGCTGCCGCTGCTCTCCTTTGTCTGCATTTGCTGTCGTCTTGTACAAAATCTTACCTCGGTGAAATGGAAACAAATACCGGTCCTGTTTGCTGTACTTCTTTACTCTGTGTCTCCTTCCCCCTCGCTGTGGTCTCTGGTCGTGCTGCTGCTCTAGGTTGTAAGCTCTCTGGGCAGGGACAGCGTTGTACCGTGTCTGTGAAGCACTGTATGCATTGCCATGGTGTATAAAAACATTCCGTAATCACCACAAAATGCTTCCTCTGGATCCCTGTCACCGTCTTAAGTCCCAGTGTAGTTACATAAAAGTAGACTTACTTCTGCCAGGATTCCTGTTAGTTTGCCTGTTTCCTTTTCCCAGACCTTAAGGATACTTGGATTTGATACTTGTCAACACTGATGAAGTGATAAAGCTCCTTGGCTGCTTCCACCGTTACAGTTTATCCATAAATGGGAGAAGGCAGAGCCAATGACCCTATTTGACAGCTCTTTTCAGCGATGGGTGGTGAAAAACACTGGCAGGTCATTGGAGCTGGCATGTGCCATCCAGGCTGGGCAGGGCTCAATGCCCAGGGCTGGCTCTATGTTGACACACATCACTTTGGGAGCTCTGGTCCCCTGAGCACGTACCAGTTCACTACAGTGTGTGCTCCGTGTAACAAGCAGGACACAGCAGCAGGTGCATGTGCAAGTGTGGTTTTAGTTTGAGTAGGAGGAGGAGGGGCTAAACATCATTCAGAAGTTCCTGCACTGGCAGCGTTCCCAGGTGAGGCTGCTGCCTTGTGGCCCCTGGGGCTCCAGAGTCCTTGTACCCACGACCTGACACGAGTCTGAGCTGCTGCCGCTGGCCTGACTCACCTTGACACCTCTGTGAAGCGACTGTAAGGGCACAGCAGGGTTGGAGTTCAGTGTGAGATTGCACAAAACTCGCCTATTGAGGCCGGTAAAGGTCCACGATTGCATTGCATTGTGTTCTCTGCAGCAGGCACAGGGGTTGTTACCTGCCTGCTCCTGAGCAGGGACCCAAGCTCTGCAGTGTCCCACACCTTTCCTTGTGTTCCCTGCCTGGAAGGGCAGAAACAACTTGCAAGGGGCTGGAGTGATTGAGTTCCTCAACGCTGATTCCACAGCTGGTGCTGTGGGCAGCTGAGTTGATCGCTGCTGGCTCCTGCCACTGCCCTCCTGAAATAGCCAGCAGGCTTTGTGCACAGGAAGGGCAGCAAAGGTGACTGAATCCGAGTGACTTAGCCCACAAAAATCCCGAGTTTTGACTGAAGTGCTGCCCTGTGTGGCTCCTGCTGCCGCGTACTGTGGTGCTCAGGTGAAGAGCACACTGCACAGCGTTGCGCTGCTGCCACCCCGACTGTGCTGGTGTGTCCTGTCGGGTGTCTGCAAGGCCTGAATAGAGTTCAGTATCCGAGGGAGCTGGAAATTACGTAAAATGCCTTGTTTCCCCCCCAGTTCATTGCCAATGTGTTTCGAGGCTGCCAGAGAGAAGCAATCTGCAGCACTGTTTCAGAAACTTCCCTGGGGGAAGAGTGGTGACTAAGAGAGGAAAAGCCTGGCTGTTTCTCTCCAGCTGGCAACATTAGATTATGATTAAGAGGAGCTTTATTGTTCCAACAGACCTTCTTTTGCATAACTGTTGTTATGCAGATGAAAAAGCACCAAGGGCCAAAACAGTCTGGCTGAAGCTGTGCAGTTACTGTGGGCTTGGGACGTAGGGAGGAAAATAATTTGGGAGGTTCTGACTCCCAGCCTGAGGTTCTCTGAACCACAGAAGTTGTTAGTGAAGCTCCAGGGCTATTTTATGTAGCAGGTTTTTTTTTAAATTAAAGGTTTTTGTTTAAATGATGTGCAGAATTTGACTTGCAGTGTGTGCAAGTGTTGATTTAAACTGTCTCTGAGGATAACAGGTCAGACATGGCTGGTGGCATTGGCGTGGCAGAAGGTGGCACATAATCACAGAGGACTGCATGTTATTTTTTACACTCTCAGTCCTGATGCTCCACTCTTAGGAGAGGTTGAGCTGAAAAGTGAATACATTGAAGCTGGCCTGAAGAGCACCCTGGCTGACCCCATTTAACACTCGGCATTCCTCATGGCTAGTTGTGTCCAGCATAACAGGTGTCTTTCAGAGCTGAGGTGCTGTTTGTGTGTACTGGTTCAATCCCTGGTTTATTGTCAGGATGAACTGAGTGGGCCGAGTGGATTTGGGATCTTTCCCGCTGTAACTCCTGATGTTACGTCTGTTTTTAATAGTGTGGTCGCTGAGAAATGGCCAATGAGAATCATAGAAGCCCTGCGGAGGAAGCGTCTCTCATGAGTCACTCACCTGGCACCTCCAACCAGAACCAGCCCAGCTCCCCCAAACCCATGCGCCTGGTACAGGACCTGCCAGGTACCCGCTGCCTTTGGGAATTCTGCAGGGCCCTGGGAGCAGGGAGCGGGGCTGCCAGGGGGGGCTGGGAAGGGGGTGTGTTTCAGTGGGTGATGTGGCAGTGCTGGGGACCTGCAGGGCAGGGCTCCTCTCTGCAGGATGCTCCTCTCTGACTCTGGCTGTCCTCTCAGATGAGCTGGTGCAGGCTGGCTGGGAGAAGTGCTGGAGCAAGCGGGAGAACCGCCCCTACTATTTCAATCGCTTCACGAACCAGTCTCTGTGGGAAATGCCTGTGCTGGGACAGCACGATGTCATCGTAAGTGCACATTCACCTTGGGGGCTGTGCCAGGGCTGGGATGTTCTGCAGGGAGCAGGTGCTGTGGTCTGTGGGCTTCACATTACAGGGGTGGGAGGGTCTTCTGTGCCTTCAGAGCTCCTCACTCAGTCCATCATCTGGCGCGGTTTTGGGAAAATGTTCCTGTTCAGATGCTGTTCCAGGTATCATGCACTGCTCAAAGAACACTCAGCCTGGGGGAGTTGTGATAGGTTTTTCTTATCAAAGCTTAAATAAAGAATAGAGACACAGGTCTAGAAGGGAATTTCTTAGCTTTGTGCAGGTGTGAAGTAGTGCTTTCGTTATTTCCATCCATGTTAGACATGGGAGCAGTGCCATTGGAAGTTAGAGCTTGCTGCCTTCGTTTGGGATGCTGCAGTGGCAGTGGGTGAGCTGATGTGTGCTGTTGTTTGGACTCTCACAGTCAGATCCTCTGGGATTGAATGCGGCTCCAATGCCACTGGAAGGAGGGGTGGTAGATACCTCTGTGGAGAGCAAGCAGAGGAAGAGGAGGTTCTCAGAGGAGGTTCCACCAAGTGGCAACAGTACGAAGAAGCCCAAGGTGGGTTTGATGCTGTGGAACTAATGTTTGCTACTTGAAAATGAGGGAGCCTCCTGCCTGGTGTTCTGGTGGAGGTCTTTTTAGTTCACTGAGCTGCTGCTTCTTTACCACTCTCTGTGGTGCAATAATTCATCTTTGACACACACAGACGGATGTCCCTGGGACCCCAGCTGCTCAGCCAGTCCCCAGCTCTCCCAGTATTCCAGGAACCTCAGTTTTGAAGGCATGGTGTGTTTCACCTGAAGATAAACAGCAGGCAGCTCTTCTACGACCAACTGAGTGAGTTGTCTCCATTTGTCTTCTGTTCCTTTCTCAGTGGAGGATTAGAGAGAGACAGGTTTCCAGACATCTTTGAAGAAGAACCTGAGGGATATAGCACCCCCCTGTATCTTTGCCAGGAACCTTGACAGTTTGGTTTCCTGGCTGGTGAAACAGCCCAAAGAAGCATCTTTAGGAGTAATATCTGATGATTAACCAATGATCTGGCCATCCTGATGACATTTGCTTCTGCCACAGAGTATATTGGGACCTGGATATTCAGACAAATGCGGTGATTAAGCAGAGGGCACCATCAGAAGTGCTTTCTCCACACCCTGAGGTGGAGCTGCTTCGGTCCCAGCTCATTCTCAAGCTGCGGCAGCATTACCGTGAGCTCTGCCAGCAGCGAGAAGGTGAGTTTCTGTTGGGCTCCTCTGATTTCCTTCTTGGTCCTGCTGTGCCATCATGATCCTCCTTTCGGTTCATGCCTGTCTTGTCCTTGTGTTCTCTTCTTGTGGTGGTTGTACTCTGAGGCATTGTTGGTTGTGAACTGATTAGGCAAGACTGCGTGGAATGATCCTTATCAGAGCATGTGGTTGTCTCTGTATCGTATTTATTAGACCATTTTTCCATGTGTCTCCAGGGATTGATCCCCCAAGGGAGTCCTTTAATCGCTGGATGCTGGAGAGAAAGGTGGTTGATAAAGGGACAGATCCTCTTTTACCGAGTGACTGCGAGCCAGTAGTGTCTCCTTCCATGTTCAGAGAGATCATGAATGACATTCCCATCAGGTACCAGTCACAGACAGGGCACCTTGCTGGGATGTTTCTGGTGATTTACCTGCCATGGTTCTGTGCTGTGATACTTCCCTTTGGCTGATGAAGTGGTGGGGTGCTGGTGATGGAAAGCTTGGGAACTGGGCATGACCTCCATGCCTTTGTGAGACTGACACATACGAATTTAATTTACCTCAGGTTATCCAGAATCAAGTTCCGTGAGGAAGCCAAGAGGCTGCTCTTCAAGTATGCTGAGGCTGCAAAACGCCTGATTGAATCCAGGTGGGAGCTCCTCTTGCAGTGCTGTCACGTTCAGAAAAGAGAAAAGCGTTATAGGGGCTGCTCATCCTGCCTTATCCAGTGCTGGTCATAATCTTGCTGAGGAAAAGCAAGGTTAGGAACATATAGAAGAAAAGCATTAGTGCTTGAGGCATCTTTAGTGACATTACTGTAAAATGTGATGCTGGGAAGCTGGAATGTGTGTGGAGACAAGCGAGAGTTGGTGAAATACTGGATGTGGAATGTCTTCTGTCATCCCTAAAATAAAAACAGGCACTCACTACTATTACAGAGCAACTTAAGGCTTAGAGTGGCATTTTGTGTACCAGGTAGAGTTTTTGTGCCTGAGGAAGATTGTAGGGAGAACCTTGTGGGGGAAAGAAAAACCTTGTTAACCAAGGTAGTTTTCTGAGAGTCACAAGCTCCTACCAATACTTGAAACTTAAAGGCAATATCAGATTGACCAGTGCCATGACATAAAAAGGCTTTGTTGGCCTCTCTTGTTTCAGAGGGGACAGCAGCCAACTACACTGAGTTTTGGAGAAAGCATGGCAGTCCCTAGTCAAGCACACATCTGGAAGCACTTTCCAGAGGAGAACTGGATGGGAGTGCCGGGGCAGGGCCTTGATCAAGTGTCAGTAGCCACATTGCCTCGTGATAGAAAACATTGGAGGAGGTTGGAATATCTTGCCATGCAGCCATGGCTTAAATTTTGCCCCTCTGTTTTTGCAGGAGTGCTTCCCCAGACAGCAGGAAGGTGGTGAAGTGGAACGTGGAGGACACCTTCAGCTGGCTGCGACGGGACCATTCCGCCTCCAAGGAGGACTACATGGTGAGTGTGCTGCCGCTCCGCAGCAGGGTGCCGGGGAGAGGGGCATGTGGGGACAGATACAGCTCCTTCTGGAGACGGCTGCCGTTGCTTCCCCTCGCTGTGTGCTGTGGGAGGTGCTGTGCACCCCTGGGGAGTCAGTGGTGGCTGTGTGGGAGACTTCTGGTTCTCTGGTTCTGCAGGACCGCCTGGAGCACTTACGCAAACAGTGCGGGCCCCACGTGTCTGCTGCAGCCAAGGACTCTGTCGAAGGCATCTGCAGTAAGATTTACTACATATCCCTGGAATATGTCAAGCGGATCCGGGAGAAGCATCTTGCCATACTCAAAGAGAACAATATCTCTGGTACGCAGCCAGCTCTGAAAAGCTGTAGGGCTATAGCACTGCAACTAAAGGCCTTGTGCTCTGGTCTGTTCCTGTTCAGAGAGTGTAACCTGTTGGGAAGGCAGCTCTGCATCCACAGGGTGGACTTTGAAGGTCAGAAACAGCCGGCCCAGCATAGGCTTCAGCTGTCAGTCACATAGTGCCAGTGCAGTCACACACTGTCTTCCATCAGGTGCTGTGACTGTCTGTAACATCAAATATCATAAATGTGGGATTTACCAGGGTGAAGTAGCTTTTTAGGAGCTGGTCACACTGAACAGCGTGTTTGTTCATTTCCTTGGACTTTTCAGTCTGCTGCTTCATAAATTCCTGGAGGCAGCTGACATCCCCTTCCTAATGCTGAGTGTTCTCTTCTCCCTGTATTCTCATTTGCCACATTTCTTATGTTTTGAGCGCTGTCTGCACCCCTCTGCCTCCTAGCATGTCACTGTGCACACTTTCCTGACAGAGAGTTCATGTTCCTTGATCTTCTCTCTGTTCTTTCTTCCTAGTTCTTGTCTGTACTTCTGCCTCTAGTCACCTTGTCCTTCCTCCATGTGTCCTGCTTCTTTCATCACTGCTCTCTATAGTCCTTTTCCCTTTTGGGTCCTGGCTTTCCTCAGACTCATTTCAGGTCCCAGTGTCTGCCTTTTGCCATTGTTTTTGCTGATGTCTTCCAACCCTACTGATTCAGGGATTCCTTCCAGCTGATGTCTTCTGTGAGCTCTCCCTGAAGCCGAGGCGATGAGCAGGGAGATTCCTTTGCCTCCAGCATTTAGCAGCCTGGGAATTTTTTTGCGTTTTGGATGAATTTGGAGCAAACAGGAACAGTAGCAAGAAAAAGAAAGTGTTTGGTGTGTCTGGAACATGCCCTTAGACTGCTGGGCTAGAGATGGAGAAATGCAGCAAAGTGGGTCCTCTCTGTGCTCTGACAGTGGGAGATGGAATTAATTTGGGGAATCAGCTCTGAACCTGGTAGATAGCTGCCTACAAGATCTGTGGGGGACCACCACAGTGTTTTTTGAGAAGACCACCCTGCTCTTTAGCCCCGTTTGGGTCACTGTGTTTTGAGGTGGAAGGAAGATTCGTTCTAAATCCCCTTGGCTTCTCACAGGCTGACTTTCTGTACTTTCTCTGCAGCTGAGGTAGAAGCTCCCGAGGTCCAGGACAGGCTGGTGTACTGTTACCCTGTGAGACTGGCCATCCCCTCCCCGCCACTCCCCAGCGTGGAGATGCACATGGAGAACAACGTGGCGTGTGTGCGGTACAAGGGCGAGATGGTCAAAGTGAGCCGCAACTACTTCAGCAAACTGGTAAGGGCTGGGCACCTTGCTGCTCCTCGGGCAGCTTCATCTCTGTGTGCTCCGAGGGCAAGGCTGGGCAGAGGACGGCCAGGTGGCCCCATGGAGCTGTCAGATGCTGCTTCAGGAATAGGGGCATCTGCTCTTACTTTAGTTGGGGTCAGGCTCTTGCTGGGAGTATTTCCCAGGTGTTGGGTGTGTGCTCTGGGTATGTGCTGTGCTGCCAGAATGTTGTACTCACAAGCGAGGCAGTTCTTGCTGAGAGACACATGCTGGTGCGGTGGTTCATTCGTCCTGGTGATGAGCTGGTGCCTCACACAATGACAGCAGATGTGCTGACATGCCTCCCTGCAGAGTCCCCTGTGTGTATCACCATACCTTGGCTGTTCTTGGTGTGTTCAGTGGCTGGGCTTTTCTCTTCCAGTGGCTCCTCTATCGGTACAGCTGCATCGACGACTCGGGCTTTGAAAAGTTCCTGCCCAGGGTTTGGTGCCTTCTCCGTCGATACCAGGTAAAGTGTCACCACCACTGAACGTCAGAAGTCCTTGGCATACCTAGAGAAGTGGGCACATGAATGTGTGTTCCTGGGTCTGTGGTCAGTGAAGGGAGCAGCAGGAACAGCATGTGCAGGCACAGCTCACCAGGGTTTGCTCTCCTCAGATGATGTTTGGTGTGGGGCTGTATGAAGGGACTGGTCTGCAAGGGGCACTTCCCGTGCACATCTTTGAAGCCCTCCACAAGCTCTTTGGAGTGAGTTTTGAATGCTTTGCCTCGCCCCTGAATTGCTATTTTAAACAGTACTGTTCGGCCTTCTTGGACACAGACGGGTATTTTGGATCCAGAGGGTGAGTCTTATGTTCTCTTGCTGTGTGGGTGTGTGCCCATGGGATGACTCAGGACGAACTGATAGGGATCTTTGCCTCTTTCTCCAGCCCGTGCCTGGATTTCTTCCCTATAAGTGGCTCATTTGAGGCAAATCCTCCGTTCTGTGAGGAGCTGATGGATGCCATGGTCTCTCACTTTGAGGTACGTCTGCTCACTGGTGGGGTTGTTTGGGATGGAGCTGTGCCATCCATCCTGTGCTCCCCACCACTCCTGCACCCTCTCCATCACCCCGTTGGGGCTGAGGGTAGGGGCAGAGGATGGTGGTGGCTGCGGCACCACTCTCAAAGCACAAGCATTTCCTTTCCATAGGACTCATTAGATACATCATTGCTCAGCCAGTGCTGAGGTTGCTCCTTTCCTTGTTGCACTAGAAACTGCTGGAGAGCTCCAGCGAGCCGCTCTCCTTCATCGTCTTCATCCCAGAGTGGCGGGACCCCCCCACGCCGGCCCTGACCCGCATGGAGCAGAGCAAGTTCAAGCGGCACCAGCTCATCCTGCCGGCCTTCGATCACGAGTATCGCAGCGGGTCCCAGCACGTCTGCAAAAAGTAGGCTTTGTTCTTGGATCCTTCTGGGAACACGGCTCTGAAGCTGTGTGACAGAAATATCCTCTCCCAAGCTGAGATCAGTGGGAAGCAGAGAGCAGGCAAGGACAAATGCAGCGCATCATCACCCTGAGTGTTTCGGATGGGCAGACAGCATTGTGATTTCCACGTCCATTTAATGACTGCTAACAGAGCTTGAGAGAAATGTATTCCTCGGGCACGAGTCCAGCCAGAACAGATCACACCTGTGGTGCTGATCCATGCTCCTCTGCCAGTCCTCAGGCCCATGAGCCATTTGAGCTGCAGCAGCTGGATGTTACTGGGGGAGCAGAGTCAAGGGGGAGTGGAGTGGGGGCTTGGTCCCCGGTGGGGCAGACTGACCCTTGCTCTGCTGCTGAAGCAACAAGTTTGAGCAACAACTTGTTTAAACAACAAGTGTCTGAAAACTGAAGTTCTTACTGGTTAGGACTGATGTTTCATTGTGCTGAGTCCCTTCTGCAGGGACAGTGAGGTCTCAGCACATTCACGTGCTGGTAGAGAGCCTCTAGTCTCTGCAGCATCAGTGCTTTCCTCTGAAAGCTCAGTAACTTCCACTGTATTCAGAACTGCCTGAGGCTGCGCTGTGCTTCCACTTTTCCTCAGAATAATGAGACAAGGAACAGAGACAAATACTTGTCCTAAGGATGGTAGGCAGGTAGAGTTGAGGGGCAGGTGTCCATGGCTTGGGATGGGGCCCAGGGGAGGTGCTAATGCCTGTGTTCTTCCATTGCAGAGAGGAGATGTACTACAAGGCTGTGCACAACACAGCCGTCCTCTTCCTGCAGAACAGCGCCGGCTTTGCCAAGTGGGAGCCCACGCCGGAGCGGCTGCAGGAGCTCGTTGCAGCCTACAAGCATTCAGGCCGGACCCTCAGCTCCTCGTCTTCCTCCTCCTCGTCCTCCTCCTCCTCTACAGCAGACAAAGAGCGGGAGCTGGGCCGAGAGCAGAGCAGCAGCCGAGAGACTAATCCCAACTAAGGCAGAGGTGTGAGGCAGCAGGGGAGGTGCCGGCAGCCCCGGGGAGGCTGGCCGGGGCAGCAGAGACTGCTGGGTGTGCAGCACCAGCCCGGGACTCCTGCGCAGCAGCTCCACGGCACCTGCTCTCTTCTGTGAACTGCACACCGGCCCCCAGGAGCTGGGAGCGCCCGGCCACCAGTGGGAGAGGAGGCTCAGCCACGGCCCTCACCGGGGGCAAAGGAGCCCAGCGTGGCGCGGCAGGAGGAGCCGGCAGCCCCGCAATGCCAGAGTGCCAAGGGAAGGGGCAGCCAGAGCTGGGCGGAAGGACAGTGGGACAGATGGAGGGACAGATGGCAAGCGCGAGTGCTGGGCGCTGAGCGCCGCGGCCGGAGGGGCCCCAGCAGGAGAGGGACGGGCAGAGCCCGGGGGCTCCTGTGGCCGGACTGGCCCCAGCATGGCTCCGTGTCCATAGTGTAAATAGTTCTGTCCGTGGCGCCCACGCTCCTGGCGGGGCTGCTCCCATTGCATCTGTGTTTTTTTCCCATGTGTGAGTCCCGTGTTTGCCGACACTGTGTCCTGGAGAGGGGAGGAGCAGAGGAATTTCTTTGGTGTGTAAAGACGTCTTTGCAGCTGTTTTGTAGTCGTCGTGGTTTTTATGCGGAGCCTCCGGGCTTTATTTAACCTCCTTGGGTTTTGTTTTGTAAGGATTAATTTAACACCGCTAACCATTTTATTACTTTTATCAAGAAGAGCAAAGTCTATTTTTGATTTCTGTTTCCTAGTTCTTAGGAACATTAAAACCAGCATACAGCTCTGCTTGTGTCTGTGCCTTGCCTTCTCTGGTATTCAGGGTCTGTGCTCAGCTTTTGTCCAGCCTCTGCCTGGGTGAAAGGTAGAAAAACATTGGGGTTTGATTTTTTCAGAACTATATGGTATCTGCACTGTTCTGTGTGACCCTGACCTCCTGGTGAGTTCTGTTTCCTGAAGATCAATGTGAGCCCCTGAAGCAGTGTGACCATCCCTCTCCTGACTCTTGGCTGCTCTGGTGTGGTTTTTGTTCTCTCCCCTCAGCAGAGTGCAGGCAACTGCACTGCCCTCAGACCCCTCCGGGCAGCACAGCCAACATCTTGTGGGTGCCACAGCGTTGCCAGTGCCACTGAGGTGGACAGGAATTGCCCAGCCCCACATGCTGCCTGCTCTCCAGAGATGCTTCTGACAGAGGCAAGGAGATCTTTGATGTCCTTTAAGGACACGTGGGGCAGTTGGGAACACCAGCTGCAGAAGTGGCAGTTTGTAACGACTTTTATTTTTTCCCTTTTGTTCATTGTTTTGAACCAAGACTGGCTGTTCCTGAGGCTCAGGTGAGCAGAAATGTGCTGGTGCTGGGAGTGCTTGTAACCCTCAGTAAGACCACACAGAGCCCTTTGCCTGGTCCCTCAGGTGAGGGTTAGGGTTAGTATGCTTGAGTATCCAATGGCCGTGGTCTCACAGGAGAGGACAAATGACATCGATGATTAGAAGCCCGGTGACATGGTTGCTTCTAGAACATCTTTATTCAAACAGAGCAAGAGACGGTCAAAGGGGCGTGTCCTGTTAACACTGGGGGTTTCAAGGGCAGCTGACTGGGACCAGATCAAGCTGTACAAGTGGCTGTGGTGGAGGGAACTGGAGGGGGCAGCTAGGAGGGGTGTGGGGTTACAGGCAGGGCTGAGGGGAATGAGACAGCAGGAGCTGGACTTCTGGCATAAAAGCTCTTTCAGACTCTACCAAACCTGGATGATTTGAACTGAAAGGTCCTCACTAACACTGTCCCCGCGGTGAGCTAGGCTCCTGCTCTCCTGCCTGGGAGGAGGGAGGGAGTTGTGGAGGTCCCTCAGTGCTGCTGCCCACCGGGGCTGCTGGAAACTTCCCGTAAGGGCAGCAGCCTGGGGCAGATCTGACTGGGCTGGAGAGACACAACATACCGAGTGGGATGTGCCAGGGTCTCGGCCGTGCCAAGCTTGAACCTATCAAGTGCTGCATCCCCGAATGCCCCAGAATAGAATCCCAGGGAGTGCCGGACCCCAGGGGCCGCTGCCGCAGTCCCCAGGCCGGGAAGGAGCGTCCTCAGGGCTGCCTCCTCCCGCACCAAACCCTCACCGATTACTGCATAGACCCCTGCGTCGTCCTCCCGCAGCGCCGCAGGTTCCGGTTCTGCCCGAGTGGGCTCCGCGGGGCCCCGGCCGGGCCCGTCCGA
>VXBA01002083.1:885054-899275 GCA_013399895.1 Serilophus lunatus
GCCCGCCGCCGCGGAGCCCACCGGCAGCACCGAGCCCGCCGGGGCCGGGGCCCGACCTGCCGCTGCCTCCCCGCCGGGAGCTGCGGCGTGGAGCGCAGGTATGGGAGGGGATGCGGTGCGGGCCAGGAGCGGGGGCAGGGGGTGCGGATATGGAGCTGCTCGCTTCTGGAGCGGAACGGGGGTGCGGGATGGGACGGGGGTCACCGCCGCCGGCAGAGCCGGTATCCCGAGCCGGCCCGGTCCCGGGCTCCAGGGAACCCGCACGCACCATGAGGGCCAAAGATGCTCCCGGGAGCTGCCCGCCCCCGCCGATGTCGTCCCCTGGGAGCGATGTTCCCCGCAGAAGCGGGTGCCGGGATGAGGACGAGGGCCAGAGCCGGCGGCACCGACCGGGGATTGGAGTGGGGCCCGGGGAGGGGGCTGCTGCCATCACCCCACTCCCCTGGCTCCGCCACCGAGCCCCGGGGGCTGATCGAGACACTGACCATGGGGTGCAGCGGGTCCGAAACCCCACCTGTGGGAGGCAACGAGCCCAGGACCTGCCCCAGCCCTGGCTGACAGCATCTTCCCGCAGCCCGGGCAGTCCCCAGCACCCCTCCAGGAGCATGGCCCAGCCGGACAGAGAGCCGGGGTCCCCGCCAGTAGCACCCACATCCCCCGAGCTGGAGTGCCAGATCTGCTACAGCCATTTCGACACCCGTACCCGCAGGCCCAAGCTGCTCTGCTGCGGCCATCGCCTCTGCACCCGCTGCCTGCACAGGATAGTGCCTCCAGGGGAAACATCAGCCTCCCAACTCCGCTGCCCCTTCTGCCGCCAGCACAGCCCAGTGCCCGGCGGGGACGTGCAACAGCTGCAGGACGATGGCGAGGCACTAGCACTGCTGACAGGCCGTGAACGGGCCAAGAAGCGAGGGCCCTCTCAATCCCCTGAGGTTCTCCTTTGCCCTAGCGTGCTGGAACCCACGTCCAGCCCCGACTGCCTGGTTGTAACCATCCTGGAGGTGCCAGAGGACGTGGCCCCGCCGGAGAGCCTGGGCAGGCTGGAGGTGGTGCGCCTGTACCGCCCCACCAGCCTGGGTGCGCTGTCCTGCCATAGCCCCGGGGAGAAGTGCCGCTCCTGGGGGTGGCGAGCCGTCCCCCGCTTCATTTTGGGCTTCCTGTGCCTCCTTTACTTCAGCTCCCTGCCCTTCGGCATCTACCTCCTGCTCATCGAGCACCACAGCCTGGGCATCATCCTGGTCAGCCTCGTGCCCTCCACCCTCCTCCTCTGCATTGTCTACAGCCTCTGCCAGTGTCTGTGCCTGGAGGTCTTTGGGTTCCCCCACTCCTGACCCTGCACGGCCAACCTCTGTGGTACAGGTGTTCTCTGACCTGCAGCATGCTCTGCCTGGACCACCAGGACAATCTCAGTGCCTGGTGCCTTCTCATGCAGAACAGCACTGGTTTTCCCATGTGGGAGCCCACACCTGAGCAGCTGCAGGAGCTCATGTCAGCCTACAAACATTTGGGCTGGATCCCCAGCTCCTTGCCCTCTTCCACAGCAGGCAAAGAGCAGGAGATGAGCTGAGAGCAGAGCAGCTCCCAGGAGACTAATCCCAAGTGAGGAAGCCGGAGTGCTGAGCACTGCAGCAGGAGAGGGATGAGCAGAGCGCAGACTGGCCCCACAACTCCGTGTCCATAATGTAAATAGTTCTGTCCGTGATCCCCACGCTCCTCACGGGGCTACTCCCATTGCATCTATGTTTTTTTTCCCATTGTGTGTCCTGTGTTTGCTGTCAGTGTCCCAGAGAAGGGAGAAGTGGAGGAAAGGAGTTTCTTGGTGTGTAAAGACGTCTTTGCAGCTGTTTTGCAGTCATTGTCATTTTTACATGGAGCCTCCGGGCTTCATTTAACCTCCTTGGGTTTGGTTTTGTAAGGATTAATTTAACACCGCTAACCATTTTATTACTTTTATCAAGAACAAAGTCTATTTTTGATCTCTACCTTGGACCTGCCCCATTCCCCAGGCACTGCTCGCAGTACCACTGGCACTGAAGTTCTCCCCATCCCTGCTAGCACACCCGCATCCCCACCAGCGTTCCCACCAACACTCCATCTCCCTGCCAGCACCCCCACCGCACACAGGCAACACCAAGAGTCCCAAGACAGTCACATTTATTACTACTCTGTATCCCTCCCTGCCCACATCTCCCACTCTCTTGGCTGGGCAGCTGCTGAGTCCCGTGGCCGTTTGTCCTGCCATGCCCTTGGGGACAGGAAATGACAGCCCCAGCCCTATGCCTGCTCCAGCACCACTGGCACCCTCGGTGGGCAACCTTCCTCACGGGGGGGAGATGCCAGCATCGCTGCCACACTCCAGATCTTGGGTTTCTGGGACTGCTTGCCCTGCCCAGGGCCTAGCCCTGCCTCAGGGCTGTCACCACATCCCTCCTGCACAGGGCTGGAACTGGGAATGGGTACAGCACCTGGTGGGAGCCCCTCGCCCTCGCTGTCCTCGCCGTCTGAGGCGCTGTGTGCAGCCCAGCCTGCCTTGTTCTCCTTCTTGAGGCGCCGGCGAGCATTGGCGAACCAGGTGGAGACCTGGGTGAGGCTCATCCGGCTGACCACGGCCAGCATCACCTTCTCCCCCTTGCTGGGATAGGGGTTCCTGGGGTGCCGTGCCAGCCAGGCCTTCAGTGCCCCAGTGCTCTCCCGGGCTGCTGCCGCCTTCACCCGACCTGGCTCCGTGGGCAGCGCCAGTGGCACCTCGCAGGGTGATGAGACCTGGAGGGGCAGAGGTGTGTCAGGGTGGGATGGAGTGGGGGCATTACAGCCAGAGGAAAGAGGCAGAGGGATGTAGGAGTTCAGCCCTTTGTGCATGGGAAGGAGCAGAGCTGTATCCTCCCTGTTCTCACCTTTTCCCATGTGCACCCCAGAATGTCAGAGTGTAGAGGATGTGGGGGACGGGGGACTTGGGAAAGCAGGTCTCCAAGCCCCATCCTAACGACCCCTCACAGCCCCATCCCAGTTCTGGGAAGGTCCCACATCCCGTCCCTATGAATATGTAGTGCAGCACTTACCAGGGGCGTCAGGAGGCTCACAGGAGGTGGCAGGATGCTGTACCCAGCCAGCACGGGGCAGGGGCAGGGGTAGGGGTAGGGGCAGGGCAGGAGAGCTTGTGGGGGTCCTCGCAGGGTCCCCCAGGGCCCTCTGCAGCTCCCCAACTCCTGTCCTGGGCTCCTCTCACCCCGGCGTGCTGCCATGCTGCAGGAGAGGAGCCGGGGAGCTGCTCCCGGGCTTTTTATAGCTGCTGGGGTCTGCAGTGACTGACAGCTGATTAGGGGGTATTAGCACCCAAGGGAGGGGCAGCAGGATCTGGGGCACTCGATACCACCCCCCACCCCCCCACCCTGAGTGCTGTTGGGCAGGGACTGGCATGGACCATCCTCCTCGCTTGCCTGCCACTGGCCAGGACCCTGCCCGTCCTGCCCTTTGACTCCCCAACTGCACAGCCTATACAGCCCCCATGGATGGAGTGCAATGGCACCCAGAGGCTGATGGGTGGAGCCCGTACGATCCCCACAGCCACAAGAACACAGCACACCTGGAGCTTTACTGCAGTGCCAAGAGCATCAGTCCTGTCCATGACCCCAGCCCTGATATGGTCCTCAGACTGGGCTTGGCAGAGCCCTCCCCTGCTGTGGAGGGCTGGGTCAGAAGGCCAGGGGCTGGTGAACTTATGCCTAGTGGGGGAACAACACTCTGTGCTGCCCTGTCCTGCTTCTCCTCTGGCTTGGTCGGGTCCTCACTCAAGCCCCAGCACTGCCACTGGATTCCTGGCAGCAGAGTGGTAAAGGGGAATGATTCCACAGTCCCAGGGACAGCTAGGGATCCCTGCAGGTTCTGGTGGGTCCTGTGGCTGGTGCAGCGGGGACAGCAGGTGGGCAGGGCACTGGTGGGCAGCTGTGCAAGGGGCCCTGAGAGCCCGGGACCCCACGAGCCGCCTGCTCCTGCTGCCACGCCTCCCCGCTAAGACTGAGATTATCCCACAGGTTGTATCCGTCATTAAATACCGACTAATAACGCTCTCAGGATATTAAATATGTAACAAACCCGCTTAGCGCTGGCCAGGACGGGAAGGCGAAGGTCACTGGTGCTAATGAGCCCGGACACATCTCTGGCTCCTCGCAGGCCCCAGTGACAGCAGAAGTCGAAGAGCCAAGGTGCCAGTGCCCAGGGGTCTCAAGCTCCTGCAGTGCCCCATGGCTAGAGCTCCAGCAGCACCTGGAGCTCCCAACATGCAAAAGCCAGAGCTCTGGTCCCTTCCATCCTATTGAGGGCTGGTCTTGTGCTCTGAGCAGCCCAGGTTTTGAAGACACAGGGAAGATGGAACACCGGTGCTGCTCACTGAGACCTGCCCTGGCACCGGCCCTGCAGTGGCCCTATAACCTTGTCCCCACGGGACTCCTCCAGCCCTAATCAGCACTGCAGATCCACTTGATTAGATAATGGGGCTGTAATCTAGGAGAGCGCCTGTGGATTGCTGCGGCGCACCCTGACCCTGCGCTGCACAGCTGGAGAGGGAGGGCCACAGCCAGCCACCTGCACGGTGGGCAGACACAGCTGGACACTCACCGAGCCACAGCCAGGAAGGCACAACCATACACCAGGACCACTGGGCATGGACACTGCTGGTGTGGAAACAGCAGGATGAATCCACAGCCAGCTGAAGCGGGGGCTGCTCACCCTGGGGAGGTCCGGGACCACACACACCTCACTGCCTCGGTGGTCACAGGGGCCGGCTCACACCCGCCCCGGTGCCATCCCCCTCCACTGCACGAGCAGGACAGGGAGAGTCCAGCAGGGGATGACACTGCCCCTGACCTGCAGCTGTGGGGTTTGGGCCTCACAGCAGCTCTCACCGAGGATAGGTGGTTCCTGGCCTTTTTCCCCCTCCACAGATAATCAGTTTAATGCAGGAGCAGAGAACTAAAACTCTGCGATTAGCTGTTATAATCGCATGTAAATACGCCCAGACAAGCCGCTCAGGAGGGCGGTGTGGGGCTCCGGACAGAGTTACACGGGATTTAGGCTGTTTACCACTCGATTAATTTCATGACTCCAGCCCCAAGCCCACCGCTGGCCCAGCTGTCCGGCTCACTTCCCAGGAGTCAAGGTCACTCGGGCAGGAGGCAGCTGATAGCCCAAAGTGTATGACTGCAATGACCAGCCCAGCACAGCACTGGGCTCCGGGACCTCTGCACTCCAGGCCCAGGGGATGTGCTGAGGAGGCTGGGCTGTCCTGTCCCCACTGGCCGGAGCCTGGACCCTGGTGCAGGTGCACACGCAGGTCTCCATCCCTTTTTATTCATAAGCATTAAGTCAAAGCTTGAGAATGTCATAACAACCCCTCCTACAACCACTGACAGACCAACACCAGAGTCCATTCCTCTTCAGAAAAATAGAGCATCTTCCACCTCTGCTGCCTCCTTCTCCTCCTCAGGTTTCTCCAGTCCAAAGCCCTGCTGCTGCCTGCCTGCAGGCCAGAGATGCCACGAGAGGACTGGCTGCTGGCACGCCAGGACCGCAGGGCCCATGGCTGCAGGGGACACGTGGCTGTGGTTGCACACACCTCTCATCTCTTGCTGCACCACACAGCTGGGCCCAGCCCCATGGCTCCCCAGGACCCTCGTGTGCTGGGCAGACACCGATTCGTGGCTGCACACACAGACAATTCAGGAAAAGAGATTTCAGACCATCATGTGCAACAGGCAGAGACTGTCCACACAAGGGCTGCCCCCATGGCTGCTGAGCAGTGTCTTGGTGGGGGGAAGCACAGGACCCCCTTGGCACAGCACCGAGCGGCAGCGTGTCCATGTTTGTGTTTGTGCCACTGTGGCTCAGGCAGGTCCCTCGCAGCCCCAACATGATAAGGCAACTGCTGGCTCGGGTGGCTGCTGCCAGTGTAGCCCCTGCCCAGCACAGTGTCCAGCCCTGGCCCGGTGCTACTCTGCCAGTGTGATGACGTCGTAGTGGATGCTCGACTGCAGCTGCTGGATCTGCTCGGCCGCTGCCTCGGCAGTGAAGACACCCTGGGCCTGGGCCATCGCTGCATCTGCCACTGCTGCAAGGGAGGGG
Organism: Serilophus lunatus; assembly: GCA_013399895.1. Lineage (NCBI taxonomy): Eukaryota > Metazoa > Chordata > Aves > Passeriformes > Eurylaimidae > Serilophus > Serilophus lunatus. The sequence goes on from VXBA01002083.1 coordinate 891,172, forward strand.
GGTCAGCACCACCTTGCAGAGCCCCCCCTCCACGTTCCCCCCACTTGCCCCAGGGAAGGGACAAAAGGGACAAAAAAGAGGCAAAAGGCCACCTCGCTCCCTGCCAGCCCACTACCACCAGGACTGGCACACCCCAAGCCCTGGGAGGACTGGCCCCTTTGGCCCAGGGCTCTGCTCCTACCTGAGACAGCTGAGTGTGCAGCTGCTTCCAGCTGTGCCTGTGTGACGAGCTGCTGCTCAGGTGACACGGGCATGTACTGGATCTGCAAAGGGGAGAACAGGAGAGCTCTGAGGGGGTGATCCCTCCTGGAGCTGCTCTGGCCACAGTCACTGCACTGAGGCACCAGCCCATGAGCAGAATCTATTTCATACTGCTCTCTCAAGTTGCAGGCTCAGGGCTCATCTCTCAGCAGCCGCTCCAGTTCCCACCTGGTCCCCTACCTGTGACTCCGGGAGGAACTGGCTGCCCTGCTCATACTGAATGTGGGTGATCTGACCGTCCTGTACCTGGGGACAAGCAGTGAGGCTGCGTTAGGGACTGTGAGCATCCAGGTTCACAGCAATGCTGTGACCTGAATGGAGTATGCTCAAGGGGGCCAGAGGGGACCTATCCCCACATGTGGAACCCTGTGAGCCCCACCCACCATGTGAAGTGCGTAGACAGCCTGAAGCTCACCTGGATGTGATGTCCCTCTGGAACAACAACATACTCCTGGGGAAGCAAGTGTGGGACGCCATCCTGGGCAATAATGTACTGAACCTGCAAACACAGGAATTCAGACACACAGATCACCACTGCCTGCCCCCCCAACAGAGCTAGATCTGGTCTGCTTCCCGTGCCTGTTTTCACCACTCCACTTTCCCGCTGTCCCTACTGATCTCTGCTCTCCCCACCTCTCCCAGCTCACCCTGCTTTTATCCTCTCACCTGGTTGTCAGCAGTCACTAAGTGCTGTACTGTCTGTCCATCGGCTGTCGTGATCTCCTGGATGTAGGCTGCCTCCTCCTGCAAGGTCAAAAAGTGCCCTGTGTGGTCAGGGGGTTGGGCCTGACTGCAACCCACCCTGGGAGGGACCCACACTGTTCGGGAGCAGCTGTCCAGGGTGGGAGATTGAGGCCAAGGGGCCCAACTGACCTGGCTGGTGACGCTCTGCTCCTGTGTGACAAGGATGTGCTCCTGTCCCAGAGCCTGCTGCAGCCGCTCGGGAGCCAGCACGGCCTGGCCAGCCTGCAGAGCTGCTGCAATGCAGAGAGGGCTGCTGGGGACACTGCTGGGGCTGCTGATGGCCCCACTCCCCAGAGACCACTGCCTGGTGCCCACCCCATTGAGGAGCACAGGGCAGTCTCCTGGCTCCGCTCACACAAGGTCAGAGCTAAACCAAACTCCCTCCATAGGAGAGATCGCTGTGGGCAGAACACACCCTCTGCATCAAACCCTGAACTCTGCTTCCAGTGTGAGCTGCTCCCACACCCACTGATCTACTGGGACTTGCTTGCAGGGGACATGGGACCCCTCGTTCTGTACAGCTTTCCACACCCAGCCCCCTGGTCTCTTTCACCACCAGCAATCCCAACTGCAGCAGGATCCTCCTGGCCCTGGTCACAGGGACACATCTTACTGTGCAGGGTGGCCAGGGTGTCCTCATCACTGTTCAGGATGATGGTCTGCTGGGCAGCAGCAGGCCCTGGTCTCTTCCCCTCTGAGCTGTGCAAACGCTGCGTGTGGAACTTGAGGTGCCCATTACGGTTGAACCTACAGGAGGAGCAGAGCAGGGTGGAGTTTGCCACAGGACTCATCTGCTCTCTGCAGAGACGCAGGCCAGGGCACCACAAGCACATCCTATAACCCAACCCAGCTCCCAGCATGTACCCAGGAACTGAACCTCCCCATGAAGAGGTTCCTTGGAGACAAAGTGGGGACCATCTACAGCAAGAACTGTTCCCAAGAGCAGAGTTTCCTCTAATAGGGGCTGTTCCTAGGGAAGGGCTAGGGCAGTGAGCTCTGCCAAGATCCTCCTCTTAAGCCTTGCAGAGCTCTGTGGGATCTCCCAAAGCAGGAACAGCCTCAGTGTATCACTCACCTCTGTCCACAGACCTGGCAGGCGAAGGGTTTCTCGTTGGTGTGGGTCAGCATGTGCCTGCGCAGGTCCTTCTTGTTCTTGGAGGCGAAGCTGCAGTGGGGGCACTTGTGTGGTCGGAGACTGGCATGCTGGACCATGTGGCTCTGGGGCAGAAGGACAAGAATCAGGTCAGAAACACTCCATTGCTCCAAACACCTTGTTGCCAGGGCTGCTCTGTGCCAGGTAACCTACCCGGACCTCTGGCCAGAGTGTGGCAGTGAAGGTACAGTCTGGACACTTGAAGGTGCTGGGCCCAATGTGGGCTCTCTTATGACTCTCCATCTCCGCTCTCCCTGTGAACATGGCTGTGCAAATCTTGCATGAAAACTTTTTGGCTGTGGAAATCTTGCACGAGAGCTTTTTGGCTGTGGAAACCTTGCAAGAGAGTTTCTTGGCTATGCCTTGGAGCACAGGCCACTTGACCTTTGGGGATGAGACTTCCTGTCCCTCGGAGGCTGGGGATAAAGATGAGTCCTTCTGGAGCTGCCTGGTGACACACTGTACCAGGGGCCACTTGACGCTGGTGGGCTGTGCCTCCTGCCCCTCTGCAGATGAGGGAAAGGCAGCATCCCCGCTGAGGGGCTGCGAGAGAAACACTAGTCACGCCTGCTCACACTGCTGCCAGGGACGGGGAGAAGGCTGAGCTCCTTACCTCCACAGTCTGGAACTGGCTCCCTGGGACACCAGACGACATGATGTAATGATTGCTATGGTCCTTCAGAGCCTCCTCCATCATCACAGTTCCACTCACAACAACAGCGTGGGAAGTCTCCACAGGGCTTTCCTCCTCACTGATAGAGAGGACAGAGTCAAGAAGGATCTAATTCTTCCTCCTCCTCGGCACTTAAAGCCTCCTCACTGGAGGTCTCCACCTCCCCACTCCTCCCACACAGCTGACCTGTACAGTGTGCCAGGGGCCTGGATCTCCTCACTGATGGGTGCAATGATGCTGTACTCGGTTGTCCCACCAAGGGGGATGGTGATCTGTTGCAGCTCCGAGCCACCCAGGCTTGCTTCCCCATAAGCCTCTTGCACCAGCGTCTGCCCGGGCTCTGCCATGTGCAGCATCACCAACTTCTGCTGCTGCTGTTCTTTAGAGTCCTCCTTTGCCCCCTCCTCCTGTGCCTGAGGCTCACAGGGGCCTGGCGTCTCTCCTGGGTCACCTGGCTTCACCACTGCCACCTGTATGAGACAGCAGCTCAGCCGAGGAGGCAGGGTTCTGTGAGACAATCCTGCAGTGGGACAGGGTTGGGAAGCCTCCCTGTGCCACCTCCCAGGCAGGCCTGGCTGCCCTTGGCCCTGCTCACCTGCACTGAGCCTGTGGCCAACTCTCGCTGGGTGCTCATGTTCAACAGGAGATCCAGAGCCGTCTGTGTGGCCAGCTCTGCTGATCCAGCCACATCTGGGGGGTAGGATAGGCAGAGTCAGGCAAATGCTTTCCCATCTCCTCTGCATCACTGCCCTCCTTCCCAGGAGCTCACTCACCTTGTTCATAAATGATGGTGGCCCCTTCCAGGGAACCCTGGGAGAGGACGGGAGGCTCTGCTCCCGTGGCAGCCTGGACTGTCTGGCAGGTGATGGGGCCAAGAGGCGCCTGCAGGAGAGAGCGAGCTGACAGCACGGCAGGATGCAAGCACTGTGAGGAGCCGGGGCTGGGCACGGCACTCACTGGTGATTTGGCCTCTGGCTCAGCTGGTGCCTGCACCTGGCTGTGCTGCTGCTTCAGCTCCTCGATCTGCTGCAGGGTGAAGAAGGGGCGGCGGCGGCAGGGCAGCTCCTCGGGGTGCCTCTGTGCCCACTCGTCGAAGGAGTCGGAATGGCGGCACTGCACGTGCAGGCGCAGATTCTTCTTGTGCTTGGTGGTGAAGTGACAGAACTCGCAAGCAAACGGCTTCCCCCCTGCAGGGCCCAGGAGGAGGAGTCAAGCAGAGGGCTCCCAAGGGATGGCAGGGAGACCAAGCAGGGAGACCAACCTTCTCCAGTAGAAGGCAGGGGGTGCAGGACATCAGGTTCCTCTCACCTGTGTGTTTGACTGCCATGTGTGAGACCAGAAAGTCCTCCCGGAAGGTGGAATATTTGCAGATGCTGCACTTGTAGGGCTTGTCATTCATGTGTGATAGCTGGTGGTTCAGCAGGACCTTCTTGTCCTCACACACATAGTCACAGAACTCACACTTGAACCTGCCAGGACAAAGCCACCCATCACATGGGCTGAGGGGGAGTGGGACACGGGCTCTGTCTGGGCATGCTGTGGGCCGTGCTGGGCTCCTACCTGCGGTTGGCAATGGCCTGGATGTGCGTCAGCAGGTGCATCTTGAAGGTGTAGCGCTTCTTAAAGGACTTCCCGCACTGTGGCAAAACAAAGAGTTCACCTCCTGCCCAGCCCCACCCACAGCCAGCTCCTCCCCAGGCTAAGTCTCCCTCACCTTGTCACACATGTGAGGTTTCTCTGTGCTGTGTGTCTTCATGTGCTGCGTAAGCCTCTTCTGCATAGGGTAGACTCGGTTGCAGACGGGGCACGGGAAGGAGTTCAGCTTTGGTGGCTGGATGGAGAGCATGAACATGAGCTCACCTGGACGGGCTCACCAGTTTCCTTACCCTCTCCCCACTGCAGGACCTGGGCTGCCTTTCCTCAAGAGATCCAGAAACAATGCCCTCAACAAGGCATCGAGAATTTGGGGAAGACTCAGATGTGCCTCTTCCCATATAACAGTGCTGAGAGACAAGCCAACACAGTACTCTAACTCACCGGATCAGCTCTCTTCTTCCTGAAAAAAAAAGAACAAAAGCCCTTTGTGTGAGTCATGGCCCAAATCTGAGCTGCCTTGTACCCAGACATCGAACCTCCCCAGTTCGGAAAGGGCCTGAGGTCAAGGGAAGGGGCAGCCATGGCCACCCAGGGCAGGAGGAACAGTGTCAATGCCGTTCAGTCCCCAGGACTGTGCTTCCCTCACCTGTCCCGACTGTGCACTGTGGAGTGCCGGATAACATCCTTCTTGTACACACTGGTGTAATTGCACTCCTCACACTTGTAGGGCTTGCTGCCCACATGGTTGAACATGTGCTCCTGTGAGAAGCAGAGCAGACCCATGAGACCTGGGGCTGCCAGGCACCCTTCTGGGTTCAGGGCGGGGCAGACAGAGCTCACCTTGAGGGAGGACCAGCGCCGGGAGCGGTAGCTGCACTGAAGACACTTGAAGAGCTGCGGGTCGTTGGCCTCGTGCGAGTTGACGTGGAAGCGCAGATCATCGTGTGTGAGGAACCGCGAGCCGCAGATCCGACACAGGTAGGGCCGCATCAGGGGCTTGGGGGACTTGTAATAGTACCTGCAGAAACACAAACAGGACTCAGAGCTGCGGTGGCCAACGGGCTGGACTGGCCCTGGGCAGAGGCCAGAGGGCCCAGCACACCCCCCTCACCTGTGCCCCATGTACTTGCGGTATTTCTTGCCCAGGAAGCGGCGGGAAGGCCGCCCGCGCCGCCGGGGGATGACGTCTGGCTCCTCAGCACCCGTGTTGGAGGAAGGGTCCTTGTTCTCAGAGTCAGATTGGCTGATGCTCGGCTCTGCCAGGTTGTCACAAGTCCCATTCTCCAGGCCAGAGGAACTGGCTGCCTCTGAGTTCTGCAGCTCATGGCTTGGTGTGCTTTGGGATGTCACCAGGGGCTCCACCTCCCCTCCTGCTCCACAGAGCACAGCACAGCTCCATCACACCCCTGCTGTGGGCTCTGGGAGTTTGTGTACTGCTCCCTGCTCCAGCCCTGCATGGGGCTGCTGCCTCCGCTTCCCTCACCTTCGGGCATGTCCTCCAAACGAGGAAGCTTGCGGGGTCTTCCTGGGCGTCGACGGGGCCTCTCCTCGCTGGACGTGGGGACAGTGCGGCCGTACTTGGTCTGTCTTCCCCGGGGCTCATCCTCAGCTGGATTGTAGTCACTGTCCTCTGCAGGCAAGTGCCCCAAAACATCAGACTGAGAAGAGCCTAAGCTACATAAGATGTGGGGAGAGCAAGTCTTACCTTCAGGGTCATCAATAGCACCAGCATCCATGATATCATCATCTTCTTCTTCTGGGGCCTCGTCCTCCTCTGTCTTCGGAGCAGCTCCTCCCTTTCGTGGTCGTCCTTTCTTCAAAGTCAGAGCTGAACCCACTGCCACAGAAAACGGGATGAAAGCTCTTTACCAGACTGTGTGCCAGAACAGGCCCTTATGCTCCAACTTCTCCCTTGTTTCCTTCTCAGAGAGAGCAGAGCCTGTCTGCAGTGAGACAAATCTCCCTCGGCCCTTGGCACACACCTGGCTGGAAGTGACGCTCTTTCATGTGGTTAATCAGTGTTTTCTTGGAGACACTCTTATACTGACACATCTTGCACTTGAACTGCTGCACTACCACCACTTCCATCATCTCTTCCAGGGTCTCCATATCTGGCTGGTCCATCTCCTCCCCACCATCTGCCTCTTGAGCTTGGTCTGGCTGTGCAGGCAGCTCCAGCACTTCCAACTGCTTGGAAGGGTCTGAAGGGCCGGGCTGGTCAAGGCACGTGGAGGTAGGTCCATCAGCAACAGCTTCTATCACCAAACTATTGGCCAGAGCAGACGTGGCCATCTGGGACACCATGGGGGCACCTGAAATACCAAAATCCACTCAGCCAAGGGGCAGACACTCACCTGCACCCAAGTGCAGGCTGTACCTGCACTGGGGGCACAGGACTGAACACGAGCTCAGGAACAGGCTCCCAACAGGACTGTGCTACAGCAGCTGGGACACCCGCTCCAGGCCCCACTCCAGTGGCACAGGCTCAGAGGTAGAACCAGCCACCACAGACAGCCTGGGGCATTCCCTCACCATCACCAGGGCCTTGCAGGATGAGGTACTGGGTGGTCTCTGCCCTTCCATCCTCTGCGCTGGTCACGGCAATGCAGCCTGGCAGGGACAGGAGAGCAGAGTGACTGCCCGACCCATGGACAGCACAGTCACTGTAGCTCCCCCAGAGGTGAGGAGGGTCTGGCTCTGGGCCAAAGGAGCAGCTGGACAGAGCTGTCCAGCAGCACAAGCTCCATGTCAAACCCTGCAGCCACTGCAGAGAGGCAAGAAAAGCAAAGCCTGCTGACCTCTTGAACTCAACGATCTTAGATATTTCTTCCAACCCTAGTGATTCTATGGCTGTATTTCCTCTCATCAGTTCTGGCCCAGCGACAGGTCCCTCCCAGCCCCCTGAGCCACCCCCATGTGGGAACACACACTCACTCTGGATGATGTCAGGCCCGATCGTGGACTCAATGATTTTGTCAATAGCAGAACCCAGGTCTGAAGAAGTGGATGCAGTGGAGTCTGATACGACTGTGGCTCCATCAGTGACAACACTGGAGTGAACCAGGACTTGTGGGGACTCTGACACAATGACAGACTGGCTTACAGTGGAGACACTGGAAACCAAGGTGGTTTGAGCTACGGAGGATGAGTCTGGCAGGTAAAGCCTTGAAATGGCATCTGTGCTGGAGCTGCTTTCTGAGACCTCTTCCTGGCAGAGAAAAAAAGAGTCCAGGTCACCTCAGTGGAGCTGAGACACCTCTGCCAGACCAAGCCAACATATGCAAACGACCCGGTCCAAAACAACCAGGAAAAGCATCAGAGCAAGTCCTTTGGTACACACAAGGACCTGGACCTCAGGATTGCTCTTGTTACCGAGGGGAGCTCTGCTCCTCACGCTGGCAAGCACACGGGACCGGAGGTGTAACAGCGCCCGCCGAGGCCGCAGGGCTGCAGACCTCGGTCTGCCAGAAGTGTCGGGAGAAACCCGCAGGAACCAGAACCCCGACCGCCCCCCTCGCCGCCGCCGCCTACCAAGGAGACACCGCTGCTGTCGGAGCTCTGCCTCACCCCGGAGTCATCGGCCCGGGAGAGGCGCGCGGAGCCCGCGGCGGCGTCGCTGCTGTCCGCCGACACGGCCTCCGAGCTCCCGACGCCCAGCCCGCTCTCGGTGGGCTCTT
>VXBA01002083.1:899529-914302 GCA_013399895.1 Serilophus lunatus
CGGCCCCGCCGCGCCCTCGCCGAAGCCGGCACCACAGCGGCCGCCATGCCCCCCCGCCCTCGCGCTGCGCAGCGATACAGCCGCGCGGGCCCCGCGCCGGGACTACTTACCGCCGCCCGGCCCCTTCTCAGCCCGCGGCGCTCATCGCCGCAGGGACGCGCTGCTCGCCCCGGCCGCCGCCACCGTCGCCTCCTGGCAGCGAGCGGCGCCGCCCGCCTCCCGCGGGAGGGGGGAAGCCTCAGCGTTCCGCCGGGGGACTACTTTCTCCGCGGAGGGCTCGCGGCAGTGCTGGGAAAAGCGTCATGGCGTCAGGAAGCGGCGCCCGGGCCCTGAGCGTCGGCGTCGCGCCGGGTTGCACTGGTCACGTGACGGGAAGGCGGAAGCGGCGCCAGGCCCGGGCCGGGCCGGCTCGGTTTGGCCGCTCCGCTCCCGGCCCGAGCTCCGAGCCTCGGTGTGGCTGCACACGGGGGCTGCGTTGGCTAGCGAAGGGCTCCCAGCACGGCACAGACCGTGAGGCTTTGCTGGCTCCTCCTGGTGCCCCAGCGATCCCCCGAGGACGTGCTCGGGAACCGCCGCTGCCCCCGCTGCCCGCGGCTCGGCCCTGCGCGGCCTGGGCTCGGGCTCCGGGCCAGGCCCGGCCCTGCTCCCTGCTGATGTCCTTATCGAGGCCTTGTCTTTAACGAGCATGTTTCTCGGGTTGCAGCACTCTACTGAGAACGGCTTTAGCTCGATATTTTTGTGGAAGAAAAGGAAGCTGGGCTCGGCTGGCCCTGGCTGGGCTGACCCTGGCTGCTGGGTCCCCACGGATGGGGCACAGGGGGGCCAGAGCTCCGTGTCCCGCAGTTTTGGAGCTGCTCGGGCCCATCCCGCCCGCAGAGTGGGGCGGGCAGTGCCACCGTGTCCCCAGTGCTGAGGCGGTGCCAGCTGCAGGAGCACACGCCGTATCTTATCTGGCGCGGGCTGCGAGTGCGGGCTCAGCCCTCCAGAAACCCGAGCCTGGGCTGGGTCAGCGCCCTGGATCCGCGCTCTGCGGCGTTTGGCTCCAGGGTGAGGCAGGCGGGGGCTGGGTCCCGCCCGGGGCTCCTCTGTGGGGCTCTGCGAGTCCCTCGTGTCCTGCCCCGGGTGAGAATTGCTGGAGGCGCCTGTGCCCGGCAGAGGCAGCAGAGGACCCGCACTGCCAGCTGCTGCGCGTTGCACCTCCCGGCCCTTTTTCAAGCTAATTAAATGCATCCTTGAGTGGTTTATGCCCTCATCCATCACCGCCAGGCAGCAGCGGTGAGAGCCATCCCCGGGCTGGCTGGGTGAGTGCTCCTGCTGCCGCAGCGCTGCTGCTGCTGCCCTCGGGGCCGAGTCCCTGCTGCTGCTGCCGTCACTGTTGTGCCAGAAACCGGGACAGAGATGGAGGGGTTGGGTATTTTTTTTCTCCCAGTGCTGTTCTTTAAAGCAGCCCTGCGGGGAAGTGGGGCCGGGGGGACATGTGGGCTCCTGTGCCCGATGGTCCCTCTGCATAGTTCTCACACAGAGCCCAGGAGGGCCTGGCCTGGCGCTGTCTGGGCTTGTGGTGTCCCTGTGCTCCCTGTCAGGGGAAGCTCTGTTTGTGTGGGGGAGAGGGAGTGGCGTTGGAGGAACCCCTGGCAAAAGCTGCCCCCAAGGCAGAGGGTGCAGACTGGATTTGTGTCAGACCAGCAGGTTTCCTCTCTTTGCTGCTGTGTGAGACAAGTGAAGGATTTTCCCAATAGATGATGGCTCCCAGGCAAAGCATTTTGACTTCCAGGGATTCATACGGACCCTCCTGCTGCTGGCTTGGCTGACGGAAAGTTTCATCAAGCTTCCCTGTTGCCCTTCAGAGGTGCCCCATGTCCTCTGTCTCGGAGCATTGTCCCTGTAGAGCTTTGCTGTGATGGGTAACCTGCTATTTTTAAAAACGCTCTGTTGTCCCCGAGTTGGGTGAGTGGGGGATTTCCAGGGCAGGCAGAGCTCCCGTGCTCGGCTCCAGAGGCACAGCTCCTCACTGATAGTGCTCTGCTGTTGCAGCTCCGAGCCTGGAGTCACTTCAGAGCCAAAGAAAACACAAAGAAATCTCAGCAAGAGGCTTAAGAGAATCCAGAAATGGCTGCGGCACGCGTTGGATGTGTGGCCAAATACCTTGGTGGGGGGAGCAGCAGGTTAAAGGCCTTTTGGGAACAGGCTGAGGAGACAACACAGCGCTTGTGTCTGGAGGACAAAGCACTCAGGGGTGGGCAGGGTATGAGGCTGATTTTAGTGGGCTGGTTGATGGGTGCACTCAATGACAGGCTGGCCCATCCTCATTCTCCAGCCTGGATGTGGCACTGGGAAGGAGCTACAGCCAGACAAGCTGCTGCTCAGGCAGGGTGAGAACAAAGTAGTGAGTGACCCTGGTTGGGGTCCTGCTGGTGGCCTTGGGCTGCCCCCTCCCCAGCACAGTTTGCTGACCCTCCATGCAGGCTTGTCCTGCTCCCACAATAGCTCCTCCATGAGCTCATGGCCTCGGTCACCATCCCAGAATAGGAGGTCGTTGTGCTGAGCACGGCACCCAGGGCAGAGCCTCAGCCTCTCCCCCCTCTGCAACCCGAACCCCCGACTTCCACTGCCAGTGATTTTGTCATCTGTGCTGTTTGTTCCGCCTTGTTTCCTTTCTTCTTTTCAAAGAAAACATTGCTGCGATGTTTGTGTAGCTGCAGGGCACGAATCCACATCAAGGCTTATATTTATATCCCACCTGGGAAGGGCGGTTGCATCAGCACATTTTGTAAAACGTTGAGCAAAGCAGCCCCTGCTGCAGGAAATGGTTTTTCTTCACACCAGATTGCCTCACTTGCTCTGTGCCTTCCCAGCAATGCCGGCTCAGGGAGAAGGCTCCTGGGACACTCCTGGGGGATCGCTCCATGCCAGGGTCGCTGTGAGCTGGGATTGCTTCCCACTAGGCACTGCTTCAGCCCCTCTGCTCTTTGACAAGGCTGGCTGGGCCACAGGCTCTTCTACAGAGAGTAGCCTCCCTCTGGTGCCGGCTGTTCCTGCTGGGTTCCCCACTTCCCAGAGTGCTGGCACGACTGGGAGTGCCATAGGATAATGCCTGTGTTCTGTGGCCACCAAGGCTGTGGCTGAACCCGTGGCCCCAGCCATAATGCCACCCTTGGGTTTGGGCAGGGTGCTCCCAGGACAGGCAGGAGCCACTCCCAGTGGCTCCTGGGAGGCTGAAGATGCCCTTGGAAGCCCATGGTGAGGCCACTTACATCCTCATGTGATCCCCTTGGCAGAAAGCAGTTTGCTGGCCATGGCTTTGCCCCCCCAGCCCAGGAGGTGCTGCTGGTGGCTGTGCCCTGGGCATGGAAAGGCTCTTCCTGTGTGTCACTGATGCCCCCTGTGCCATCAGTGCCTGCTCTGCCCACAGGCCAGAGCGATGGTGGTGCCAAGCCATGCACTCCCTCTCCTGAATGTGTTGTTTTGCACCCAGGTCAGAGCCATGGCTTCCATTCCTGCAAGGCTTTGGGAATGAATAGCCTTTCCAGGATGTGTTTGGAGCTGCTGGATGCAAACAGCTGGCTCCCCCGTGCCTGCCAGAACTGCTGCTGCTGCTGGGTGTTTTTTTTCCCCTTCTGGAGGGAACCTGTGGCTTCCTTCCCAGACCCTGAGACCTCGGAGCCATGGTCCAAGGCCACCGGCTTCCACCCTCTCCCATGCTGCTGATTCATCACTGCTGGTTAGTTAAAAAATGATAATCAGCAAATTACTGAAATATAAGTAAAATAAACAAGGTGGGCAGAGAACTGTGTTTGTAGCAGGGCCCCAGGGGCCTCGGCTGTGTGCTGTGCTGGGCTCTTCCTGTTCCCTCTGCTCATCCCCTGCACGGGGCTTTGCCCAGGCGAGCTCCCCTGGAGTGGGGGTCAGTACCTGGCACTGCCTTGGGGCTCCCGGGCCCTGCCAGCCCTGCAGCCCTGCCCATGACTGGTCCTACAGGGCTGCTCTGCTCAGATCCCTTCCCTTCTGCCCCATGGGAGGGGGTCACCAGATGCCAGGGCTGAGCGGGCAGGCTCTGGGGCCACTGCCCACGCTGTCGGGGCATGGCAGCTCCCTCAGGGTTGGTGGATTCCATGCAGGTGCTCTCCAGTCCTTCTCCTCCCTGCCGGCAGCAATCTCCATGTCAATGCTCCTTCAGCCCAGGGCTGCCTTCCTCCTCTTCCACAATGCCCAGTTTTGAAAGGTCGTGTGGCCGTGTGCCATTCCCGAGCTGCCTGGGCTTTGTCCATATGCCTATGTTGACAACTGAGCTGCTCTGAGTTAATTTGGCAGCAAGCTCTAGAACAGTTGTCAAATGTTTTACTGAAACCCGAGCGTGTTGCATCTACCGCCCTTCTGCTTCGTGCAGTTTACAATTAAATACCACCAGTTTTGCCCATATTCCACCTTCCACAAACCCCCGCTTCTTATTCCCGAGCTGCTCCATCGCTGACAGCCGCGGGTTCCTGGCACCACGATGTCCCATCGGACGGGCAGGCAGGTTCCCCGTCATTGTCACGACTGCTGCTCTTCCTGTTTTTAGCAGGCAGCTGCCGTGCCCGTCTCAGCACCAGGAACAAAGCGCTGCCCACCCGTGTTGTGCTGTGCCACTAATGGTCCAGCACAGCAGCTGTGCCCTCTAGAGTTGGCAGCTACCCAGCCCTATCCTGCCCTGCTCCTCTCCCAGCTCCTGCCTCACCCCCATGAGGTGCAGGAGTTGTCTGCATGGGGCTGATCCTTCAGGTCACCCCAGAGGGGAGGCTGATGGGGGTGACAGTCACAGGGGTGCCCATGGATCCCCCTCCCCCTTTCCAAAGGCACTATGGATGACCTGGACCCTGTGTCCCTCACCTGCCTGAATGCCCTGTGCTCCAGCTCCCAACAGGTGGGAAAGTTTAGTAGAACAAAGGTTGGTCAAATCCGGAGGCAGAAGCTGAGTTGGGAAGAGGGGTCAAGGGACAGAGTTTACAGCAAAGCAAGTCGTGAAGCACAAGAGCCCTGCAGTGTTTGGCTGCTGGCAGCCTTAGCACAGGGTGTGCCACTGTGCCAGCCACTGGCTCTGGTTCCTTGCAAATAGAGCTCTGGGTGGGATTCCTGCTCCAGCATCCCGGACCTCAACAGACAGGGGGTTTCCGGGGGCCAGGGAAAGCATGGAGAGGGATGTCCCAGCCAACACAGGGAGGTGACTGTGCCACCCACCTAGGTGCCAGGAGATGGTGTGGCAGCCAGGGGATCCGTCATGCGTGGTTTGCAGGGATGGGTGGTGACACCGCAGCGCTGGTTTCAGTGCCTGCAGGGAGGAGTGAGCCGCCTGCCCGGTGTCACCGGCCACGTCATCCTCACCCAGACGAGAGGCTGCAGGAGCGGCAGCACCAAGGCTGAGGGGGCAGCCAGGCTGAGGGAGCAAAACACCACCTCCTGCCCAGGAAAACAGGGACAAAAGGCTGGCAAGAAGCTGTAACTGAGAGGTGGGGAGTTCCCCAGGTGAAGCAAGGAACAGGCAAGGAGCTGATCAGGTGTATTCAGTGCTTGGGAGTAGGCAGAGAAGGGATGCCATGCCGGGAACTGATGGTGCCGGTGTACTGCGTGTCTGCAGCACATCGGGTGGTTTGCCAGGAAGGGTCCTGGGCCCAGCTGGTGGCCGCAATCCCAACCCACGCAGGGCCTGGCGCCAGGGCAGCAGATACGGGAAGTGTGTGCAGGAATGTTGTTTCTGTCTGGAGCCCTTGAGCAGGGCTGATGGGGCTCCAAGCCTCTGACGCAGAGCTGCTCCCTGTGTCCTGTCCTGCTCCTGTGCCAAGCATCCTCATGCCCGTGTCACCATGCACGCTTCAGGCCAGGTCAGCCAATTCCAGAATGTCAGCTCTGCACCTTGGGTGCTGCAGAGCCCATGGGACAGGGGCAGGGGTGGGCTCAGGGCACTGTAGCTCAGGGCAGGGGGCTGGCAGCTGCCTGGCTTGACTGAGTGCACTCACTGGTGCTCTCCCTGGTGACTGGGGAACCTGACTGTGCCATGGAGGCTGTGGCACTGGCTCTCCCTGTGGCATCTGCCAAGTCCAAGTGACCCCTTCCCTCTGCACAGGTTGTGTTCCCCACGCGACCAGCGCTTGGTTTTCCTGACCCGGTGCTGTCTCATCTGCACAAGATGCTGACTCTCTCCACTACACTTCCCCTTGCTACAGTGCTCCTGCCTGGCCCCTCATGCTGGTAGAGGGCTCGATGCTGTCCACACTTGAGCCTGTCCTTCACTTCTGTGCTTCTCTGTCCCCTGCCTGGAGTGCCCAGGTGTGAGGCAATGACTATGATCATCCACATGTCCCCTCACTCCTGGCTTCTCAGTTCCCCAACACCTTTGTCACCCTTGTGCACCCCATGGCTGTGTCTGTTCAAACTCTCACCTGGCCAGCCAGTGTCATGCTCCCTCCCTAACTGACTCCCACCCTGTTTGCCTGCACAGGAGGAATAAGCTGGGGAGGGCCCAGGTGCTGGACCCATGCAATTCCCCCCAGTCCTCACTGCTGGCCCAACCAGAGCCTCCCAGTAGAAGACCTACAGCCTTGCAGAGGTGCCACTGTGTCCCATCAGCTTCTGCCCTGGGCAGAAACCCAGGCAGGCAACCAGCCCTCTCTGGGGTCCCAGACCAGTTTTCCCACAGAGGGTCTGAATGAGGGTGGCTGTGAATAAGGACGTGGGAAGGGGTTGTGGTGGCTGTTCCTTCCCCTTTCAGCAGCGACTGTGGTGACAGGCAGCCTCGTGGCTTGGTCAGTGTCTGGGATGGAGGATGTCTGCGTGGTTTTTTCCATTTCACTTGTCTTTTTTGGGGTTCTGGGAGTAAATAGAGCCACAGGCATAGCTCCTGGGGTCCCTGCCAGCCACAGCCCTCTCCTACCTGCAGCACTGCCCCTGCTCAACAGGGGCTTTCCTCTCTTTCCCGCAAGCCACAGCAGCTGCCCCAAGCATCCCTCCACATATGCCCATGCCAAGGGACCCATGCCTTTCCCCAGCTCCCAGAGTCGAGCTGGCCCAGGCTGCCTCACATGGGGCTCATGGCAGCAGTGCCAAGCCCATCCCACAGAATTCCCTGCCTGCCACAGAAGGTGTCGGCACTGCCAGACACGGGGGTTTCCCTGCTGCCCTGGCCCTGCTCTCTGTCAAGCCTCCAGAGAGTCACCAGAAATTCCCCCGGGATGGTGCCAGGAGGAAGCTGGTGAGCAGGACTGAGTCAGTGGGAGCGGCCAGGCTGAGGGCAGAGCTGCTGATGGCAACCCCCACTAGAGCTCCTACTGCCCAGCTCGAGGGCTTGATGGGATGGGGTACATGGCGTGTGGGGCACTGGCTCTTGGCTCCTCCTGCCATTGCTTGTTCCAAATCCCCGTCCCCAGTCCTGCCAGCACTGCTCCGTGCTGCTCTGCCCTCGGGATGGCACAGGCAGCACAGCACTGTGGCGTGCCTTGGGGGTGCTGTGGCCGTGTGCCCAGGCTCCTGCATATGGTGGAAACGAGGGATAGGAATATCATGAGAAAGACCCAGGGATCTGCCACAGCACCCGGGAGGCCAGAGCCAGATCTGGTCCTCTGGCTGCATCCTGGAGCTGACATCACATGTCTCTCTGACTGCCCTGGGGGTTCTTTTGTACCCAGCTCCATCAACAGCTCTGTGCTGCGGGGTGAGGTCCCAGCAGCCTGGAGGGTGGAGGATGTGGAGGAGCAGTGCCTGCTCCTCACGTGCCTTAGGAACCATCTGGTTGTCGGGGCACCTCAGCACAGCCCCCTCCTCATCTCAGCTGCTGGCCAGGCAGGGAGCACAGGGAACCACTGCCTCCTGCCTGGCAAGGAGCTGGGCTGTGCAGAGGTGCGATGGGGGCAGGCTGGAGTGGGCAGTGAGGTAACCTGGCTGTAGGGTCCCTGGACTGTGTCCCACCGTGAGAATGCTTGGCTAAACATGTTTGTCACACCGGGCACAGGATGGCAGCTGCCTGTGGAGCAACTTCCTGCACCAAGGAACAGGGGCTGCTCTTGCAGGGCTGTGGTGGGGAGTGAGGCAACCCCCTGATTTCTCACCATCGCTTCCTTCTGGCAGAGCTCATGCTGCCAGTGAGATCCTTGTGCCCAGCCAACCATGGCCCTCAGCTGAATACCACCAGCATTGGACACCTTGCAGGTGACGCTGCCCCTTGGGCATGGGCGTTCTTCTGCAAGGGCACAGGGAGCACAGCCCCCTCTTCCCACCATACCCAGCTGTGCTGGGTGCCAACATAATCTGCTTGTCCTCTGGCTTGGCCAGGAGCTGCTGGTTCAGCTCAGCCAGAGCCAGGGTGATACTGGGAGGGGGTGGCTGCCAGGACACAGTCTGGGGCTGTTGGCAGCTGGGAGGACAGGTACCAATGGAAAAGAGGTGAACAGGAAGATCCTCCTGGCAAAGCCAGCCAAGGATCTCGTTGGGCCTTGTGAGCCTGGGTTAATGGGAGCCGGGACAGGGGATCCAGCCTGGGACCCGTGTCTCAGGCAGCATTGCTGGGCTGCATCAGCCCTCCCTCCCCTGCGCTGACGTTGCGCCTTGTTCTCTGCCATCTGTTTTCCCCTCACTCCTCATCCCTGTTTTCTTTCCTCTTCACTGCTCCTGTTCCCACAAGCGTCGGCACTTTGGGAGAAGCAGGAAAACATCATCACATGGCGAGAGGTCTGTGCTGTGCCGGGTGGGAACCTGAGTCAGCAGCACCCTGAGGAGCAGGGCAGGGAAGATAGGGTACCTCCATGGCCCATGGCACCAGGTGGAGCATCCCCATGCCTGGAGCTGCTCCCAGGCAGGCACTGCCTCTGGTACAGCGGGGCTCTGCCAGTTGGCTGCCAGCATGTGAGCTTAGAGGTACCATGGAGTGAGGACCCACAGGGATCTTCAGGGCGGGAAACACTCGGACCCACTGGAGTGATGCACCCATGGTGAGGACATGGGGACAGATGCAGTGTCCTGGTGAAGGTCTAAGCTCTCAACTCTTGGGCAAGTGGATTACAGACACTGGGGCTCAGGCAGGGGTTCTGCTGTTGGCTCTGCCCCCATGCCCACCCAAGCCTCCGCAGGTCTGGCTTTGACACAATCAGCCCTTGGCCAGCCAAGCTCAGTGTCAGGCGATGCGATGACACAGCTGCAGGGTCCTGAGTGCCCGGACAGCCCTTAGTGACCCCCTGCTGTCCCCACAGCCACCACAGTCCTGGGGCCAGCAGGACAATACCCTTGGCTGCCGGCTGCCTTGTGCAAGGCAACCCCAGGG
Organism: Serilophus lunatus; assembly: GCA_013399895.1. Lineage (NCBI taxonomy): Eukaryota > Metazoa > Chordata > Aves > Passeriformes > Eurylaimidae > Serilophus > Serilophus lunatus. The sequence goes on from VXBA01002083.1 coordinate 908,816, forward strand.
TGGCTGTGCCGTGCCGTGCCACTGCCCAGCCACTCTCCCTCAGCCCCGGCCACAGGATGCAGCGTGTTTAGTAAACAAGGTGATGAAATAGTTAAGAAAAAGATCGGAGGAGCCTGAGTGCGTTTCGTCACCGTGGGAAGAAGGGAGTGTGAAGCAGCACTGAGGGGTCTGACTCATTGCCCTCTTACCCCATAAATAGCGAGGAGCCCAGCAGCAACCAGAGCAGAGAGCGGGGACCAGCATAGCCACAGCCCTCCTGCCACTGCCACACTATGGCACTCCTCCTCCTGGCCCCGCTTGCCGTGGGGCTGCTGGCTGTCTCCTGCTGTGCTGCCCCTCTCCAGGGCAAGCCGCAGGCAGTTGTCACCTTCCCGGGGGATCTGGTCAGCACCCTGCCGGATCTGCAGCTGGCGGAGGTGAGGGGAGCGTGGTCCCGTGGTCTCTTCCCAGCACCCTGGATCCCGAGGGGGTCCCGGGGTGGCAGCGAGGGGCTGCAGGCAGAGCTTCAGAGCTGTCTATCTCCTTGAACTCTGGGAGGTGCCCAGGCTGGGATGGGTGACTGAGGCTGCTGGAGCCCCCTCCTGCTTCGCTCACCCCTCTGGCCGCCTTTCCTCCCCAGCGTTACCTGCAGCAGTTTGGCTACACCACGGAGGCGGAGGCGGAGGCAAAAACAGGCAGCAGGCACATGTCCCTGGGCAAGGCACTGCGCAAGATGCAGAAGCAGCTGGGGCTGGAGGAGACGGGGGAGCTGGATGCCGCCACACTGGAGGCCATGCGAGCCCCCCGCTGTGGTGTCCCTGACGTGGGAACCTTCCTCACCTTTGAGGGGGACCTCAAGTGGGACCACATGGACCTGACTTATCGGTGAGTCTTCCCTGGAGATTAACTCTTCTGCCCCCAGGGCGATGATCCCAGGGGGATGGAGACAGCTTGAGGAACCAGGCAGGCAGCAGCCTCTGCTCAGCCCTTCTCTGGGCTTGGTGCTGCTGGCACAGCTGGGTCTCTGTGCTGCCAGGGCCAAGCTGGTACAGCATCAGCATCTGCTCCCTAATGCCCAGGAGAGCATCTGAGCCCAGTACACATCCCTGACTGGAGCAGGGTCACTCCTGCATGAGGAAGGAACCTGGCAGCACTGACCCACTGTGTCCCTGGCAGGGTGATTAACTACTCCCCCGACCTGGACCGTGCTGTGATCGATGACGCCTTCAGACGGGCATTCCAAGTGTGGAGCGATGTGACCCCCCTCACCTTCACCCAGATATACAGTGGCGAGGCGGACATCATGATCATGTTTGGCAGCCAAGGTGATGTCCCGTGGGCAGGCGGGGAGTGAGAAGGGGGCCAGTGATGCACCCTGTCTGTGAGATCCTTGTCCCACAGCTCCTTGGGCCATGCCCAGGGTACTTCTGCTCCCTGAGGTGCCAGCAGGGCTTAGGAGTCTGTGTGCATGGCAGCGGCATGACAGCTCCCCTGGCAGGGCCAGTTCTGAGGGTGCTTTTCCCTGCAGAGCACGGGGATGGATACCCCTTCGATGGCAAGGATGGGCTTCTGGCCCATGCTTTTCCCCCTGGCCAGGGCATCCAGGGGGATGCCCACTTTGATGAAGATGAGTTCTGGACACTTGGAACCGGCTTAGGTAAGGGCAGGGTGTGTTGGGTCAGGGGGTCTGATGGCACCAGTGCCAGCCCTGGTGTTGAGCTGTCCCTCTCTGAGCAGTGGTGAAGACCCGCCACGGGAATGCCAACGGTGCCGAATGCCACTTCCCCTTCATCTTTGAGGGCCGCTCCTACTCCCGGTGCACCACGGAGGGCCGCAAGGATGGGCTGCCCTGGTGTGCCACCACTGCCAACTACGACCGGGACAAGAAATACGGCTTCTGCCCCAGCGAGCGTGAGTAGCAGTGGCCACAGCCCCTGTTCAGCCCAGTGGTGTCTGGGGCCCTCCTCACTCCCCTTTGCCCCGCAGTCCTCTATACCAATGATGGCAACAGCGATGGAGCCCCCTGTGTCTTCCCCTTCATCTTCGAGGGCACGTCCTACGACACCTGCACCACGGACGGGCGCTCCGATGGCTACCGCTGGTGTGCCACCACTGCCAACTTCGACCAGGACAAGAAATATGGCTTCTGCCCCAACCGAGGTGCCAGCAGGGTGGGGGATGCACAGGGAAGGGGTGCACAGGGTGGGCACATGAGGGATCTCAGGGCTGTCCTGGGTTCTGGCTGGTGTGGCCAGGGGTCAGCCTCACTGACACTGCACTGCAGACACGGCGGTGATTGGCGGCAACTCCCAGGGGGAACCGTGTGTCTTCCCCTTCACCTTCCTGGGAGAGTCCTACAGTGACTGCACCAGCCAGGGCCGGCAGGATGGCAAGCTCTGGTGTGCCACCACCAGCAACTATGACACTGACAAGAAATGGGGCTTCTGCCCTGACAGAGGTACTGGTCCCCCTGCCTGTGCTCTCCTTTGTGCCTCCCAGACCCACACCATGCCACCACCCTCCCTGTGGGGCCCATGGTTTCTGGATGGCGTGTCCTGTTCCATTATGCCCCACTGGGTGATGAGGCTGGTGCTTTTCCCTAGGTTACAGCATCTTCCTGGTGGCTGCCCATGAGTTCGGACATGCTCTAGGGCTGGACCACTCCAGCGTGCGTGAGGCCTTGATGTACCCCATGTACACTTACATCCAGGACTTCCAGCTGCATCCCGATGATGTTCAAGGCATCCAGTACCTCTATGGTGAGCAGCTGCACAGCAGCTGGGCACGTCTGTGGGCCTATGGCACCAGGCTGGCCCCAGCCTCACACCCTCCACTATATTCGCTCAGGTCATGGCACTGGCCCTAAGCCCACTGCACCTGCACCTACTCCCACGGAGGAGCCCCAGCCCATGCCCACACAGGAGCCCCAGCCCATGCCCACAGAGGCTGGCAGCACCTCCACCACTGAGGAGGAGGAGGAGGAGACACCAGAACCCACAGCTGGACCCATTCCCGTGGACCCCAGCCGGGACGCCTGCATGGAGAAGAACTTTGATGCTATCACAGAGATCAATGGGGAGCTGCATCTCTTCAAGGATGGGTGAGCAGCAGGCCTCAGTACCTCCCCTCCTCCGGCTTATGCTGGTGTGATGGAGGGGTGTGGGGGAACGTGGGTTGTGCTGGGAGTGTGGGGGGACACCGGGCTGAGCCAGACTGAGGTGATAAGGATGGCTAATCTGCCCCACCAGGAAATATTGGACCCATTCGAACTTCTGGAAATCGGGCATCCAGGGTGCCTTCTCCGTTGCTGGCACCTGGCCTGGCCTCCCAGACACCATCGACGCCGTTTTCCAGGACTTGCTTACCAAGAGAATCTTCTTTTTCGCTGGTGAGCTCTGCGCCCACCACGCTCGGCCCGGGTGCCACTGGCAGTGGGAGGAGCATGGAGCAAACAGGGCGCCCTCAGGGTCGGTTGACACACCCGCTATCTCCCACCGCAGGTCGGCACTTCTGGGTGTTTTCTGGGAAAAGCGTGCTGGGCCCCCGGAGGATTGAGAAGCTGGGTATAGGGAAGGAAGCCGGCCGCATCTCAGGGGCCCTGCAGCGGGGGCGCGGCAAAGTACTGCTCTTCAGTGGGGAGAACTACTGGAGGTGAGCAGGAACAGAAGGCAGCAGCGTCTGTCCTCCTGGCAAAGGGGCTGGGAGAGGGGTTCCTGGCAGCCCTGAGCACAGCTCTGCTCCCCTACAGGCTGGACGTTAAGGTGCAGAGGGTGGACAAGGGCTACCCCCGTGCCACCGAGGACATTTTCACCGGTGTTCCCCTTGACGCACGCAACGTGTTCCTCTACCAAGGTGAGTGGAACCTGGTGGGTGTGGGCCACGTGGACACCCCCAGGCTGCCTCAAGCCTCCTGCAGAAAGGCATTGCATTGCCCTGGTAGCAGACTCAGGATGTGTGGAGCTCGGGAGTGTGGGGAATGGCCCTGGGGTAGGGCATGCCATCAGCGCTGGTGGCTCTTTGTGGTGGGGCTGGAAGGAACCCATCAAGGTGCAGGGTGGCAGGTGCCTCTGCTGCTCAGGCAGCCACTGAGATGGATGGATCTTTGCATGGGTGGCCTCCAGCTGACCTTCCTTTCCCTCTGCCCCACTCCTTGCCCAGATAAGTACCACTTTTGCCGGGGCAGCTTCTACTGGAGGATGACGCCGCGCTACCAGGTGGACCGGGTGGGCTACGTCAAGTACGACATCCTGCAGTGTCCCCAGCACTGAGGGTCTGACCAGCTGCCGGCTTGGCCGGCACTGCTCCCTGTCCACTGCTCCCTGCCCACTGCTGCCAAACTGTGGGCTCCTGTTCCCCAGGCTGATCCCCGGAGGCCTTGTGGCTGTGGACAGTCACAGCTGAGGTGGGGGCTTTGCCATCTCCCTGGCAGGAAGAGACAGGGGGTCCTGGGGTCACCTCTTGGGAGCTGCCTGGCCCGGGGAGCCCCAGCTGGGGAGCAGGACTCTTACCACGACTGGTCCCTGCCAGCGCTGGCTCCACCACGCAGAGGCGTTTGCCTGGTGCAAACCACACACTTATTTGAGACAAATTTGTCTTTTTCCTGAGCCAGCAATGCCAGGTCAGGCTGAGCCTCACTGGGAGCTGGTGCCTGGGGACGTGCTGGGGCGGAACACGGGGCTCTTCCTGCTCCTGTACACTGCTTACTCCAACCACCGGCTCTGCCAACCGCCCACCCATTTGTAATAAAGACAATTCTTTGGACATAGTCTCGAGTGCTCCATCAGCAGCTGGGGCCATGGTGCAGACAACCCACTTCTGTCGGGGCCATTGCCCTTCCCCCAGCCTGGGGTACGACAGCACTTGTAGGGAAGAGGGCACTGGATGGGAGGCTGCCACCAAGTTCCCCTTTGCTATGGACTCTGGATCCCTCGGGAACACTGGGTTCCACCGGGAAGGATATCCCTTGGTCCAGCACCACCCGCCACCAGCCCTACACCAGGCATGACCCTTCCTCATCTCTCTGCCCCTAGGCCCCCGAGGTCGTGGCTTCACGTATCCTCCCACCTGCTGCCCTCCCCTGCGGTCTGGTTTTACTCCGCGATGGAGAGCGGGCTGTTGTCACCGGCTGTGACACGGCGAATGGCCGGGACATACCGTGTGACCGGACTACCCTCTGCAGCCGTAACCCCTCCGCGGGCTGGCCCGGCAGAGCCCCCCGGCCCTGGCCGGTCTCTGCGAGGCCGCAGAGTCCGGCGGCAGAGCCAAGACCGGGGCCGTGCCCGGGAGTGCGCGGGTCCGCTGCAGGGTGGGGCGGCCGCAGCCCCAGGGCTGTAATTAGCTGTAATTAGCGGCCGAGGCTCCGGGCAGGGCGGGGGCAGAGCGCGGTCCCGTCCCTTCCCGTCATGTTGGGGCACGGCCCCAGCACCCCCAGTTCGGCGGGGGCTTGCGGGACCGACCGGGCGCGGCGGAGCGGAGTGGTCCCGTCCCGTCGGGTCGAGCCGGGCCGGG
>VXBA01002083.1:921665-964186 GCA_013399895.1 Serilophus lunatus
CGCCCCCCGGGGCCGCTGCCTCTGTCCGCGGTGCTGAAGCGGCCGCCCGGGCTCTGCGAGCCGGGGCCGGCAGGAGCCGCTCGGCCCGGGGCCGAGGTGAGCCGAGACGAACCGAGCCCTGTCGTGCTGTTCCGAGCCGGTCCAGTCCAGCTTGTGCCATTCCGCACCGTGCCCCGTCCCGCTGCAGCCCTGGCGCAGCCCCGGCGCAGGGCCACTGCTCGCCGCGGGCGAGGGGCCGCTCGGCCCCGCAGAAGCCCCGTCATTGCTGTCGCTTCGGCCTCAACCCCCCTGGCACCCGGCATCGCTGAGCTGTGTGAGGGTCCCTGCTCCTCCTGGGGCCACGTCCATCCCCAGGCAGCCAGGCAGTGCAGGCCCCGTTTTTTCATGCTTATATTTGTTCCTGCTGGGCATAGGGACGGGCTGGAGCCAAGGGGGATGCAGTGTGTGCCCAGGAGGACTTGCCCTACCCCTGTGACCCTCCTAGACCCTGCCAGATCCCCCTCCAGGTCCCCTTCTTGGGGTCTGCCAAAGCCTCAGCCAGGAGGACACAGCCGGCTCTGGCAGGGGTTGTGAGGGTCCCAGCTGCCTGCAGTGGGGCTCTAAGCACAGCCACATCCAGGGTCTTCATGTTCCTCCACTCTGACGACCCCAGCCTTTGTTTTCTTGTTTATTTGCGTCTCCACTCAAGGTCAGGGCTGGCAGGAACCTTCTGGGTACACCTTGCCAGGCTGGAGTTGCTGCACTGGCCCCTGGCCGTGCCCTTCCTTGGGCTTTTGCCCTCCCCTTGCCCTCTGCAGCACCAGGATCTCTCCCACTCACCGTTTTCCATTGTGGCAGTGCCGGCGGCATGGCAGTAGGCAGTTCTGCTATGGTGGGGTTTGGCAGGAGGGCTGGACACAGTGCTGCTACAGATGGACCAGACAGACTGTCCCTGGAGCTGAGCCTGGTGAGATGGTGCCCTGTGGGATGGCGGGCAAAGGGTTGGAGGAAGCAGGAGCCTGGAGTGCTTGAGAGAGCAGGGATTATCTGTAGGAAGGGACTCAGCAGAGCCCTCCACACCAATGACAAGAGTGGTTGCTGTGGGGTGGTGAGTTGATGCCCCGTGACAAGGGTCACACGGAACTCCCAGCATGAGGTCTATCTGCAGGGACCGTGGGCAAGTTGGAGGGTGACAGAGCTGTTGCATAGCACTGGGCACCCTCCACATGTCCTGGCTGCTCCAGTGCTGGCCGTCCAGCGACTTGCCAAGGCCAGCACAGCCACTGAAGCCCTGGGCGCCACTTAGGCCATTTTTGTCAGAAAGGTCGCCAGTGTCCCTGCTCAGGTCCTGCTCAGACAGCCTGTGCCAGCCACATGAAAAGGGCTGGAAGTGCTCCAGCCTCAGCAGCCCAACAAAGGCTGGGGTGATGCAGACCCTCTGGGGAGGTGGTGGGAGTGGGGAGCAGGAGCCTGCAGTGTCTAGGCTGGCAGTTTGCACTGCTGTGGTTGGGGTGCGGGGATATCAACGGCAGGTTGCCATGCTGGTGCCCAGCCCAGGGGCACTGGGATGTCCGAGGAGGGCAGAGCCAGGGCCAGGAGCTTTGCTGAAACTTGTGTCCACGGCCATTTCCAGGACTTGGACTGTCGGAGAATCTAGGAAGCTGTTTAAATGCAGCCAGCCAAAGCGCCTGTGCTGGAAATCCTGTGCTGCAGGGCCGGCTGATCAAAGGGAGGATAATCCCGGGTTTAGGAAGGAAGAGGATAGGTCTGAAGTAGCAGTTGGTCCAATTTGGGTCAGGCAGTGAAGGAATCCAGCCCAAAAGGCCATTCAGTGTGCTTCCTGACTGGAGGTGCAAAGTGCAGCCCCAGGGCAGGGGGAGCATCCTCTCCTTCGACCCCTCTCTCCCTCCCACCCCACCCTCCTCAACCTCCCTTCAGCCCCCACACTGTGCTGCAGTGGAGCCAGTACTGTCGTGATGCTGCCAGCACAAGCCAGGGCTGCTCTGGCCACCAGTGGTCTCTGCCTCAATGGGGCCTCTCTGAGGGTCACCCTCCCCAGGGCAGCTGTCAGACGCCCTCGTGCAGGGAAAAAGGAAGCCTGGGTGGATGCGGAGGTGCCACGGCCATAAGGCCCCTTGGCCATCCCTATCTGCCTTAGGCCCCCCCAACCGGCAGCCCAGGGCCAGTGTGCGTGCAGTCAAGTCCCCTTGATAAATAGGGCTGACAGAACAGCAGCATGGCCTCTCTGACCAGTAGCTCCTGCAAAACGGCAGCAGCTGGGGACATCAGCCAGGGCCACGTGCTCACCCATGTGCTCTCTGGGCTGCTGGGGTCACCCTGGGGTGCCCCTTGCTGCAGGCAGAGCTCCGGGAGTCAAGGTGTTCTGTGGCAAAAGTCAAGGTGTCCTGTGTGCCTCCAGGGGAGCCCCGAGACATCCCCAGTGCCGTGAGCAGCCGTCGCACTGCTGCTACCCCTGGAGCTCGGGGGGCCGGGGCGGGGGAGTGGCTTAGGGGGTTCTGGAGCTGTTAGGATCCCTTTGCAGGAGCACAGACGGAGGCGCAGAGGGGTGTGGGGCCGGAGCTCTCCCCGTCATGTCCCATCTCACCCGTTATTGCTTCTTCCGACCAGTGCCGCAGCCCTGACGCCCGATGTCTCTGGCTGGGGCTCACGGTGCTCTGGATGCTGCGGAGGGGACGGGCTGGCCGCGGTCGGATGGGAGCAGGCAGCAACCCCGGCAGCAACCCTGGTTAATTAGTCCGTGGAGGGTGGCTGCTGGGGTTCCCCCAGCCAGTGGTCGGTGCCCTGCGTCGTGTAAAGCGATTAGGGAGGATTTGGGATAAGGGACATGACGCTTCCCAACCCAATTTAGGGCTAAGTAAAAAGCCATTAGAAGATCAAATTGTGGCTTCTGCCCCATCCCTGCCTGGGGGCCTCCGGTATTGCAGTGATGGTTCTGCGCTGGGATCCCGGGCTGCCGCGGTCGGCTCTGGGCTGTCCTGGGCAGGCAGGTTGGTGGAAACCCTGCCGTGAGCGGGGCTCAGTGGTGCCCACAGCGGGGCTGAGGGTTCTTGCCAGCAATCCCGCTGCCAGCCCTTCCAGCCGCCGCAGCAAATTAAAAGGCCGATTCATGTTGAATGATCCCTGGGGAGGGGGGCGGCTGAGCGCCGGGATCGAAGGCTGGCACGGCTCAGCTCTGCTCCGCTCGCGCTCTTTCTCCTGGCTGGGCTGCTGAGCTCCGTCCTGCCAGCCCCGTCCAGCGCTCCGGCCCCTTTGCTGCTCGGCCCCGGCTGCACTGGGGGAACGGGGCACGGGCAGGCCCGTGGGCGCTGAGGGGGCTGGCAGTGTCCCACGTGTCCCCGAGGCGGGGAGGCAGCAGCCCCTTGGTACCTCCGGGCAAGGCTGGCCTTGGTGGTGGCAGGTGCGGGACGGGTGCAGTGACCCTCCTGTCCTTCCTGCCCTGCCCGTCTTTCCTGCCCTGCCCGCTCCTGCCTGCCCCTGCCTATCCTGCCTGCTCTGCCTGCCCCTGCCCGCAGACCACGGGTCTGTGGCAGCTGCCGGGAAGAGGCTGCACCAGCCCCGCTGCGGCAAAATGGTCTCCGTTAGGAGCAGGAGCGGGAGCGCTTTGTCACCTGGGACCCCGCGTACCGGTGCTTAACTCCTTCCAGCCTGCGGGGCCGGGGCGAGGCAGGATGCCAGGGGTACCCTCGCTCAGTGCTGCATCCGCATTCCCACGAGCCCGGGGCCTCTCCCGGTGCCGATCCTTCCAGCGGCACCACCAGGCGAGGGGCATCTGAGCCCCAGGCCAGCCCTGGCAGCCTAGGTGATGCCAGCACAGTCCGCGGTCCCAGCAGAACGGGTGGTGGCCAGGGGTGGGGGTGGAGGGATTCCGAGTTGTGCGTGCTGTTGTGGTGCCGTGGGTTGGAGCGTGGACACCCCAGGGTGCTGCTGGCGCCTGTCGTGGGGAGCCAGGCAGTGCCAGTCCCGTGGGGTGGTGGTGGGATGGGGCTGGGGCCGGGGGTCCCGCTGCGCCATCCGTCGGGTGCCAGTGGACCAGGGCGCGGGTGCCATGTGGGGCCAGCGTCCGGCTGCCTGCGCCGTTACATAAGAGCGGGAGCCGAGGCGGCCGTGGCTCGCCGTTGCCATGGAAACCTGTACGGTGATGTCGTCGGCTGGGTACCAGGCGGCGAGGCGAGGCCCCCGCGGGCTCCGCTCCCCCGGAGGGGTCCCAGAGCCTTGTCAGGTTGTGAGCACGTCCCCCTGCTAGGCGGTCCATGCCCCCTGGGTGCCACCCAGCCCCACTCAGTCTCGAGTAGGAGGTGGGCTCCAGCCATCCCTGTTCCTGCATCCTTGTTCTCCCACACTGGGGACGGCCTCAGCTTTAGCCTGGAGGGTGTCCTGGCATGGTGGATGTCTCATGTCAGCACAGTTCCTGGAGCCGATGTGGGTGGATGAGAGCTGTGTTGAGCGAGTGGATGCCAGCCCACACTGTTGCTGCTACCTAAACGAGTTTTGGGGATTTAGACCAAACCTGGATCAAGGAGCATATTGAGTCCATGCTGAAACCCTCTGTGGGGGCAAGGTATGTGCCAGTGGTGCAGCCTGGGGTGCTGGATGTGTGTCCAAGTGGACTCTGGAGTGAAGCTGGCAGGACCCGTGGGCTGGAGTGTCCCAGTGCCACTGCCATGGCCATATCTGTGCAGAAGGAGCCTGAAGGCTGTGCCCGGGGATTTGTCTGTGCCTTTAGAGACACTGCTGCCCTGCTGCCCAAGACTAGAGGAGACCAAGAATGGCAGGAGGTGGGGGCAAGTCCACGGGTTGGTGTCACCTGTGGCACTTGGGTCTTCATCTCCTGGTCAGCCAGGAGCACCACATCTGCTGGGGAATTGCAGATGGTGAATCACCGCTGCACACCGGCTCCCAGGATCCCAAATATGAGTCAACTGGCAGGACGCTGGCTGTCTTCAAAGGACCAGGCTGCTCCAAATGGTCACGGGGTCTGTCTTGGGGCTGCCACCATGAGTGGGTGGCTGCGCTGCCCCATCACTGTCCCTTCACCCTCAGGTGTTCAGGGGTTCCACACTGAAGGATGGTGGTGGGGACACCACCTCTTGCCCTGGCCCCAAGGTCTGGAGCTGGTCTGCAGGCAGTCTGCCCAGTGGTGCAGCAGCCACTGGCAGTGTGACTGCTCTGGCTGCAGGGCCATTGTGGTGGGATGGTTGTGTGGCAGGGAGCCCCTCTCCCCAAGCCCAGGGTTGGGGACCAGCCTGACTGCCCACCTTTCCCTGTGCCATGGGGACCATTGTCCACTCAGCCACCCTGCCCAGCACTGTGTCCTTTGGCTCCTGGCCCCTGTGCCCTGGCTCCTTTCCACTCTCATCCTCCACTCAGGGCTGTGCCACTCCAGCAGTGCCGTCCTCACTGCTGCTCCATTTCCAGACTGATTTATTTCTGCTGCTCTGCAGCTCAGCTGTTTTCCTCACTATTAAGCCAACTCTAGGTTTCTTCTGCACTAGGTCATTAATGCAGTGAGTGACTGTGGCTCCGTCCTGGCAGCTCTGTGGGCCTTGCACCACTGTGGGTGGCTCTGCTGCCCTGGGCACCACCTACCCTCAGTGGTGGCACTGCCAGACACCTTCCTGCTCTGTGGCCCCCACTCCTGTGGTGTGTGTCTGGGAGCAGGAGCAGACACCTGGCCACTCGCCTCACTCCCAGGCACTGTGCCGGGCCCATTCCCTCTGCTCCGGCGCCAAGCAGTCGGCCGGACTGCAGACGCAGTGCTGCAGGCAGCCCCGGTGCACTCACCCACAGGCACCTGGGGCCATGAGTTATTGCTGCCAGCTGTCCTGTTGGAGGGTTCCCCCTGGATCCAGTCTGCTTGCCTCACTGCGTGGATACACTCCGGCAGGTCTGCATGTCAGCACGGCTGGGCAGGGCAGCACGTGGCTCTGGGGACAACAGCGCCTACTCGTGTGTGGTGTTGGAGGTGATGCTGGAATGGAGGCTGGGATGCCGGGGCTTCCATTGCCTGTGCTGGGACTGGGTGTGAACGTGATGCCCACAGGTCCAGCAGCCCTTCCCCCAGGAGCTATGGGCATCTGTGACCCCTCGCAGCTCTGGCCCTGGGATGGATGCTCTCCTGGCATGGGTAGGGGAAGGGTGTGCCTGACTAATCCATCATTGTCTCTGCAGGCGATGGCAATCCCAAGGAGAGCAGCCCCTTCATCAACAGCACGGACCTGGAGAAGGGCAAAGAGTATGATGGAAAAAACATGGCCCTCTTCGAGGTAGGGAGTGCAGGCAGCGGGGCAGGGAGGGTGCAGTCTGGGAGGGGGGCCAATCTGGGAAGCTGTCCTACAGAACTCCAACCTGAACCCCAGTGCTGGGACGTGCCAGAGCCCCAGGCCATAGTTGCCCAGCTGCCATAGCTATTCCTGGAGGGTTGGGCAGTGGGGTGGCATCTAGTGAGGTCTCTGGGTCCTGGAGCCTGCTTGGAGTCCTGAAGAACTGTCCGCATGTCTCGGGGCTCTGTTCTTCACAGGAGGAGATGGACACCAGTCCCATGGTCTCGTCCCTGCTGAGTGGGCTGGCCAACTACACCAACCTGCCACAGGGCAGCCGGGAGCACGAGGAGGCTGAGAACAATGATGGGGGCAAGAAGAAGCCGGTGCAGGTGAGGACTAAATGAAGGATGCAACCTATTCCCCAGCCCCTGACTGTCCAGTGCCAGGCCATGGGCTGCCCTGGGGACAGTGGGTCCCTTGGCCTTGACCAAGGGGCAGTTTAACCCAGAGTCCCTGGCTGCTTTGCAGGAGGAGCAGGACCTCTTGCTCCTCTGCCAACCGGGCCCATGAGCCCTGATGGCTGCTGTTCCCTTGACAGGCCCCACGGATGGGCACCTTCATGGGCGTCTACCTGCCCTGCCTCCAGAACATCTTTGGAGTCATCCTCTTCCTGCGTCTCACCTGGGTGGTGGGGATCGCTGGCATCATGGAGTCCTTCTGCATGGTCTTCCTCTGCTGCTCCTGCGTGAGTTTCAGAGCCAGATGGGTCCCACTGGCCTCACCTGGCACCAGTCTGGGGTCACCAGTCTGGCTTCCTGGGCTGTGGAGAGGTACACCAGCTGTCAGCACACCTTGCCCTGCCCCTGCCCTGCTCCATCTCCTGCCCCACTTTGAGCAAGGAGAAGCCTTCAGCTTCCCACAGGAATCAGCAGTGGAATGGCACTCGAACGGTGACCCAGATCGTAGCTGTCATGCAGAGGGATGTGCTGGGGGTCCCCTGCTCTGGCACCATGCTGTGCTGCAGTGAGCCATCTTGCCACAACAGTCACCCCAGGGCAAAGGCTCAGTGGGCTGGCCTTAGGCAGCGTCCTATGCAGCCTGGCCTCCTCCTTGTGGCACTGCCTGTCCCTGCCGGCCAGCTGCCCTGACTGCCCATCCACCCATACATCTGTCCATCCATCCATTCATCCTCCCTGGGCATTCCCACCCTATAACACATCTCATCGTGTCCCCAGGGAACCTCATGTCCCAGCGTGGCCTCAGCTCTCCCTTCCACTCCCCTGTCCCTCGGCCCAGCTTTGCTGGGAGCCCACACCGTGTTTCTTTCCACAGACGATGCTGACGGCCATTTCCATGAGCGCGATCGCCACCAACGGCGTGGTGCCAGGTAGAGCCAAACCCGTGTCCGTGCATGTGCCGTGCGTGCGGGGAGCTGCTCCCTTTCGGGTCAGGTGCCTGCAGGGACTTTTCCCAGAGAGCATCTCCCGGGGCCGCCAGCCGCTCCGCAGCCTCCTGCCACCAGCCCGCGCGGGATCCCCACGGCCCGGGGAGAGCGCAGTGCTGGAGCAGGCACCCGTCCCCAGAGCCGCGAGGTGCAGATGGCAGCGAGAGCCGCCAGCCGCGGCTCCTCCCTCCGCCAGACTGGCGAGGCCGGGGGGAGCCGGGAGACACACGGCAGGAGGATGGGAGCCCGGGCGTGCTGGGTGCCATGGGCTGGGCGGTGGGGTGGTGTCTCCCACGGTCGGGCACAGGGACGCTGCCACGTGCGGGCTCTGCCCGCCGGGAGGCACCGCTGGGTCCGTCCGACGGCCGTCCTGGATGCCTCCTCCAGAGCACGCCCAGCCCTGCAGATCCCTCGGGAGCCGGGAGCTGCGCTGGGCTGGGCACGGCACTGACAGCCCAGCGCAGGGTGTAATTAAAGCTATTTATCATCCTGCTGCCGCAGCGGGACCATCGATCCCGGCAGCCCAGCTCTAAGAGTTCCTCTGGGAGGACAGAGCAGGGCATGGTCCCGGTCTCTGGGGCTCCAGCTCCTGTCTAGTGTCCAGGGGACGCATGTCCCCCTGGTCATTGCACCTGGATGCTGGGCTCCTGGGGAATGACTCTACCAGTGTGATCACTCCTGCTGCTCTGGGGCCCTGAAGAATGCATCCTGCTCAGTGCTGGAGCGGTGCCCAGGGCTGTTCTGGCTCCATTCTGCCCTCTGGGACACCTGACAGGGCTGGGGGTGCCACTGTTGTCTGGTTGGGACCCACTTTTGTTCTCTCTGGCAGCGGGTGGCTCCTACTACATGATTTCACGCTCCCTGGGACCTGAGTTTGGTGGGGCCGTGGGGCTCTGCTTCTACCTGGGCACCACCTTTGCCGGCGCCATGTACATCCTGGGCACCATTGAAATCCTCCTGGTAGGTGCCTGGTCCTTGTCTCGCACAGTGCCAAGGGCTCAGCTCCTGACAGGGTGGCTCTGCCCACACCTCATGGCCTCAGGTGCTGAGGCTTTGTAGGGGGGACCGAGGGATCCTTTCCCAGGGTTCCCTCTGCGGGCTGTTAGCTGGGTGTTGATGCCATGACTCTCTCCCAGGCCTACATCTTCCCGGCCATGGCCATCTTCAAGGCAGAGGATGCCAGTGGGGAGGCAGCCGCGATGCTCAACAACATGCGTGTGTATGGCACCTGTGTGCTGACCTGCATGGCCACCGTTGTGTTTGTGGGCGTGAAGTATGTCAACAAGTTTGCCCTGGTCTTCCTGGGCTGTGTCATCCTCTCCATCCTTGCCATCTACGCTGGTGTCATCAAATCAGCCTTTGACCCACCAAGCTTCCCGTGAGTATGGGGTCCCACAGGGCTGCAGTGAGGCCAGGACATGCAGGCACATGGCTGAGTGCCTCTGTCCCCCCAGGATCTGCCTCCTGGGCAACAGGACCCTTTCGCGCCACGGCTTTGACCTCTGCACCAAGATGATAGTGGAGGGGAATGAGACAGTGGGCTCCAAGCTCTGGGAGCTCTTCTGCACCTCCCGCTTCCTCAACGCCACCTGTGATGAGTACTTCACCATGAACAATGTCACTGAGATCGAGGGCATCCCTGGTGCTGCCAGTGGCCTCATCCAAGGTGAGCACGGCACAGGGACAGAGGCATGGGGACATGGGGACATGGGGACGGGGATGGGGGCATGAGGATGGAAGCATGGAGAGGGAAGCACAAGACAAACCCAGAGGACCTGTGGTGGGGCAGTGGGCATGCCTCCCGAGTATGTCTGCAGGCAGAGCTGGTGGCAAGGTCAATGCTGCAGGGGGCTGTTATGATAGCATGAGGGCGACCACTGTGCTGTGTCAAGTGTTGTGTGGGCAGGCACTACTGGGTCCAGGTGAGAGTACATGTGGGTGAACTGTGCTGGAGGTTGGTCTGCCCCTGGGGCACAGTGAGCCATGCTCACGCCATGCTGGGCTGTGGGACAGACTCCTGCACTGGGTGACAGAGCAGGGCGCTGCAGCCACCCGCGCGCAGTCTGTGTCAGCCAGCAGGGTGGCTCTGAATGATGCCCAAAGGCTGGGGAGGAATAAATCCTACCTCTCCTTCCTCTTGGCCTTTGGAAACGCTGGTATTGATCTGAGGTTTTGCAAGAAGTGATTGTCCCTCGGGGGCACTTTGCTGTTGTGGCCACAGCTGCACTGGGAGAATGGCCAAGGCTGCAAAAAGATGCCTGAATTTGCTGGGAGGAGCCATTTCTGACCTGTTTTTCTGGAGGTGCTGATACATCTGCCAGGTGCTCATGCTTGGCGGTGGGTGGCAGAGGCCAATGCTCTGTAACACACTCAGAGGGTGTCTGCAGACCCCCATGACAGAGTGGTTGTCAGGACTCAGGAGCACAGTGGAGCCACAAGGAGGAACAGTCCTTCCTGGTGGCTGCAGGGCTGTTTCAGCCATCCTGTCACTGTGGCTGTGTGGACACAGGCATGGGAGCTCAGACTTTGCTAAGTGTGTGGTGCTTGGGGCTGTGGCTGTGACGGCAGTTGGTTGAGGGCAGTCATTGGGTGTCTGGGAACCTCCCAGTGGCATCCCATGCTGAGGTCTTGTGGGGCAAATAAGGTGACCCTGACTGCTGGGTACAGCCTGATCTTGCTGGTGATGGTGCTGCCAGGGAGGGGGCATGGACCCCCACCCACTCAGCTGGTCTCTGTCAGGGGAACAGGCAGGAAATGCTCCCACATCAGGGACATCAGGGCAGAGCCAGGATCCTGCTCTGGGGCAACTGGTGGTGAGAGTGACTGGGCTGGCAGCATCTCAAGATAGGTGGCACTATGTGACCCTGGCAGAGGTGGCAGGGGCTCGGTGTGTCCCAGGAGTGGGATCTCTCCATGGGGAGAAACGTGGATTTCTGGGAGGACAAGACGGGCAGGTTCAAGGGGGGGCTACCAACCCTGTCTGTCACCTGAAAGTGGCCAGGGCGTGGGGCTCAGTGCCGGGGGATGAGAGCTGGTGTCTGTGGGCCCCTTTGCCCCTTTCAGCAGTCCTCCAGCATTGCCATGCTGAAAGCGGTCGCCTCTGCCCACCATGCCTAGTGCTGGCTGCTCTCCACTGCTCCAGTTTCTCCCTGCGATCTGCGGCCAAGGCAGCACACGGAGGGACACTAAGCCTGTTACATCAGCCCTGCATTCGTAATCCCATCAAAAACATTATCAAGTTACTTTGACACGATCCACTTCCCCTAAACCTGTGTTGATCAGCATTAATTATATTACCCTCTTAATTATTTGCTACTACAATCCCATGTCAGCTGCTCCAATAACTTTTGGGGATGCTGCCAGCAGCAGCATGGACCTGCTCTGGTTGCCCACCTGTGCTGCCAGGGCCAGGCCTTGTCCCTTGCCTACTGGATGCCTGTGGTCCCAGCTGCTGACTGTGCCAGCTGCTCAGCGAGGTTGGGGAGGGAGAGGCAGCACTGAATGCCTCCTGGCTCTGTCCCTGCGGGGCGTAGGGTGCTGTACTGAGTATGAGGGTGTATGGGCATCTCCTTATGCCAGTGTCACTGCTCGATCTCCTATCTCCTCACAGAGAACCTCTGGAGCTCATACCTGACCAAGGGTGTGATTGTGGAGAAGCGAGGGCTGCCTTCGGTGAGCCCCCCTGACACTCCAGTGGATATGGACCAGCCCTACGTCTTCAGTGACATGACCTCCTACTTCACCCTGCTCGTCGGCATCTACTTCCCCTCGGTCACAGGTGGGAGCCCACCCCCAGCTCCGCTCCGCGCCGCGGGCACCGGCTGGCACACAGGGCACCGTCACAGGGCACCGTCACAGGGCACACGTGCCGCCGGGCGTGCTCCGCGGGGCCCCACGTGTGCCACCCCCGCGGTGGGTGCGGCGGTGGCTGCGGTGACGGCGGCGTCGCGGGGGCGGATGGCCGCCATCGCCTCCCACGCACCGCCCGCGCTCCAGATCTGACGGTGCCGCGCTGACGTCCCGCCGCTCCGGTATTTTTAGCTCCCCAGGGGCGGAGGAGCCCCCCCGCCCCAGTCCCGCAAAGGAGCCGAGCGGGGCCCCTCTGGAACTCCACCAGAGTCAGGGCCGGCGGGACCACCCCGAGCTACCGCGGGCATGGCGAGCGCTGGAGGGTCCGGCGTTGCGGAGTCTCCGGACATCTCCGCTGCGATCCCCTCCCACTGCCCGCTCATCGGCAGGTCCCGTTTTCTGCGGGGCTCGTGTCCCCCGGTGTCGCTGTGGGGTCCTGCCTGGACCCGGCTTCTGATGCAGCCGGAGCACGGGTCATCCCTCGGCCCGTGCCAGACCCGCCGGCAAAGCCGTGTCCCTGCGTGACCTCCTGCCCTCCCAGGGCAGCGTCGGGGCTGGACCCCGTCCCTGCCCCTGCTGCAGTCACCGTCCCTGCTTGAGCTAATTAAAGACTAATGAGACAAGGCACTTGAGAGCTTTTGAGCCTAATCCTTGAGTGGCCTCAGACTGCCGTTTGGGTGGGAGGAGGAGGTGCTGGGGGGATCAGAGGAGTGGGCTGGGCCCCCAGGCCACAGCAGCGCCTTCTCCGCTGTCCGCTAGGCGCGCTCCCCATCCTGGCACACACCGAGCCGTGCCCTGCCGTGCACGGGGATCACGCAGTGCCTGGCATGAGCTGTGCTGCCCTCTGGGTCGGGTGTGAGCTGTAGCTCTGCTCCCCCTAACAACGTCCTCTCTTTCCCCAGGCATCATGGCTGGCTCCAACCGCTCTGGAGACCTGCGGGACGCCCAGAAGTCTATCCCCACGGGTACCATCCTGGCCATCGCCACCACCTCTGCAGTCTGTATCCTTCAGGGCTTGTCTGAGCCTGGGCCGTGGGACTGAGGGTGGGTGGGCTTGCTCTGCAGGGCTGACACGCTCGGGTGCTCTGCTGGGCTGGGCTGGGGTCCTGGTGCCCTGCTGGCGAGGGGAAGGTGGGCAGGCAGGCAGGACTCAGCATCCTCCTGGCTCTCCTTGACTGCCTGGCAGATATCAGCTCTGTTGTCCTCTTCGGAGCGTGCATCGAGGGGGTCGTCCTACGCGACAAGTGAGTGTCCCTGGGCCATGAGTGGGGGCAACATGGGGGGGAGTGTGGCAGCGCCCAGGAACCGGCTGGGACAGGGGCAGCCCCAGGGGCAGGAGTGGGGGAGGCTGCAACCAGGACATACTGAGTGGATGTGGTGGCACTGGAGGGTTCTTGGGTGTCTTGAGGAGGGTACTTGAGCTTGTAACAGGCACTGCGGGCTTGTGTATGCCCTGACCATCCATATTTTCCTGGATTCCCCCTGCTCCGGGGCTGCAGGCAGGTGCTTGTTTGTCAACAGGCAGGGCTGCCCGTGCTCCTTCCTATCTGGGGCAGCCCTGCTCGACGCACGCGGCAGGTGACACTTCTGGGTCGCCAGCACCAACACAAAAAACATCCAACTGCATGCACCCGTCATCAGCCCGCTCTGACAAAGGCACAGGGAATCCTGTCCCACACCTCCCCTTGTCCCTGGCTACCCTTATGGGTTCAGAGATGGGGGTAGACTCCTGGCGGCTTCAGAGTCCACTCCCTTGCTTGCCCCTCATGGTGAGTGGGCCCTTCCCCGGTCCTGTCATATTCCCCCACGGTGGTGTCGTTGCCGGGGGCGGGGTTGTGCCGCTGTGGCGCTGGTGCTTTCGAGGCTCAGTCACGGGACAGAGCCACAGGTGATGCTGGTGCCCCGCAGGTTTGGTGAGGCCGTCAACGGGAACCTGGTGGTTGGCACCCTGGCATGGCCATCCCCGTGGGTCATTGTCATCGGCTCCTTCTTCTCCACCTGTGGGGCTGGGCTGCAGAGCCTAACCGGAGCCCCCCGCCTCTTGCAAGCCATCTCCAGGGATGGGATCGTGCCCTTCCTCAGGGTAGGTGTCCCCTGAGCCCTGTGCTGCCAACTTTGAGCGCCCACCGCGGCCGTGGCTCCCACCAGCGTGCTGGACCTGTGGGCACCCACGCTGCCTCCTCCCGGCACTGCCGCTGGCGGAGCAGCCCCTCTGCCCTGCCCTCGTCCCGCCGGCTCCGACGCCGTTGTGGGCGGTCGTGGTGGCTCTGGCTGCATTGTCGGTGGGAGGAGAGTGCCGGGAAAGGTCAGGATCCCCTCCCCCATGCTGCCGTGCCGCTTCATATTTTATCTGCTCTCTGAAGACGCGTTCCCACAACCTCATCTCTCCAAATCCAACCCGACAGCTCCCCCCAGGGAAGAGCGGGCTAATTTTATCCTCCCTCCTTCGCCCTGCCAGCCCCAGCCCGAGTTCTCGCTCTCGCCGCCCGCACCCTCTAATGCGTCCGGACACGCGCCCCCGGCCCCCCCGCATCCCCCCCGCCGCGGGAGGGGCCGCTCTCCCCCGGCAGAGAGTCCGTCCCAGGCACGAGGTGCTCGACTACGAGCTGGCTATGATCAGGCTGAGCTGGGGCTCATGCCTAGTGGGGGTCGTAGGGGGACAGGGACTGCGCTGTGTTCGAGGAGGACCACGGGGACTGCCGGGAACGGGGATGTACTGTCAGCAGGAGTCAGTCCCGCCAGTACTGGGACTGCTGCCCTGGCAGGATCCAGCTCGGGACATGCGCCAGCTCGTGGCACCCAGTGCTCCCAGTTTCTGCGCCTGCCAGGGCTGGATATATGGGAGGGTCCAGCCTCGTCGGGCTGTGCTAAGGACCCTCGCCCAGGGTTGCAGGGCAGAGCAGAGCTCTGACACGCCCCTCTCCACCCATTTTCAGGTCTTTGGCCACGGCAAAGCCAACGGGGAGCCGACATGGGCCCTGCTGCTAACGGCCTGCATCTGCGAGATTGGGATCCTGATCGCCTCCCTGGACGAGGTGGCTCCCATCCTCTCCATGTAGGCAGCGTGCTGTCCCATCTGCACCTTCACAAGCAGCGGGTGGCGTGTGAGGGTCTCTGCTCCTCAGGGTGGGGGGACACAGCAGCTGCCCTGGCCCCTGCCTGGGAAGAGGGGAGCCCTATGGGGACTCCGAAGTCCCCGTCCTGGCCAACATTGGGCTTGGCTGCACTGCGGCCTTGATCCCCTGTCCATTGGCAGGGCCTGCTCCATCACTGGTTGCCCTGGGACTGGGAGGTGCAGAGGGCTTGGCTGCAGCTCCAGTCCCTCACAGTGCACCCACTCAGCCCTGTGCTCTCTCCTGCAGGTTCTTCCTCATGTGCTACATGTTCGTCAACCTGGCGTGTGCAGTGCAGACACTGCTGCGGACGCCCAACTGGCGGCCCCGCTTCCGCTACTACCACTGGTGAGCTGGGGCAGGATGGGGTGAGACAGGGACCTCCCAGGACCCCCTGAACTGGAGAGCCCAGGGCACACTGACAGTTTTGTGCTCTTTGCAGGACCCTGTCCTTCCTGGGCATGAGCCTCTGCCTAGCACTGATGTTCATCTGCTCCTGGTACTATGCACTGGTGGCCATGCTGATCGCCGGCCTCATCTACAAATACATCGAGTACCGGGGGTAAGGGCGGCCATGGCACCACAGACCCTGGACAGCCCTGCCATGGCCCCTCAGCATGGGTTGCTCAGGTCCCCTGGGCTGCTCATTCTGGGATGCTCCAGGGTGCCAGTGTGGTTCTCTGTGGCTGGAGCTCTGGTCATCCCTTACATGCTGCTGGTTCCTGCAGGGCAGAGAAGGAGTGGGGCGATGGGATCCGGGGTCTGTCCCTGAGCGCAGCCCGCTATGCCCTGCTGCGGCTGGAGGAAGGGCCCCCGCACACCAAGAACTGGAGGTGAGGCCGGGTGGGGGGTTGGTACTCTGGGGTGCTGGGGCAGGGGCCAACTGGGTGCAGGCACTGACCGCAGGACTCTCCTTCCAGGCCGCAGCTGCTGGTCCTGGTCCGTGGGGATCAGGAGCAGAATGTGGTGCACCCGCAGCTCCTGTCCTTCACGTCACAGCTTAAGGCTGGGAAGGGTCTCACCATTGTGGCCTCTGTGCTGGAAGGGACCTTTCTGGACAATCACCCACAGGCACAGAGGGCAGAGGAGGTAAGAGCTGCCTGCACCAGGACAGGCACTGCTAGCAGCAGGTGCCCATGGTTCCCTGGTGCCCAAGGCCATTCCTGCCCTGTGTCCAGGACTGGTGGCCCTGAATGGCCCAGAGAGTCTTGGAGTGGCACTGGGCAGAGCCTGGGGACTTCATGCTTTGTTGGTGCTTGGAGTACTACAGGGTTCTCCAGACCCCTCTCTGCCTCCAAAAAACCAGAGACGCTGGCACCAGCCAGACACTGGTCCCAGTCTTGGCCAGCTGCTGAAGGGCTTGGCACAGCACAGCACAGCACAGCACGGTGCCCAGCTAGGGGCTGCTGTGCTGCTAGGCTGAGCAGACCCTGCATCCTCGACCCTCCTCATGGTCTCTGCAGTCCTGGTGCCAGGCAGGGTGGGAGACAGAAGCGTTTCCCTGCCAGAGCAAGAACCCTCCCCACCCCCCACACCCGCCGGGTGGCACATTAATGAGATTAAGCCCTCGGAAGCAAACAGTTTCTCTCCCATGCAGACATGTTATAATTTCTCTGAGTAAATAACTCTAATTGCTGCTCCACCGCCCGTCAGAGCCCTGGCACAGGGACACCCTCTGCTCTACACGGCACAGAGCCGTGTGCCAGCTCTATGCACCGCTGGGCATCACTCCCCTTGGCCCAGAGCCACCAGCCTCCTGTTGGGCACAGAGACCCAGGCACCCTGTGGGGACCTGCACCCAACAGCCTGCACCCCCCACCCCAAAGCCTGCACCCTGCAACCCACAGCCTGCACCCTGCACCCCACAACCTGCACCCCCACTCTGCACCCTGCACTCCCCACTCTGCATCCTTCATCCCACACCCTGTATCCTGTACCCTACATTCTGTGCCCTGTACCCTGCAGCCTACACCCTGTACTCCACACTCTGCACCCCATATTCTACATCCTGTACCCCGCACTCCAGCACCTCACTTGACCGGAGGTGCCAACTGCTGGGGCTGGCAGCTGCCACGCCTGTGGCCTGTGCCTGTTCTTGGACCCTGATGTCTCTGACTTCCCTCTCCCTTGCAGTCCATCCGGCGCCTGATGGAAGCAGAGAAAGTGAAGGGCTTTTGCCAGGTGGTGATCTCCTCTAACCTGCGGGATGGCATGTCCCACCTCATCCAGTCCAGCGGGCTGGGCGGCCTACAGCACAACACGGTGCTGGTGGGCTGGCCCCGCAGCTGGCGCCAGAAGGAGGACCACCAGACCTGGAGGAACTTCATTGGTAGGCACTATGGAGGGCGAGCGCTGATGGGCTAGGGTGCTCCAAACTGCCCTGGCTGATGTGGCCCTTCCCCTCCCAGAGCTGGTGCGAGAGACCACAGCTGGGCACATGGCCTTGCTGGTGGCCAAGAATGTTGCCATGTTCCCGGGCAACCAGGAGCGGTTCTCAGAGGGCCACATCGATGTCTGGTGGATTGTTCACGATGGGGGGATGCTGATGCTGCTGCCTTTCCTCCTGCGGCAGCACAAGGTAGGCTGGGCCCTGCAGTGTGGGGCAGGGACTGGGGCTGGTGCTGTCCCAGTTGTGCCCATGACTCCTCCCTCCCTCCCTCCTAGGTCTGGCGTAAGTGCAAGATGCGGATCTTCACGGTGGCACAGATGGATGACAACAGCATCCAGATGAAGAAGGACCTCACCACGTTCCTGTACCACCTGCGCATCACTGCAGAGGTGGAGGTGGTGGAGATGGTGAGTTCTGGGATAGGGTGAGTGCTGCAGTCTGGGATGCTGTGCATGGGAGAGCCAGACAGACCCTGCCACAGGGGGACACAGCACCAAGGGGGACACACAACACTGTGGGACAAACAGCTCCACAGTGGGACACAGCACCATGGGAGGGCACTGCACCACAGGACCATGCTGGGCCATGCTGGGAGCAGTCAATGCAGCTCACCCTGACCCGTTTTCTCCTGTTCTGCCTAAAGCATGAGAGCGACATCTCTGCCTACACCTATGAGAAGACGTTGGTGATGGAGCAGCGCTCCCAGATCCTCAAGCAAATGCACCTCACCAAGAATGAGCGGGAGCGGGAGGTGAGGCTGCAGGACAGGCTGGGTGGGCTGTGACCCCTGTGGTGGCTCTGCTGCCAGCTGAGCTGCTCTGCAGCTCTGTGTGCTCCTCCTGCCAGGGAGTGGGGCTGCAGGCTGGGCTCTGCCTAGCCAAGCTCTCTTCTGCCCTACTTCCCTGCCTGACCCCATCCTGCACAGATCCAGAGCATCACGGATGAGTCCCGTGGCTCCATCCGGCGCAAGAACCCGGCCAACACACGCCTGCGCCTGAATGTCCCTGAGGACCAGGCTGGTGAGAGCGAGGAGAAGCCAGAGGAGGAGGTGAGGGGTTGCACCAAGGCAGGGTCAGGCAGGTGGCTGGTCTCAGCCCTTGCCCACTGTCCCCCTCTCCTCTCCACAGGTGCAGCTTATCCATGACAAGAATGCCACCACCTTCTCTAGCAGCTCCCAGTCCCCTGGTGATGAGGTGGAGGCAGCCCCTGAGAAGGTGCATCTCACCTGGACAAAGGAGAAGTCTGTCGCTGAGAAGAACAAAAGCAAGAGCCCTGTCAGCCCTGAGGGCATCAAGGACTTCTTCAGCATGAAGCCGTACGGCCTCCCCATGCTGCCACCCCATCCCACCCATGCCCTGTGACCCTGGCTGTCCCTGCCTGCCCCATCTAGATGGGTGCAGGTGGGACCACGGCAGCACCAGCCTAGTCCTTTCCCTGAGGAGAGGTCAGGAAGCTTGGGTGCCCTGAATGCATCCCTGCAGAGGGGTTGGTGGGGAGGGGGGGAGGGGTCCCTGTGCAGGTGACAGCGAGGGATAGGATGCCTGGGCTTTGTGTACTGTGGAGAATTGGGGTGCACACCTGGTACTCATCTCTTTTCTCCCTCTCTCTCTCTCTTCTCTCTCTCCTGGCTCCATCGTGCTCCTGGCAGGGAGTGGGAGAACCTGTAAGTTTGGGTTTGGCTGGGTACCAGGGCTGGTGTGTGGGGGGAACTGGGTCATGCTCGGGGTGGGGACCATTGAGGTTGCCCCCATGCAGGAGGGCGGCTCAGTGACATCTGCTGTGCCAGACAGCTCACCCGGGCGGCACGCGGGGGCTGTGGCTGCCAGCCCTGTGCACCACCACTGCCCGCGCCGCACGCTCCCCGTCTGCCCTGTTACGCTGCTGGCGTCTCCCTGTGAGCCTGGGCTCAGGCACCCACGGTGACACACCGTCTGCTCCTGCTCAGTCCCACATGGATTGGCCCCAGGCAGCTACAGTGTGCTGGTCCTGTGCATGGTCCTGTGGCTCACGGTGTGCTGCTTCCCGTGGGCACTGTGCGTGGCCCTGCAGCTCATGGCCACCAATGAGGGCTCGGAGTCACCTGCATCATGCCCAGCAAAGCTTGCTGCACGCTGAGCTTGTGTCACAGCCCAGCTTAGACCCCTCTGGGGCAGGAAGCCACCCTGCCCTATGGCCCCTCAGGCCCAGGATGGGGTTGGAGGCTGGCTGTGTCCGTCCCGTGCCCACGTGTGCTGTCGCCCACAGGAACCAGTCCAATGTGCGGAGGATGCACACGGCTGTGAGGCTCAATGAGGTGATTGTGCAGAAGTCCCAGGATGCCAAACTGGTCCTGCTGAACATGCCGGGACCACCCCGCAACCGGAAAGGGGATGAAAATTGTATCCTTCCTGTGTGGCCAAGCACCAAGACCCCTCTCTGCAGGAGGGGCCGGGGTCTGTTACTCCCCCAAAGCTGGTGGATCTTGCAGGCAAGTGCCAAGAGACACAAGTCTTGTGCCTGAGCCAGAACTTTCCCACCTCTGCTGCTCCTGGCTGGGTCCAACAGGTGTCATTGGCACCATCCTGGCCCACCAGCAGCACACATGTGATGGTTGATGGGTGATGGAGCCACACTGCATCTGCATGCATGAGTGCACTGGCACATCATAGGGGCCTGGACAGAGATCTGGGGGGCTCAGCTGTCTGCTGGCTCAACCACTGTCCCCCTTGTGTGGTATCAGCACAGGTGGGCTCCCCTGGCTCCTTGGCTTGGGATTGTCCCCATCAGTTCCTGTCACTGATGTGGGGATATCGGTGCTGCAAGGGCAGAGGCCAGGCAGGGACAGCACAGGGCTGTCCCCATGCTCCAATGTGGAGTTTTTTTTTCCTTGACAACCATGTAGACATGGAGTTCCTGGAGGTGCTGACGGAGCATCTGGACCGAGTGCTCCTGGTGCGTGGTGGGGGCCGGGAGGTCATCACCATTTACTCCTGAAAGACGCACGAGAGAGGTTTGTCTGCACACTGAGAGCCCCGCCACCCCTTTGCACCGTGCTCCCGGAGGGGAGGAGGGAAGGCCGGATGGCAGCCGGTGCGCAGAACCTTCACCTGGCTTTGGCCGTGCCCCTGATCTCTCCATTCGAACTGCAGCACCAGATCTTCCGGGAGCATCCAGCACCAGAGCAGCTGTTCCTCATTACAACACCACAGCACTGCTGTCCTTGTTTATATATAAATATATACAGTGAACCGCGGACTGAGCACCAGAGCCCGGCGCTGCCGCCACCGCCTGCCCCGGCAAGGCCAGCCCCGCCGCCAGCCCCAGCACTGCCGCCGCAGCCCCCGGCCGGGCAGGAGGGCGGCTGTGCCGAGACGGACCTCGGCCCCACCGTGCTGCTACCCCTGCGCGGAGCTCGGCTGGACGCCCTGTGCCCGCCGCCTGCGCCCTGTGCCCGCCTCCCTGCGAGGCGCTGGGAGAAGACAGAGGCCACCATCACACTCCCCTCGCCGGACGCTCCTCTCCCCACCTCCAGCAGCGCCTGGGGCTGCCTGCCATGGCACAGTCCCCTCGCTGCCCCTCGCCGTCATGGGCACGGACAGCCCCACCTCGCTGCTGCCTCGGTACTGAGGTTTCCGGAGGCCGTGGAGATGAGCTTGTGGAGATGAAGCGTGATGGTTTGGAGGGGGTAGAGGGTGAGGGGGGGCTGCGAGGAGTCAGGTGCTGGAGCGCAGCAATGCTGCGACAGCAGGAGTTCCGGCCTGGGGTGGCTGTGGGGTGCGCTCTGTGCAGCCCCTGCTGACTCCAAGCTCTGCCCTGACGCTCTCCAGGTGTGGAGCTGCAGTGTTGGGAGCTGCGCAGAGGCCCCGCCATGTGCAGCGTGAGCCGTGGCCGCTCTCCGGCGGCTGGAGCCGCGTGGGTGCTGCGGACCCCCGAGGCACCAGCGCCTGTTCTTGGCCAGGCACAGGGGTGTCTGCACCCCGCTCCCGACCTGCGTTGCACTGAGGGCTCTCAGGGCCCAGCACCAGCCAGCCCGGCTGGCCCCGGCACCTGCACGTGTGTTCGATCCCTCCGTGCCCCTCTGAGCTCCCTGCTGCCCCCAGGGCTTCGCTGTTAACAGAGGCCCGGCCCTGGCCCTAGGCAGTCTCAGATGCTGCCGGTGGCTGTAGGACAGTCCGAGTCTGTGTGTTTTTAACATATGCAAAGGCTGTTTGCTGGTCTGACCAGCCAGACCCCTCAGCAAAGTGAGGGTTGTAGGGGTCCCACCGCCCCCCAGCATCTCGACGCCCCCTCATCTGGCCCGCGAGGGCAGCCCAGGCACTGGCCATGCCGCAGCCGTCAGCCCCCATGAGCAGGCAGCAGGGCCCACTGGGGCAGAACAAACACCTCTTGTCTTTGGCAGCAGCTGCAGGGTCGCCCCTGTCGCCGTCCCCTCCCAGCATCTCTCACAGCAGAGAAACTGAGGCGCTTTTAACAAATGTGAACGGTTCCAGGAACCATGCAGGAAGCGGTGCGAGGGCAGCAGGGTGCCGCCGGCACCCGCCCCAGCCCCATGTACATAGTGTACATAATACAGTACGTGTATTTTTAAAGTGATCATATTTATGTTAATAGAACCAGATGAAGTCTATATATAGAGATCTATATCTATTCTGAGAGATGCAGGGCTCTGCTAGCACCAGGCCGCAGGGACAGGGAGCTGAGCAGGGCTGCTTCTGCACGAACCAGGAGCCCATCCGTTGCACCGAGCGCTCCAGAGTGGTGGTGGAGGCTGCAGCCTTCCCCAGCCACCAGCAGCCCCTGGGAAAGGGCCAGGTTGCAGGTTCATTCTCTTCTCAATTTAGCTTCTTAAGAGTTTTCAGGGAAAAGAAGTCACAGACTTTTCTGAACTTGTTTCACAGCAGATTTGAGCTTCCACTCAAAGTGCAGCCTGCTAAGAGTTGCCCTCTCCCGGCAGCGCTGGCAGATTTGTGCCAGCCTGGCCCCTGAGGCAGTGCTTTGTCCTCGGCCAGAGCTGAGCCCCCACGCTGAAGCATTTGCCCCCTCAGCCCCCCAGACAGCTCCCAAATGCTGCCCTGCACTGTAACAGGTGCAGAGGGAGTGGGTGCTGCAGCAGCATCCCCACGGGTGCCTGCTGGGCAGCAGTTGCCTCCTGTCTGTCACAGGCAGCCCTGACTGATCCCAGCCCGCTGCCCACCCATTCCCCTGCCAGTCTTGGCTCCTGCCTCCCGGAGAGCAGGAAACCCCTTCTGCACCAGACACTCCAGCCCCAACTCCCTCTACTCCTCCAGGTCCAGGCCAAAGCTATTTGGGGATGCTTCGATAAAAAGCAGTGGGTTTTTTGATGTTGGATTTTTTTTTTTTTTTTACTTTAAGATACTACTTGGACACACTCCTAGACCAAAACCAAGCCCCAGCTGCACATCTGTGCCTGCTCATACCTTGCTCCTACATTTCCATCACTCCCAAAGTGCCTCCCTTGTCTCCAGCAGCAGTCCCAGCCAGAGCCAGACTTTCTGCTGGGTTAGCTCAGCTGCCTGCATGGCTGCAGGTCCATGTCACAGATGCTGCTGTGGAAGGCAGTCCCACGGGCATGGGGAGCTCAGTGTTTACAGGGGGACCGTCAGGCTGGGCTGAGACCTGGTTTCAGCACAGGAGCTTGGGGCTGACAAATGGTGCAGATGTGCAGGGCACCACTCTTTGGTCCTTCCACTGCCTCAGCCGCCCAGGAGCTGTGGGAAGAGCAGGCAGGAGTTTGCAAGTGAAAAAGTTCCTTTAGTTTTAGGAAAGGCAGCCCATGGGAACCAGGATCTGCCAGTGTCTAGCTGCTCTGCCCCTTGGAGCTGGCCCTACACCACCATACACAAGCTCACGTGCTGTTTCCAACCACCCAAAATTATTTGAGGTACCTTGGCAGCAGCGTGGGAGGCACAGCAGCCTGCCCACACAGCTCATGTGCTAGCACCATGTTGTTGGGCCTCGAATGCTTGCCAGTTGCTCTGCCTCTTCACAAGATGCCACCACGCTCCCTGAAGTTGCCCTCTAACTGCAGCTTGGCTGCTGCCCTGCTGGGCCTGAGGCACTGAGCCTGGTCCCCTCCTGCCCCTGCCAGGGCAGTGCCAAGGGCAGGGGCAGGTTACACGCAGCCTCTGCCATGGCTGCAAACACCATCCACCCTTGCTGCATCACATGAGGGCTCTTCCATTGGCCATAGGTACAGAGCAGCTGGGAATGACATGAGAGCAGCTTCTCCCCTGAGAGGTTTGCTTCATCCCGACAGCATTGCCAATGGGTCCCATTCCCCTCAGCACTACTTCCACCCTGACTGCAAAGCCTGGTTCTGGCTCTGCCAGGGAGCAGGAAGGCCATCCCCTTCCATCACTACTGCTGAAAAAAAGGCATTCCCCTTCCCCATCCTCCAGCAAGAGCAGGGGCACAGGTCTGGACAGAGCCAGGGCTGCCGTCACAACCCTGCCAGGGAGTTTGGCTGTGGCAAGACAGGAGCTGGTTTCCACAGCACGTCCCCTCGCTGTTGTCTGGAGAGGGCCAGTTTTAGCAGACAGCACTGCATGTTAGTTTACAAACCCAGCCCTGCACGTTTGGCCTCTGTGAGTGTTCAGTTTCCCCATGGAGCACCCTTCTGCCGCTCCACCGTGGTGAAGACAGTGTCCTCCTCTGGTAGACATGCAAGTTCCTCCTTGGCACATGCGCAGACACCGTCCGGTTTTTGTTCCAGACAGGAAGGTCTTGACCCCCCCCAGTTTGTTTGACAGTCAGGCTGGGAGCAGCACTGATCAGCACGACCCGTGGGAGGGTGGGCTGGAGCGTGGCCGCAGCAGGCGGGGAGCGTTCAGCCAGCGCACGGTGCTGGTGGCGTGTGCTCCGGTCCCTGCTGCGGGAGGGCCAAGCAGCCCTTGTCCCCCCCACGAGTGGCAGCGGCAGCTCAGGTCGCTGTGGCCACCACGCAGCTCAGGCAGCGAGCCACAGGGCAGCAGGGACAGGAGGCACAGGCAGCATCCAGCCTGGGCGGGTGCTGGTCCATGGCTGGATGAGAGGAAGGACAAGAGACCGCACAAGGGCAAGAGTTGCACTAGAAGAGTCAAGACCCTCCTCTGTGTAGCAGGACTAAAAACTAGCAGAAAGACCGAAAGGTCTGAGATTTGCTGGTTACAACACTTTCTGTGCTACATGTGCAATATATTTGTTATGAATGTTATCACAAAGTCGGTTCATTCAATACTCTTTTAATCACTGTAGCTAGATGTTCTCCGTCCATTCAAGTGACTTTTATTCGAGTGCAATATTTCAATAGACATGTAGTGACCTAGAATGCTTTGTGTTTTAGAGAATCTGTGTGCAGAGCAATGCAATTAAGTTTAAAACCTTGTAAATAAAACAGGTTGCAAACCAAAAAAAGAAGTATTAGGCTTGCATTTAATTTCTGTGTGTGTTTCAGTGTTGTGCATTAGGCCGCCTCGGTGCAGACCCCGTTTTCTCTGTGCAGGTGTTCATGGAGGAGTGGCTCCTCAGCTGTTGAATGCTCCCTGTTACTGCTTTACTGCTTTACCTGTATTCATTTTTCTAGACTCCTGTCTGCACAAAATGCAATAAATGATTTTATTACACCCTTCACTACTTGCACGGGGACTTTTCACTTGCTTCCAGGTTTCCACAACTATTTTGCACCATTTCCATAGCACGGGGCAAGCCCTGGATAACAGGGAGCAGCAGATTGCAGAGACAACAAAACAGGGAAAGGAACAGCCTCTCCCAAGGGCCACAGTTCCCACATTTCTCTTCATGAAGATTTCTTATCACCCCAGAAAAGGTGCTTTATTTAGCTGCAGGGTTGTAGAGGTGGAGAAAGGGGTCTAACAGAGACGGGAGGAGGGATGGCAGACAGACACACTGCCATCCAGATTCAGGCTGTATGCTGACAGCAGCATGAAGCCATGGGAGACACCAGTGCTGAAGGCACAGGGAGTTGCAGCCCCAATCTCACGCAGCAGCTGCAGCACTGACATGGACCAGCCTCTCCCACCACAGTTGCCAGAGGCTCTGGACCTCTCCTGCCATGTGCTGCTCCCTGACCTGACACACTGCCCAGGGTCCTCCCAGTCCTGTGCGACAGCAAGAACCTGTGAAGTCCCCAGAGCCAAGGTGTTATAAACTGAGACAGCACCAACATTCTCGCAGTGCGTCCCAGTGAGGTCTGCACACATTCTGCTCGGTATCCAGCACGGAGCAGCATCTGACACAACTTACTC
This sequence comes from Serilophus lunatus, assembly GCA_013399895.1. Classification (NCBI taxonomy): domain Eukaryota; kingdom Metazoa; phylum Chordata; class Aves; order Passeriformes; family Eurylaimidae; genus Serilophus; species Serilophus lunatus. The sequence continues at coordinate 946,964 of VXBA01002083.1, forward strand.
TCCAAGAGAGGAGAGCAACAGCAAACACAGCAGAATAACATATTCCAGGAGCATTTAAGTGTCAAAAAATGCAACAAATAATTTTTCAGGCCTTTTATTAGAAAGTAATGTTCTCTTGTTAACAGCACAGAGAGAAAAGAAATGCTACAACACAAACCACCTGGGACAAAGTAAATTAATGTCTCTCGGTTCCCTGCAGGAAGCCCACAGACTCCAAGAAGGCCATGACAGGGAGGACCACACAGTTAAAAGATATTTTGTGTTCTGGTATCAAAGTATGTCACCGGTTAAAAACACGGTGAAGAATCACTACCTGATTTTCCACTCCACTGTCCACTACAGCTTCCAAAGTGTTGCAAAAACGTGTAAAATTATGGTATTGCATCTTGACCCTGCCTCTCCTCAGATGGATAGAACAGCCACCAACAGCAAGGTGAGGTTGCAGAGAGCAGCATTCCCCCCTGCTACCTGGTGCCAGGTATTCCTAGGGGAAGGCCAGCAGCATATCAGTATGGCTGCAGCTGAGCTACACTTAAACAACTGTCCCAAAGACTGTAAGAAAAGAAAATTTATACACCATATTTAACAATTGATCTTAACATTGGTTACTTGGTGTAGGAAAATTAACAGACCATTTGAAATCTCTGGCTTGGCTGGAAGCTCTTGTGTTGCAGACCTGTGCTGAGTGAGGAGAGGAGCACCTGCCTCCCTGCCAGGACAGGGCAGGTGAGCTGCAGACAGACCACACAGCACAGTCCTGGTTACTGAGCAGTGGTCAGGCATGTGCTTCACCATTTTGGCTGCTAATGCTATCACTGTATTTTCAAACTGGCTTATATGCCATTACAAAAAAAAATAAAAAGAAACACAAAGAAAAATAGCGCCCATTTCACAGCGCTGGGTGTCCAAGGCCCAAGCACGATGCTCTGCTCAGTCCTCTGATTCCTCAAAACCACTGATCCAAAACTACACTGCAACCATTCAGTGAGCCCAGCCTGCACCTCGATGGGAAGGTGCAGCAGGTGCTGGGAACGAGGAAAATGCAGCAGGACTGATACTGTGGCAGCATCTGGGACAGGACAAGACAACAAATGATCCAATGTGGCTCAGCACATTGTGCTGCAGAGAAAACTGAGCATTCTGCTCCAAACACTGCTAACCAGATCAAGGAGAGGGAGGGCAGCACCAGCAACCGCTGACAGCAATGCTGTGGGGGGTATGCTCTCACCAGAGTAGAGGACATGCATGTCCAGGGCATCTGTCCCGGGTCAAGGATGGGAGACTCCTTAAACAGCTATAAGTATGGAATGACAAAGGGAAGGGGAATGGGCCTGACAGCTCAGCTCTAATAGTGTCGCTGGTAGGAACCCATCGGTTGTGGGGCCGAGGACCCTGCTCGCCCCTGGGCCACAGTTTGGCTCACTAGGTGGGAGAGCGCAGGACCACTCTGGATAAGGGTGTCCAAGGCTTTCTGTACACTGGGGTTGTCAAAGTTGATACCAGAAGACACTGGCCTTTGAGCGGGCACACTGCCAGGCGCAGGGAGGCGGGTTTGGTGCTGCCCATAGAGCGGCTGAGGTGGTGGAGGAGCCCCAGGTCTCGGACCCACATTTCTCGAAGGACCTGGAAGAGCAGGAAGCTGCGTGCTTGGAGTCTGCAATCTCTGCTGGGCCTGGTTTAAATTTCCAGCACTCATCTGTGCTGGCCGGGGCTGCCCACCGGCCATGTTAGCAAAGTTCTGGTTCGGAGTGCTGCCCGCAGAGCCCGCGGAGGCCGCGGGGCCGCTGTTTGCCACGGCAGCTGCTGCTGCCCCGCTGTTGAAGAGACTGAGGATTTTTGCTTGAAGCTCCTGCTGAGGATTAGAAGAGGATACTGGAACAGCAGGAGTGGAAACCAGAGGCTGTGAACCCTGATGAGCTTGAGAGCTTGGAAGGCTGGGCTGACCACCCATTGCTGGCCCCGTAGGTGCCCCCAAAGACTGTCTTGGCATGGGCGCTGGGAAAGAAAAGAAAGATGGTTAAAGCTCTGTAAATGCTATTAAGGGGCATCTAAAGAAAACTAGTGAAACAGCTACCAAAGACACAGCATCAGTGAACACCCACCCTCTGACCAGAGCTGCACAGCTCTGGGAACCCAAACCACTCTGCAGAACTGAGTGTAGCAGCTCAGTCAGTTATGGCAGTCCCACGGTTGCCCTGAGAGAATCCAATGTCAAAGGTCTTCCACATGAAAACTCTGAATAGTCTCAGAACTCCAAAGGACATTTCAGTAAAATTATGCTTCCAGACTCCTCTATAGTCTCAAGACTCTTCTCCTGTCCCAGCCCCAAAGGCCACAAGCCACATGATAAACCTTATCTGAGGCTGAGCGACTCACCCTGCAGAGGTTCAGTGCTGTCCCGCAGTAACCGTTCCTTCCGGTCTCTCAGGTAATTAATGACTTTATCTATCTCCTCAGCAGTCAGGTAGCGATTATCTGCCAGCAGGTTCAAGAGAGCCTGGATACCAGGGGGGTGACCTCCTCTGACACCCTCCTCCATGGGGGGTGGGCACTCCCGCTCCTGCAGAACAGCTTCATCTGCCATCTTGGCAGCCTGCCGGGCGATCTCCTCTCGTTCCTTCTCCCGGGACTCTGTTTTGTAGCGTTCGTAATTCCTTGCCACCAGCAACATGGCATCAGCCTGGGGCATGTTACGGTGTTCTGCACAAGGAGAGAAACGCTCTGAGTGACCTGAAGGGACACTGATGGAGGTGCCGTTCCTCCCACCCACCACCACAGTCCAGTCAGCAGCAGGCACTGCCCAGGGAATGTGAGTGCAGACATGGAAGCTTCCCAGGCACATGGAAACAGTTACATTTCCAAAGCCAACAAAAGGCCCACAGCTATGGTCCAGCAAGGCGAGCCTTTCCTTCCGCAGGCAAGGGCTCTAAGCACAAATCTTGTCAGCCCAGAAATGTCTTTCTTGCCTCTCACCAGCTGAAAGGGAAAGCAGCTCCCTCTACCTCCCACAGAAATCATCGGTGCTCCAAGAGGAGATGGTCATATGGCCACTCACATTCACCACTCTGGGCCAACAAGCAACAATCAAGTTTTTCTGTGATATAACGAGTAACAGCCAATTTCAGCAGTGGGTTTTGAGGCAATGCAAATGTTATCCTGAACGCAGACTTAAGCAGGGAGATCAAAAGAACCTTTAACTTCCAAAAAGTGCCCAAAGCTCTGGGGAGGGCACTTTTCACATTTGCAGGACATCAAATCCTGCCAGTCTTTTCCACCTAACAGGAAACTGAACAGGGGTTCATTTCAACATTAGGCTTTGCACAAGTTGTGAAAGAGTTCCCTAAAGCAAACATGCAGGGAAGGGTGGCCACGAGTGGTTGAAGTGAGCATATTTAATCTCTGGAATGAGCTCATGATGGGGGTTCCCATCAGGTCTGACACACCGGCAGATCCTGTGCAGAAAAGCAGCTTTGGCCTCCTGACAGAGGTTTAACAGGTGTTAAACCAAAGGAGTTAAGAGTTAAAACCAAGGGCAGTGGAAACCCCAGTGACAGTGTGCATGAGTTGTGCTTCTGCAGGAAATGAGGGAACCCTCTTATCACATCTGCATCTGATGTAAAAAGAAACCAGGCTTCTCCAGTCAGTGAGCACACACACCAACCACTGACTGTGCACTCAGACGTTTCCTCTCCCAGATGAACTCACAGAACACTATTTGGAAACACAGTAAGAAAGAAATAACCTTTGAAAGCTCAACTTAAGTCAAACCAGTCACCTGTGGAGACAGAGAATGTGAACAGGCATCTATGACGAGAGCAAAGGCTGGTTTCCCAGATTCGCATTCTTATGAGGTATTTTTAATACCTACACCCACCCTCATGCAATAACCAAGTCACCCTGAGATGGAAAGTGATGTGACAAGTGTAATGGTTCTAAAAATGTGGAGTACCTATATCGAAATGCTTTGTAATTCTATCTTTTTATAACTCTTCCCAGTTTCATTATCAGATCTCTACCTTGACCAAATCTTTACTAAATCACATTCGATTTTAAAATCTGTTCTGTAATTTGTCACATTCCAAACAGGCTCTCTTTGAGAGCAACAAGTGATAGACCGAGGTTGGGTTGTTATTACTCAGAGATCTCCCAGAGCAGTGCAGCCATTTCTAGCACTGGGGTTCTTGAAGGCTTGCAGTGTTAGGAGCCAAGAACACAACTGGGAATTCCTCTTGGCAGGAATCCGACAATCCTTTTGACATGACAAAGGGCAAATTACAGGAGCTTGCAAATAATGATATTCACATTTATGACACGGTGTCAAATCATTAATAACTACTTATGTGACAGCAAGGATGAACTTTGTCCTGTGTGACTCTGCCTGAAAGAAAGGTTCAGAGTGACTGCATAGTTCCCAGCCTCCTGAGACCTCAGTACCTTGTGGGGTGCCAAACATGATGTTAACAGTGCAAGAGCGGTGAACTTGATGCTGCTGGGTGATGACAATGGCAAAAGGAGACCCTCCTCTGCTCACATCGTCCAGGGCTTGTGTCAGTGACATCTCTGTGTTGAGGAAGATCAGGTCCACTACCATGCCCAGATCCCGCACCTTCCGCCCCACTGACTCTGCGTATTCCCTGAAACCAAGCAAAGCCAGCAGTTTAACAAGTCAGTCACGTACAGAAACAGAAATCTTGGCACATTCACCCTCTCCACCATATCAGATCTGCTTTTCTGATGACTTGCCCACCTTCGTGCTGTTTACCAAGACAGTACTAAAGTAATCCCATTATAGTAATACAAAAGTCCTTATTCTGATCTGAATCAGACATTTCAGTTTAACTGAAATCAATTACAAATGAAGGCTTAGCTTAGCCGAGAAAGAGTGTTTGCAAAGGGATTTACACTGTTATAAATTTGTTTACACATACATGTGTTTGAACTGAACTCATTAAGGGAGGAAATTTATGCCTGCAGGGGTCCAAGGGGTACAGAGCAGAGCAGCCAAACTACAAAACGCTGACTATTGTTTTTGGAGACAAACACTGTAATGGTTATCAGCAACCAACTGTCTTGTAGGGTTTCCAAGTATGTGAACTGTGTATCTAATGCCTCTAGGAGCCATTTTTCAACAGGTCTATAGCAGGTGACATCAGTACTTTGATACTCCATATTAACATGCTCCAGGTTCCTAAGGTTTGTAGCTGTTACAAACTGAAAAGATTCTTAGATATTAAGCTGATCCTCTGGAACAAAAACAATTCTCCTTCCACCAAGCACAACATGTGGTCTACTAGAATATATTCCAAAGACTTTCAGCCAACAAAGGATAAAGGATCTAGAATTTCCTCTCAAGATTTGATCCAACAGGTAAAAGCAAACCACAGAAGTTCATTTCTAGTTTCACTGCTTCTTTTGTTCCCATTTCCTGGTCTGTTTTCTACCAGAAGATGAGGCGAGTACCAGCTGTCTCCTTCTGCCCCATAGGTACAGCAAAGATAAAGAACTTTCCCTAACAAATATTTTCTTCAGACTCCAAGCCAGATCTATGATTTATTTACATATTTGCTACTCTTCAGTATATTTAAAGACATCAGACTGGTGCCACTGTTACAGTCCCTTCCTACTGTACCAGTTGTACCCCCTACTCCCACTGCAGTGCCCACCCCTTGACCTCCATAAGTGCTCAAACTGCCATATGAGATTGCCCTGGTTACTATTTACACCTGCTTTTGATACTGTCCACGATTGCTTTCAGCAGTGATTTCGTATTTCTTGCATGTTGGACTAAAAGCAATGACTGGTGTCTGGCCTAGGAACTAACCTGCCAGGAGCTCAGATGAGCACCCACCCATCCACCCTGACCCTTGCTCTGTACTATCAGATGACTGGCTCATATTCCTAAATTTCACAACACGCTATCCAGGAATAATAAGTATAGGAGAAGGCAGAAAAGTATCAGGAGAAGGTACAAGAAATGGAAACCGCAAGATACAACATTTCCTCATCTCATCAACATATATTCCCAGAAGAGCAACAAGGAGCTGTACCTTTCTGGGGACTATAAAGCCACATTTCTCAAGAGCAATCCATAGGACAAACACCCTCAAGGCAGGACCAAGTTTAAATCTGTTCTCCTCTACCACGCAATAATAAAGCTGGTAATAACTATTTTCTTACTTTGTCTGTTTATTCACCACTATCACAGAGCAATCCACAGGTCTCTCCGCATCAAAACGTCTCTTGATTTCCTCATAGAACTGACGGTACAGCTCCTCCCGGCGCCGCTCCTCGCGCTTCAGGCGGTCTGAAACGAGCCACAGGGACAGAACAAGTGATGCCCTTTGAACCTGCTCAGAGGGGGCACAGAACACCACGAGGTCTTCACTGTGGCACCCCTGCACCCTCCCACTGAAGTGTTACGGGTACTCACCCTCTGGAGTCAAGGGCGCTCTATCGAAATGGTCCTTGTAGCGGTCGTAGTAAGAGTCGTCCTTGCGCCGATAATAGTCCTCAAGGCGCAGGTAACGGTCATAAGATTCATCTCGTCTGCAACATTCACAGGAACAGCAAAGGTTTCCATGCTCCAGCACAATCTCAGGCAGTGACTTTGGCCAGTGCATCACACACAGGCCTTCCCCAGGTTTAATATCTGAGGTACTCACTCACTCCCCACAGGACAACTCTCCCTAGCCAGGGTGATTTCCCTAAACACCTGACACAACTCAAACCTCTGCAGCCACTGTGGCAGAAAACACAAAAATATTTTGGCAAATACGATCCTGTGGAGTTTACCTGTACAAAGGATCCCGAGGGTCTCTCATATCCCGTGGATCCCTCAGGTCTCGTGCATTTCTCATATCCCGTGGATCCCTGTACCGATCATACAGTGAGTCCCGTGGGTCACGAAGATCTCTGACATCACGTGGGTCCCGCAAGTCCCTTGGATCCCTGATATCCCGTGGGTCTCGCAGGTCCCGGGGGTCCCTGTGGTCTCTGGAATCACGCATGTCTCTAGCTCGAATGTCTCGAGCGTCTCTGGCATCTCGCCCGTTCCTGCCATCCCTGCCATCTCGGGGGTCTCTCCGTGGGCTTCCCCGAAGAGGGGAGCGATCGCGTCTGGCATCTCGGCCATCCCCGTAGACATATGGCTCTCTGAGGAAAACACCAGGGAAATTCCATTAGCCTGCTAACAATTCAAGTACGGTTACCACTAGATCTCTTACCTGAGCTGCCAAAGAGACCCTTCTCTCAGCAGTTGAATCCTCCCTCCTATCCCACAACAGCAAAAATTGCCCAAAAATCGTATCTTCGAGCCAGTCTGGAGAAGGTGCTTAGTTCTGATGTTCATCACAGCCAAACAAGACCCAGAAAGCTCCTCAATGGAGCATCACTAAAACTGTAGAGCATCTATCAAAGAAGTGAACGGGCACTTCAGAAACAACCATTTCAAGGCCTCTGTCCTTCGTCAGCCATAGATCATCCATCAAATGTGTTGCAAATTCTTCGAGAAGTTAAGGTGATGTAGGCTAATACCCACAAATATGTGATAGCCAGGAGTGGTCGAGGGACCCATTAAATTCATTTGTCAGTGACAGCAGAACACCTGAAATAACGCTATTGGAGTACGATTAAAAAAAGAACAGCTTGTGACCAAAGATGCTGCAGGTTGTGGCTGGGTTTGTGCTGCTGACAGGAGGCAAGGACAGCTACTGCCATGTCCTGGATTTGAGAGATATTCCCGTAGAAAGCCGGTCTTATGTTTATGATGCCCCATTTTGAGGGTACTAAACCCAACCAGCACTGCATCCTCAGCAGCCGCAACAGGCTTCTCTGTTGGATCTGAATGATTTGTCTCATTCAGATTTTGTACTGCAGTGTCTTCAGGGGCAAGGAAGAATAATGTTCCAGTCTTCATCTTTTCCCAAAACAGTGCAGTTTTTTCAAGGCTGTATTCTGTTTTCCAGAAAAAAAAATATAACTTCACTGTAGTCAAAGCCAAATATAAAAAGACTTGCGGCAAAACTACTGAGCTTCATGCATTTGGAATATTCTTTCCCCAAAATACTGACAACCATCAGGAAAAAACCCAGCTTTTTGAATCTTTTTATTTCCCGAACTTGACAGACTTTTACAGTTCTCAATCAGCCTAATCTAGTTGAAGAAAGACAAGGAGAACCTAAGTCTGTGTCCACTGCAGGGCAGTCATGTAGTGGTCTCATGGAGAGAACAGAGTTAGATGTGCCCATGTTCAGTGTCAGGCAGAGCAGACAGGAATGAGATGGAAGAGCAGGGTCCATGCACAGACTTTGGTGTCAGACACCCAGTTGTGCTGGGGACACACGGGAGTGCTGGTGTTCTCTGTTTGCATGTCAGATACAAGCCAGATTTTGGGACAAACTAGAGTTGCCACTAAGAGACACACTGTATTTGCAGACAAACAAGTGCAAACTCTCTCAGACTCTTGGACAGGCAAATCCACTTTTTGTTTGTGATCTCCATTGATACCACACTCCATGAGAGACACATCATGGTCCCCCTCCCCCCAAACCTACAACGAATGATGGCAGAAGCTGAGGGGAAACTTCTGACTTGTTCTAATGGACACTGAGTAACTGATGTCACTGTAGCTGTGAGACAATTCAGCAAAACAGCCAGATGCAGGGGAATCATTTGGCACATGACGTTTATTCCTGTCGGAGTGGGGGTGACCAGAACAGGCCACATTCGTTATCCGCAGAGACAAAATGATCCGTAATGAACAACACACAACTGCGATAGAAGTAGAGACATGGCACAGGTCCACTGGCTCGTGTCCCTGCTCGAGGGAGGTGGTAGCACAAAGGCACGGATCCTTCTGCTTCCCCACCTCAGTCACCAAGGTCTGACTCGCTGCCTGTGGCACTGTGTGGGGCTCTGCAGCATCGGCAGCTGTTGTTCCCAGGCCACAGCGTGGTCCGGATCCATCGTCCACAGCCACACCCAGGACTCGATGTCCATGACCTCACGGCCACTCATCCCCAGTGCTGCTCTGGCCCTGCTGCTAAACACATGGGATGGCCCCAGTGTCTGCAGTGCCAGCTGGAATCCAGTGCCTGTCACAGCAGCACCAAAGCCTTTGGCAGCCACAGCAGCAGTGCAGTCCACAGCCTAATGCCCAGAGCACCACAGCTCACACACCTCCAGTGCTCCTTTGGGCCATGACACGAGTATCTCACACACACAGGATGACACAGGTTCTGATGCCCATGGCATCAGTGCCTGCTGCTTGTCCCTCTGTAGTGTGGTCCAAAGACCAACGCTCTTGGCACAGGCACCAGCTTCTGGTCCCCACAGTGCTGTGTGGTGGTACTGAGGCCAAAGATGTGCCATCAGCTCTGGCTGTTCATGTACTGCCAGGGTCCTTACAGCAGCACAGAGCTCACCTGACACTGCCAGGCCCAAGGCTTGCTGCACCTGTCACAGGAACCCCAGCTGTGTGCCCAAAGCACTTCCTGGGTCTGACACCCATGCACTGGCCTCTGCAGGCACATTTCACCCTGTAGAGGGTAAGCAAAGCACATAAAAAACCCTAAATGGTGCCAAGAATTGAAGCTACTCATTCTCTGGGCTTTTTTTTTTTTTCTTGGTGTAGATGTCCTGCTAGTGTCACTTTTTTCTCATCTTTGGTAATTTAAGAGGTCAAGTTAGTAAAGCACACATGGGAGCTTGATTGCCTTCAAGTTCAACAAGAACCACTCCTTTGTAGGGAAAATTTTACAGCAGAGGCACACAGGGTGGATGCCTTACAGCAAACTATACCCACAGCATGTTTTCATGTGCTCCCCAGTAGATCTGTATAAAGGAAACTGAAGCAATCCTCCAGTGACAGGTCAGGCTGTGTCTTCTACCCTTCCTGTGACTTCCCCCACAGAGAAAATGCAGGAGTTGCACATGCTGTGTTTCTGGTGGGAAACCAGAAGCTGGAGGACACATATCTGTGACTGCACAGCACAGAGGGGGCTGTGTTGGCAGAGCCTGGAGCTGCCACAAGCACAGGTGCAGATGGGACTGTGCAAAAGACATTTTGCTCTGTCTTGTGCTTTGCTCAAGTCCTCTTTTGCAGTCTCAATCCAACACTTGAAGCTTTCAACATCAGAAGAGGCAAGACCTTGAAGCCCCAGGAAGACTGCAGCCCCTTGGCATTCTCTAGACATGCCTCGGCTTCTCCGGCGCTGGACATCCAGTGTTCTCTTCCTGACGAGTCTCTTACAGCCTGTGCTGCAAAACCTAAAGCTTGGCCACAGTAACAGCAGCAGACACGAGGTTTCCCCTCATGTCTCCCGAGGGGTCAGAGCCAGGAGGGCTCTCAGAGGTACAGCAGCCATGTCAGGACTCACTGCAGCATCGCTGATTGACTGGGGAGGTGATGGCAGGGAAGAGACACAGACATTTAGCACAGGCCGTGGGCTCATGCCCTGAGGGCCTGAATTCCTACTACAACTCACTGCTTCCAGGTACTTTACCTTCGTGTCGGACTGGACCTTGATGAAGCCTTATTCATATTTCTTCTTTCCACTGCTTTATTAATATCTGTAAAGAATAATCAACCCATCTGTTCAATGCTATGAAACAAAAAAAAGATCATCAGCACAATTCAAACGAAAGCAACTTAAGCTCAACAACATCCAGATGGTGCAAGAAAATCCATTCAGCAGAGAGACATTGTCACTTTGACAATTTTTTTATTAAGTTTAGATAGTACAACATAATGGAAATTTCATGGGGTTTTCTAACTTCAAAATAGAGTGGACAGCTTTGGGTGAAGATTTAACACTGCAAATTCAGGCCTATAGCCAGACTCTTCATTCCATAAGAGAACCTCTTTCTTCTGCAGTCTATGAGCAAGCAGAAAGCAACTCATGGACTCTAGGAGAAAAAGCAGAGTCTGAAAACCTCAGAGAAAGGAATGATGGCCAGCTTAAGTTCACAGCCAGTCCTGTTAACAGAGCATGCCATTACCCTTGTTGAAAATGACCCAAGGGTTCTCAAGTGGCAAGTGCCAACTGCCTCCCAAGGGACTGCTGAAGTTAAGGTGCACAGCCCCCACCACTGAGAAACGGGATCTGGGAGCCTGAAGCACAAGCTCCTTAGGAAGCATTCAAAACGTGGTGCATTCAAAACTAAACAGTGAAGATGATGCAACCTGAAGCAACAGATCGGAAATTTGAAAATTGGTTGGCTTTTGAACATCTCCATGAAAAACACCATGAAGTGAAACACAAAGGAGTAGGAGAGCTGAAGAAACAGTTTTGTCCTCAACTAGCAAAAGTGAAGCTGCCCAGAACTGGCAGGGACCCGCACTGTTCTACTGGTAAGAAACAAAGTCTCCCAAGACAGCTGACTGGAGATGAAGGAATGCACTGGAGTGGGGCAAGAGCAAACAGAAGTGACTTTGGACATTTTACTGAGAGCCTTTTAAGGAAAAGAACAAACCAAACCTAGGCCCTATCTGTTCCCTCAGAATCTATCAACAATTAACATTTCCAATGAGTTGTTTGCATTAACTACTATTCTCTTGTGAGGGCTGTGAAAAACAGGCCACAATGTCTTTAGGCAGACTCAGCCTTAACATCTTCTGTAACTTCCCAAACTAGCCTTTGTTATTTTCAAGATTAAAATTGGAATTAAGGAGGTCTAATTTTTGCTCTTGCTGTCAATGAAGAAGCAGCATGTTCCCTTTCTGTGGAGGGATGGAGAAGTGAGTACAATCTGACCAGTAACTACAACTGCAGCATAACAACATTCACAGGACCCCAAAGTATCTCTCCAGAATCAGACACAGCTGCATCATCTACTGTCACAACTACATCTGAAGGATACTTATTGACTACTTAGTTCTGCTCATTGAAAATATGAACACCTCTGCATTTGTGGAAATACTTGTATAATGCTACACTGGAGTTAAACTCCCCCCAAACCTTTTACCTTATTGTGTTATTAGCTATTATATTTAATACTCAGGCTGCATAGCTGAACTAACTGTTCTCCTTGCATTTATTTTTTAGTAGGTAATTTTTTCCCCCTTACACTCAAGGGTTATATCTTTAAGCAAGACACTAGCTGCTTTCTTTGGTTTAAGATTATTTTTATTTTCCATTTTAAGATGCCATTGCAGAAACCTATTATGATTTTTACACTTAATACCATACATTTCTTTCAAATAAAAGTATTTAAATCTGCACAAAAATATTTTACTAGAAGAAACCAAAAAAACTTTGACAGGGATCCTTCTTTTGTGCAAAATGAACAGATTTAATAACATTTTATTTAATGCCAACAGCATTTACAAGTAAAGTATTTGAACACTCACAAAACTGCAGGGAAAAAAAGCCCAAACAAAAAGTCTTCTGTCCTGTAGGATTTTGAGATGACAAGGCCACTGTAATCACACAGTGTGACCTTCTGAACAAACACAGGTGACAGGAGTTTCTGGAAGCACATTCCTAAGTATAGCAGTGGCATTGTACTAATGCTTATCTTTCAGCAAAATATCCAATTCCAATTTAAGTCTCCAGAGCACAGAAACCACCTCAGCTCCAGCAAGTTACTCCAGAAGCAAATTACTTTCCTGTTAAAGAAAATATTAATTCCCATGTAAGGAATTGTCACACCTATGCCTACTAGATTAAAATTCCCTGCTCTCCAGGTCTGTCTGTAACACACAGATCCCACCACTCCTTTCTCTCCTGAGGCTTTTGCTAGTTTTGTTCTTTAGCTCTAAACCTCTGTCAGGTTTTTGCAAGGTTTCTCCAATTCAGCATTATCCCTTTTTGAACTAGGCAAACCAGAACCAAACATGATATTCCAGCAGCAAAACCCCACAGGTACTAAAACCTCCCTACTCACATTCCTGTGGCTTTTATGGACAAGAATGACCAAAGCCCTGGCTGGGCACAGATCTTCCCTTTTGGCTTCACTGACACCTCAGGTCTGTCTGCATCCAACTTAGGAAGTTCAGATCTTTTCACCATCAGCGACTGAATCTTCATTATTTCATTCTCTTTCTAAAACATTATTTTTTCTCCAAGTCATTTATAAAAGCACTGTATGGTCAGGAATTAGTTTTTCCAGACCACGACTCAAAGTACTGAGAAATTCCATCTATGTTACACCGAGATTCACATGAAATCCCTTTAACTCTGCTGCTTTTAACTGTCCTAATTTCTTCACAAATCAAACACCTTACAGCACTGTCACTTCCAGCTACAGAGCTTGCACTACCATAAGAGTAAGTTAGACAGGATTTACTTTGATTGGCATTAATCAATTCCCTTCTCATTAGTGACAGGTGAAAGAATCCCTCTGTTTCCAGGCACTGATGCCAGGCTCATCCCTATTGGCTCACCTGCAGCACTCTACCAGCTCCCTGGAAACTCCCTAGTTTTCCAAGGCTCGTGGAAAAACACCAGGAACAGCCCTGGCAGGTCTGCTTTGCACTGAGCCTCACAGCTGCTCATTCTTTTGAGAGGCCTAGGTTTGGTAGCTGCAGTTTTACCACTGAAATGGAAATGATATTCAACACACCTTCTGCCTGTTCAAAAACAGACAGCAGAAACATTAAAAATTCTAACTGGAGAGGACCTGTTATCATTTCCACTCAGTTACCCCTTAGCTTCTAAAACAGCCACAGCTGTTCCTACTTAAGCCTCTATACTTGTATCCTTCTACCCTCCTTGTCTATTTGTCTCCAGTTCCATCTCCAGGCTCCTATTTGTTGCTGTACACACACCTTCCCACAGGATACTATTTATTGCTCCTTTCATTCTTTTGTAAGTCAAACTGTTTTTCTTCAAATTAGCACAGGCTTACTTCAAAGTCATTTTTCCCCCCCTTGCATTTAGAAGATTACTTGTGGATTTCTAACCATTCATTTCCATTTAAGTCAGCTCCCAGCATATTTAGCAGAATTATCTTCATCTTTATGAAAATGTCCTTTTTAAAGTACCCAGTATTTATAGCACTGCTTAACAGGCTGTTTCCACATGGAAAAAAAAAATCCGAGTTAAGGTTACTCATCCAATCAGCCACTAAGTGCTGTGACCAGTTCCTCTGAGCACCTCAGGATGAAGCCCAGTTTTGGTTTACAAACGTTATTAAACTCTGTGCTGGAGGTCTCAACGATCCTTCTCCAGGGCTTACTTGTTGCACAGTTTCTTACACAGGGTAACAGAGCTCCCCAAACACAACTCAGAGGGAGGCCCAGGCAGCAGGATGAGTCCCACTGCAGGTGAATCACACAGCAGGAGCTCGGGAGGCAAATCCACCCCGAGGCAAAGTGATTGGAGACTAATGCTGGGGGAGTCTCAGAGAGCTTTCAAACAAAAGCACCTCTTTGTTTCTCTCGAACGCGTGCTGGGGCCGGGAGGGCGGGGAGCAGTTCCTTACCTAATCTATACCCTTTATAAAGGCGACCCTTCTCACCGTCCAGAGCGGCCTGGACATCTTCGAGACGGTCATACTGCACGAACCCATAGCCATGGTACATGCTGAGGGCTGCAAGAGTTAACAGCAGGGCAAGACCGGTTACAACCACACCACAGAGCCCACCCCACACCTGACCCCACCAGCTCAGCTCCCACAGGGGCTCTACCCACAAACCGCTGGGGAAAAGCTTCCTGGGGAAATCAAGTCCCCCAGGAACAAACTGCGGAGCTCAAAGGCTCTGAGCAATCTCCTCTTGACAAGGCAGTGACCAAAATAAAGCCCATAAAGTGACCAAGATTTGGTTAAGAGCCTCTGACGTCACTTGCAAGAGCACCGTAACATCACACTGTGACCTCAAAAGCTAAAATACAGCTGAGATATTTGCATTACGTTTTGAGCTGTACTGAAGGAATCACTTTTCCAGAGAAAATTATCATTAAAAGGTCACTTTTCAGGAACAACATTAGTCACTCCTCTCATAATCATCAAACAGCATTTGACAAGCATGAAGGGATATTTCTCCCTGCAATCCCTGCCAGGAAAAGCCATAAGATAATATACTAACCCCTGATTTTGCCATATTTTGAAAATATCTCTTCCATTTCCTCACGAGTCATGTGGTCTGTGGGCAAATTGCCGACAAAAAGTCTTCTCTCTAAGTCCTCGGGGTTGGTGCTGTTAGTGAAGTCGCTCTGTTTGATGCTATTGCTCTTGCGTCCTCGGGCCATTTTGCTTTCGTTCCAAATCCAACTCTTCGCAAAAAAGAGAAATGGCCAATGCACATCACTGCAACCCACGACAGGAACATTAAACTGGAACAAGATTAAACTTAACAGCTCTGCAGACTAGGAGCCAACTGGGGCTGCTTGACGCAAACTTCACTCCAGAGAAATCTTAACGGGAGGGACACAGAGGCCGTGCACTGCAGCGTGTGGGTGGAGCTTTTCTGTAACATCCAAAGGTAGCAAAACTAATTGTTTTGCACACAGGGTTTAGTGGTTTAACTCCAAACTCAGATACGCTAAAAAGCCTGAACTTTCAGCTTTTCAATACACCCGTTTTTGTCACATCTAGTCCTGGCGAGAAGCGTTGAAATTTATGCAATATTTTAATAAGTGGAAAGGAAACGCTCATTGCAACATTGCATAAGGAGCACCCAGATATCCCAGCAAGGCCTGGAACGAGGCCTCAGGAAGCACTGCTGAGATGCTCCCGAGTGACCAGACCAGGATCACTTCACTAAACGGGAAATCTCTGCTTTCCAGCCCCACAAAGCAGTTTCTCTGTGTCCCTATCAGCACAGCCCTGGCCCCGGGGAGGTGTCCGCTTCAGCAGCAGGCGGGTCCACAGCCGGGAATGTGGCCACTCCCAGGGAATGCTGCACTCTTCCTCACCTCCCCCACGTGGCAAAAGCACGTCCCCTCAGCCCACGCCCCTGCACACGTTGTCACCAACGTTCACTGCACAAACTCGCCCAAAACAAATAAAAAAACCCCTCCTACAAACAAAACACAACATCACCAACGCTACCATAAAAACCACCCCCTCCCACGAGCCAGACTTTCAGGGTTAGAATTCGCCAGTCAGAGAACTTAAAGAGATTAATAAACCCGAAACTTTCGAGATGAACTCGAAAGTTTGAGAACTATTTATAAAGTAATTCCTAAACATTCTCCTGAAGGGATCCAGGATGGGACTGGCTGTTTGTAGCATGCAGGAAAGCCTGGGAAAAGAAAGCTGATGGAACTGAATCGACAGAAACTTCTGTGAATCATGTGATACCTATACCCAACACGCTCCCTAGAGTGTAACCCGGGGGATACAATTTAAGTTACCTCTAAATAAGCAAGTCAAATGTCCCAAAGGATAAACCCAGCTGGATAGAAATGCTTTTACAACACTTCACTGGCATGAAAAATACATCTACTCCAGATTTGAGAGAGAAAAATTATTTATTTAAAGTTCAATCGACTTCACATTTGCATCATTCTTCTCCTTTTTTACCTGAAACCCTGAAGAGATGGGAGGCAGAGAACAGCTCCCTGTTTAATAAACTTCTTAAAATGAACTGCCAGAACAGGGTGGAAGGGAAAAAACATCAAATCTCAAAACAAAATCCAACAAAATTCATTCTCTCTACCACTTTAGCCCCAATCCTCCCACCGGCAGTATAAAATCCCACCCGATTTTTCTGTATGGAAGCATTGGATTCCCATTCCACTACTGCAGCTCAAGCTCTCACCAAGGGAAAGCAGCTTTCCAAATTCCCTCCAAATGACAAATGGCAGCGGCAGGAGCCATCCAGCTCCATCTGGAGCAGGAGGAAGTGGGCTCTGAGCCCCCCAGGGACAGGGATGGGGACACAGAGCCCCTGGGAGCTCCTGCTGAGGCCACTCCCGGGCAGGTGGGGCTGGGCTGTCAGACACAACAAACAACCCCCAAACCGCTGGTGGGATGTGTCACTTGCAGCAGAAAAAGCTGTATGATATTCCCTTTTCTCTTCCTTAATGGNTTCCATACCAAGAAAAAAAGGGAGCAATTTTCCCACTTCAAAACAATCAATAAACCCCCAAACACTCGGGTGAGACGAGTGACTCCACGACTTTCATCTAAGAGCATTTCCTGCCTCTTCCCATTCCCCATTCAGCAGATGCCACAGTGAAGGGCCATCTAGTGATCGTAAAACCAGAATAAACGACTGTTGCCCCAGGGGAACAACTAATTCCCACGTTAAGCCTTTTTCCTTGAATGCAGCCGGGG
>VXBA01002083.1:966810-1083376 GCA_013399895.1 Serilophus lunatus
TCCCCGGCCTGGGGTGGCGGGGAAGCCCCGGGGTGGGCGGCCCAACGCCCCTTCCTGGGCGGGAACGGACCCGGGTATTCTTAGGGCGGCGGCGGCGGCGGCCGGGACCCAGCGCCATGAACCGGCTGGGGCTGTTGGGGCTGCTGTGCGCCTCGCTGCTGGGCGTGAGTGGGGCCGGGACTGGGGTCGGGATCGGGATCGGGGCATGGATCGGGATAGCGTCAGGGGATGGGGGGACCCTCCGTCACTCCCTCCCTCCCTCCCTCCCTCCCTCCGGGCTTTCCGGGCAGGGGCACGCTCCGGCCGCTCCGGCCCGTCCCCTTGGCGCGGCCGCCCCCCACCAGAGGAGCGCTGGGATGGTGCGCGGGCGGCGGGACCCGCCAGCGCTGCTGGGCCAGGTCCGTCGGTCCGGGTCGGGTCCGTCGGTCCGGCCTCCCGGGCCCTCGCCTGGCTCCTCTCCAGGTCCTCCTACCCACGCGCTTTCGTTTCCCCCGAGGGCGCGGGCCCGTCAGCCCAGCCCAGCCCTGCTCCGGCTCGGGGGTCCCCGCAGGCAGGGACAGGCAGCGGCGAGCACCGGGACCCTCGGCCGCGACCCCCGGTCGGGCGGGGGCGCTGGAACCCGCTGCCTGCCCCTCTTTCACTTCCCCTCCGGCTCTGTGCGGGCGGGGACGACGCCCGTCGGCGGGCTGGGGCATCCCTGCTCTGACTCCGCCGTTTCCTGCGGCCCCGTCGCTGCCCCCAGAGCCGGGGCTGCTCGAGGGACCCACGGGGGTCGGCAGCACCCGGCCGTGCTGGGTGCTCGTCCATGGCCCCTCGGCCCAGCTCTCACTCGCCTACTGCCGACCACCCCGCAGCCCTCCCGCTCCGGGGCTCTACCGGAGCCCCTGTCCCGCTCCCCGGGAAGGCCAGGCTCGGTGCAGGTCCCCCAGGAGCTGATGGGCTACTGGGGATGGGCAGCGAGGGGCTAGCTCTGTGCGAGGGACGGTGCTGCGACAGCCCTTCTGCACCCCACCTGGTCCAAGGGCTCATTCCCTGCTCCCTCTCTATCCTTTCCTGTGCCGGCAGTCCCCCGCCAGGAGGAACAAGGCCGGGCTCTGGCAGGCTTTGCATGGATGATGCGCTTGCCTGGGGCTTTCCTGTCCCTCAGGGAGGGTGCATCAGCCTTGAGAAGGGGCTGCCAGTGCTCTGGGCACGGAAGCTCTGTGAACACTGCTCCTTCAGCCTGGCACCACAGCGCTGTTGACAGGGGCACAGGGTGATGTGCAGTCACAATCTGGTAGGAAATCTGGGGAAGAGAGATGCCAGCCTACCGGAATCGCTGCCACCCCACTTCAAAGAGAGCACTGATGGCATCAGGCAGCGGGTGGCTGCTGTGGTCTGTGGTTAGTGCAGGCGTGGGAAGAGTGGTGTGAGGAAACCCTCACCTCGGGGCAAAGGTTAGCACACACAATGCCTGTGGAAGCACGGCGGTTCGGGAGTGCTGGATATGAATTCACAGGTCTTATTTCTTCCAGTGCTGGGAGCCTGGTGATGCCTTAACATGCTCTGACAATCAGTATTGGTACAAGGACAGGTGCTGTAACCGGTGTCAGCCAGGTACGGAAATCCTTTCCTGGGGACGTGGTGGCTGGGCTGTGTCAGGATGTACTACCTGGGCACAGCAGGGCAAGCCCAGCTTGGTGTGACTAGGCCTCTCCAACCCATTGCCAGCAGTGCTGACAGCTTCCCCTTCCTGTGTTATCTCAGTACTAGAGCAACTGGGACCTCATGGGTGCTCTAGGAAACCCTCTGAACCTCACCAAATCTGCCATAGCTCTCATGGGACTGTCTGTGCCGTTGTAGCCACAGGATCCCATGGTGAAGGCAGCTTGCTGGAAGGGTGCTGCCACTGGCACTATCAAATTGTCATGCTGTTTGCCAGCTCTTGCTGTCACTGTCATGTTGTTTCTTAGTCCCTGGAGTGCTTTCACAGCCCTCCCTCCCTATCTAGGCCCTGCAGCGTGTGCAGCCAGCAGGCAAGCTGGCCCCTGCAGCTCTTGCTACCAAGCAGAACTCCAAAGCAGTCGCAGCATCCACAGCCGCCACTGTTGCCCCGCCCTGCTGGCAGAGATGCTATCTGGAGAGAGAGAAAGCACCCTTGCCCCCTCCTCCTAACCAGCCTTTATTCCAGGGGAAAAGCTGGTCTCTGAGTGCAATAAAACAGAACAATCTGTCTGCACCCGCTGTGAGAGCGGGCACTATCAGCAGAGGTGGACCAAGGAGAAGCATTGTGTTCCTCACGATATTTGTGAAGACAGTAAGTGTTCCCTGTGCCCACTAACCCCAACCCATAGGGACTGTGGGGGCTGGCATCCTCCCAGGTTCACCTGCTGGGGGTCTCATCTTGCCTGTGCTCCCTTTGCCCAGATGCCGGCCTCATCGTGAAGACTCAAGGAAACGCAACACACAACACGGTGTGCCAGTGCCGGGCTGGCACACACTGCTCGGACATCAGCTGCCAGACCTGTGTGGAGAACCAGCCCTGCCAGCCTGGCTTTGGCTTCATGGCAGGTGAGTCTGACAAGCTGCTCCCTCTCAACAGGACTGGTGACTGGGCAGCACTCACCTCAAGTGGTCCAGGGAATGGGGGCTCTCCCAGGAAGGTGCCCCTGGCAGGGCTTTGAGGGAGCTGTGCCTGCTGCTGAGCCTGTCAGCGTTGCTACAGGGTGTGCTGCCCCTTGCCCCTGCAGTCCCTCACTCCCCACAGCCCCTACTGACCTTCCTGCCACCTGTGCTCCTCTCCAGTCAAGGCTGTGGACCGGATTTCATCCCCCTGTGAACCCTGTGCAGAAGGCACCTTCTCCAATGTCTCTTCTAAAACTGAGCCGTGCCATCCCTGGACAAGGTATTGTCTGAGTGTTGACCGTATCCTTCCCTCAGCCCTAGTCAGCACATCCTCTATTGCCAGTCTCCTTGGTGGCCTTGGGAACTGGGCAGCCGGGCTGGTCTCTGAGGGACACAGCATCTAGCTGGCATAGGGCCAGAGTGAGAGCAGCAGGGCTGGGAGCATGGTGAGGTACAGGGCAGCATGGCTGAGGTCGAGGCAGACATCCAAGCCCTTGTAACTGTCCCTCAGTATGTGCACAGAGTGCTTGCCCCTTCAGGGATGTCTGTACTGTCATCTGTGATGGGGAATAAGGAATGAGGGGCTATGGGGATGCCCTGCACCCTGTCCAGGTTCTCCCTCTCAGCTCTCTCCATGGCTGTAGTCATCAGCTGAGGTACAAGCCCTCTCTTTGGAGAGTCTAGCTTTGAGGATGCCATGGACTGGCAGGTCATCCTTGGCTTTAGAAAGTGGTTTGAGGGTTAATTGCACACCCTGCTAGAAACATGAGCTTTAGATCCAGGCTGAATTAGTCTTGCTTCAGCTGCCAGCCATTGGATTTCACTTTGCCTTTATCTATGCCCAGAAATTACCTCCCCACGGAGCCACTTGTAGCCTGTCATCAAGTCCACTCTAAGCCTTTCTATCATAGCTGCAGAGCCTGAGCCCTGGGGCCTCTCTGACCAGGCAGGTCTCAAATATCTGCTCCCTCCTATGCCTTGTCCCTAAACTTGTTCCCATCCTCAGCAGTTTCAGCAGCTCCAGACCAAGACCCCGGGTTAGTACCCTGTTATGTACCTGCTGTCCCCATCACACTGTCAGTGGGGGTCCCTGGCCACTTGCTCCACTGTAGCACTGCAGGCTCAGTGCACATTCTGGTGCAGCTTGGGTGCCTGCTGAACCCCACCTGTTCCTCCTTGGGGGATTTCCTTGTGGTTAGGCTGCTGCTGTGATTATATGATCTTGTTCTTTCCTGCAGCTGTGAGGAAAAGGGGCTGATGGTGAAGGTGAAAGGGACAAACACCTCTGATGTGATCTGTGGTAAGTGCTCAGTGCCCAGGACTGGTCCAGCATAAAGCAGAGATCTCCCAGGGTTCTGGCTCCTGTAGCACTCAGAACAGCTGGGCTTGCCTGTGGGTGTTTTTGGGAGTGCATGGCCAGTGTGATGCTTTCCTGCCTCTCTGTCCCCATGGGGGGGATCTCTGCTGGGCCTGGAGCACTCGGTGGGTGTCCCATGGGTGCCCCACTGACCCCATCTCTCCCAGCAGAGTCGGGCAGGCGCTCCTCGCTGTCGGTGCTGATCCCCATCACGGCTGCAGTCGTAACGTGCCTTGTGGGTGTCTGCATCTACTGCCTGGTCCACACAGGTGAGGGGCAGGGGCACAGGAAGTGATGCCTTGGCCAGAGGGGCCATATGGGGTGGAGGGGCTGAGTAGCTGAGCAGGGGAGGACAGCAGCAGCCCTGCTGAGAGTGGGGGGCTCTCCTTGGGAGCAGGCATGTTGCCACTGCCTGAGCCAGGCAAACTCTTGGAGGACAGCACTGGTGCCCAGGGCTCCAGTTTAGCTCCTACTGTGGCTCCCAGCCTGGCAGTGGCAGCAAACAGTGTGAGCTGCAGGACCTGTGGTGCAGCTGCACCAGCTCTGGCTCTTACCCCTGGAAGCTCCCTGCAGGCAGGAGTTCTGCCCCCTGAAAGTTGCCTTCTATGTCCCTCTTTCCATCCAGATTCCATACGACGGGTGCAGAAGGAGGTGAGTCCGTCCAGAGCCCCGCTCCAGCAGTGGGTTGGGATCCCTCGTGGGCACAGCTGGGGATGTCCCAGCAGCAGAGCAAGCGCTGTGGCTTTGCAGGACAGGAGGGGTGGGGACTGAACTGAGCTGCCTGGCCGGGGGTAGGACAAGGGCTGGGGCAACTTTGGTGTGCTGCTGGCAAGTGCTGGGCATTTGGAAGGGACCCACACAGGGTGACACTTTGCCCTTCATGGCAGTGCAGTAGGAGCCTGGGGCAATACATGGGTGCAGAAGTGGGGGATGCAGCTGCCTACCCCTGACCCCTGCCCCTGTGCAGATAGAGGCTGGGAAGCCCGGAGAGAACCCAGATACCCAGCAGCCCACGGAGCAGGATGAGAATCTCTTACCTGTGCAGGAGACCCTACTCAGGGGCCAGCCCGTGGCCCAGGAGGCTGGCAAGGAGAGTCGCATCTCGGAGCAGGAGGTGGTGTGAGGGTGCAGGGCACTCCTTCCAACGGGAACATGGACCAGGGACAGCACTATCTCTTCTGTTCCCTCTGAGCTGGGGAGGAACTCTGGCATTTGGCCTGGCTGCAAATGATGTGATGCTGCAATGGACCATGGCATCCCACGGGAATAACACCACAGCGCCTGGTCTGCCCACCTGCCCAGGGCTGCCCTGGTGGTGCAAGGCTTGGCTGCCTGCATAGGGACACAGAACAAGGCTGTCTGCCCTCCGGTGAGATCTGCTATAGAGTCCCGTCCTGCTGCCCGACTGGATGCTGCGGTGAAGCCCAGCGTGGCGTCTTGCCTGCCGACCCCTCGCAGAGCCCGGTGCAGCCCCCGAGCCGGGGCTGCCATAGCAGTGTGATTGCTGACAGCGCATCCCTCGCGTGCCGGGGATGCCAGAACTGGGTGCAGGGGCTGCTGCTGTGAGAACACCACGGCAGGGCTCAGCAACCTGCCCAGGCGGATGCAGAAGTGCCGCCCAGGACAGGGCACCGCGCACCTCGTACCGGCCCGCTCCCCCAGAGCCGCCCAGCGCTGCCGGGCTCCGTGGGATGAACCGGAGGGCCCCCGAACCCGCGGCTCTCCTTTGGGACGGGGCGGGGATCGGGTCGGCGGGGCCGGACCGCCGACACCGGCGTGCGGCGGCCGGGAGATGGTGCTGCGGGACCGGCGCGGGCTGCGCGGGGCGGGACCGACACCGCCCGCCCCCGCCCCGCCCCGCGTGGGCTCCGCGTGGGTTCGGAGGGCGCTGGCCCTGGGACTTCCCAACGCGGGTTCCCCTCCCGCAGTTCCTCCGCGTACCTGCCGGTACCTGCGGGAGCGGCCGCGCTCCGTCACCCTCCACCCACCGCTAGCGAAAACCTGTGATTAAATGTGATTATCCACCTCCTATGCGTGAGCAGCCCCCGACACCGCCGTTCTCAGCTCTGAGGCTCCGGGAGGGACACTCTGGGGATGAGCGGGTGCTCCCAAGACAGATGGTTCGCCAGAGGAGGGAGGGAAACGCCGTCGCTAGCTATGCTGACCCCTGCCGTGACCCCAGGCCTTCCCCAGGACACCGTAGCTGGACCCTCTCCTCTGCATCTGTGTCCCCCCCTGTCTGCCCTCCGGTGATCACCCTTGCGAGGGGAGCTCAGGAACCGCCCCTCAGCACAGCCATGGCCTGCCTACGGCCCCGTGGGTGCGGGCAGGGCTGCCTGCAACAGGCAAGCTGCACATCCCCGCCACGCTGCTTCGGCAGCAGATACATGAGTGGGGTCCATCCCACTGCAGGGCGGTGCTGGGGGGCAGCAGCACAGCCACGGTGGCCCCCAACACACTGGTGTGAGGCTGGACTGCAGCGGACCAAGCAGCACACAGCCCGTGATCCTCCTCCCCCGCCAACCTGATCACAGGCAGCACAGCATGAGAAAGGCCATCAATTCCAGAGCAGGAGCAGGTGGAACATGGAGCAACTGCCTGTATAGGCAGTGGCACATTATTTAAGGCTCCTCTTAAAACGTAATGTTAAGTTTAATAAGGGAGATAAAAGCATGTCAGCAGCTTTCCCTCCTCTCAGAGCTTAGTGCTCCCAGCAGTGCTGGTGGGGTGGTCCCAAGATGCCACCTTGCCACCGGCATAGAGAAGACCCAGTCCTGGGGACGGGTATGACCCTGATCCTGCTGGTGGGCGGTGCTGGTGTTACGTGGGCCACAGACGCAGAGTGTCTGGGTCCAAGCCTTTGGCCAGGAATGGCACCCATGGTTGTGGGCTGTCCCCTCTGGGGTCACCTCCCACTTCCCCAGGGCTGACCCTTCCCTGCTGGCACACAGCGTGTTCAGTGTCTGCTCCCACGTGTCAGACATGTGCCATCTCATTAGCGTGTCTGTCCCCCAAAGTGAGAAGGGAGAGTGTGTGAGGCCTAATTGAATGTAACTAATTATTCACTCTGCAAATGCTCTGTTTAAATGGGATTGTGAGGGACAGAATTACTCATTCTGAAAAGGGAAGAGAAAGAGAGAAAGACAGAGATAAAACAAATAGAGGCGGATGCTGGAGCTGCAGCTCTCTCTCTCTCTCCAGAATACCAATTACCGGATGAAGTGATTGTATAAATCTTTACCGAGTGAACGGACTGTACTAGTCACTTACTCCTGTCCTCTTATTATGGGGAAGCAATGAAAAATCATCCCACTCTCCAGTCCAGTTAAGGGCTCCCAGTCACTGCCTCAGATGCTGTCTGCAGCTGGAGAGCTCACCCCAGGGCTTTCCCAGGATGGGGATCCCACCTAGACAAGGACGACCGTTTGGCAGGAGCTCACACTCCTCCTGCACCCCCAGCACAGGGGAGGAGCAGTGGTTGTACATGAGCTGGGAAGCTGCAGAGCTTCTGCCCCAGTAAGAGCAGGGCTGTGTCGTGCAGCACCCAGGGACATGGGGAGACACAGGCTGGTTAAGGGTCCCAGAGTCACAGGTGTGACAGCTCACCCAGGGACCCAGCAGCTCGGCACTGCGGCACCCCAGACCTTGAGCCCACAACTTTCCTACCACCTTTTTCTGTAGGTCCACACCTGCCAGTCCCCCAGCCTCCTCTTAGGGCTCCCACAGCATTCACCAAACAGTGAGAACACGGTGCTTTCCAACCCCTTCCCACACTGCAGTCAATGTTTCTCACTGAAGGTGTCTCTGCTCCACCGGCTGCAGAGATGCACTCATTGGCAGCGACCTCCATCGCTCATGCGTGCCACATCGTTTAATCCTAGATTCCTCCAAACATCCCTGTTTCTGTTCTCAGCAGTGGTGTGGGATGGGAGAGGAGATTCTGGCTGTGCAAAGCAGGGAGAGACTTTACCTCTGTCCTGCCCAGCAGTGAGGAGCACCCATGCCCTGGAGTCCTGCTGCACGAGCTGGTGAAGACAGCCGTTCTCATGCTCCCTGCATACAGTCCCAAACCCTCCTCACCACAAGGCACCCAGCACCCCAGGGGCTGTTTTACTGGGATGAATGCAACCCAGTCTCCATATCCTGCTGCAGCCAGGAACAGAGAGGCAGCAGCCCAGGGTGCCCCAAGGAGGAACTGCACTATGGCATGGGTGGTCCAGGGCCCTGTGAGTGCTATGACTCCGTGGCTTGTTGGGAGAAGCTGCTGGAGGTGTGTGGTGGGGTAAGTGAGGGGAAAACAGGCTGGGTGCAATTCAGTGAGGAGAGGGCAAAGCCTCCAGCCTGTCCTGCTTTATCCTGGATGGGGATTTGATTGTTGCCAACAGCCAGTTTCCGTGCACTGGAAATGTGCGTGTGTGGGTGTGAGGGAGAGATAACATCATCATCATCGTCATAACAAATGCAGCTGTGCAGCTCTGTTCCCTCCTTATTGGCTTTTTTCTCTTTATCTATAAATAATTGCGGGGACACAATAGACTTTTAAGTCTGCCAAAGAGTTTGTCTCCCTCCAGCAACCGTATTGCCACAGTGCTGCCACCTTATCTGCTTGTAGAGAGATGAGGGTGGGAAAAATATTTACTGTCAGGGATATTTGTCATCTGCAAATTACTTACAGTCTGCAGCGAGGATGAGACTGACAGCACCGATCTGTACTGCAGGAATGTAAGCACAGGGGGTCTACACGCTGCCCCAGACCCACCTGAGCCTTCTCCCATTAGCTGGTGGGGTGGGCAGCAGCGAGCTGGCAAATCCACAGCCTGCAATGGCAGCCCACAGGGATAAGGGACACAGTGGATGATGATGAACTGGGAGCCCAGCAAGCGGCTTGACACAGAGGAACACTGTGATGAGACGACCAGGGCATTACGTTTAGATATTTGCTGTGTTGTCAGCCCCTCCTCAAGCACAGGCCTGCACCCCAGGCTGTGCAGTGTCCCCCAGTAGAGCAGCTCTAAGCATTGGCCACCACGAGAGCCCCAGGCCTCGCTGCTGTCCTGCAAAGTGCAAAAGTGCCACTCACCCCTGCTGTTCTCTCAGCTCCCAACATCTCTGCCAATCCCTCTCTGTCTGTTGCTGCCAGCCCCACCAGCCTTGCTCACTGCTGGAATTCCTCACATCCTGCAGCCCAGAGGCCTTTGCACGGCACTTATCACTGCAGTATCCAAGAACCAATCTAATTGATGTGACACCAATTATTCCTGTATCACTAAATGCAGAATTAATGCATCTGTGTGTACAAGCCTCCTAGACCCTGACCATGAAATTATGACTTTGACATGAAAGGAGCCAGAGCCGGGAGCACCAGCTCTCAGCTGAGCCCTCACCAGCACAGCCTTGGCCAGCCCTGCTGGGACACCTCCCTGGCAGCCACACAAATCACGCAGGATGCCTGAGGCATCCAGTTGTCTGCATGGAGAATTGTGGCTCATGGGTCTCCACAGACCACGCTGCAGCCGTGGTGGATCCGTACAGTCACACCAGCCCGATGGGTGCTGGCAGAGCTGCCATGGCTGTTGGGACAGCCAGCCTGGGGCGCTATGTGCTCTGCAGGGCAGAGAAGAGCCATTTCTGGGCTGCTCAGTGCAGTCTATGCAGCCTGCAAAGCTTTTGGCTTGGACATGGGCTGGTGCTGGGAAAAGCCATTCATTGCACTTGAAATTTTACTGTGAAATTAGGCTTTGCCTGGACACGCAGGGCTTGGCACAGGCAGCAGTTTGTATTTTGTAAATTGCTTTCTACAATCAATTAAAGAAGAGAGATGGCTGAGGCCAGGGAGCAGTACATGAAGTGGCTCCTTTTGGGGCTGGCTTCAGGTCCCTGCCATGCGGCCCCAGGAGCATTCCGAGCCCCAAAGGAGCAACCTTAGAACAGGGAGATAGTGAGGGTGGGCAGGGGAAGAAGAGGTTGGTGGTTGTGAGGGGGGGAGGATGGCCCCATCAGGGGCTGCTCTGCTGCCTCTATGCCCATGGGCACTGACTACCTGGGTAAAGGGCTTCTTGCCCTCCCACTGCTGGATACCTGTTTCCTTCTGCACCCCACTTGTAGCTGTGGTCACTGCCATGCATCCTAGCTCAGGATACACCAGCCACTGCCAGAGCTATGTCCCACTGCCACTCCACATGCCCTCCTTGACACCATTGGCATGACCCACAGCAGGAGTTTCTGAGGCATGGCCCTGTGGTGTGCAGCACATGGGGGCTGGCCCCAGGCATTGGCACCATGCTGGCCAGCAGCATCTTGAGCTGGAGCCCTCCTTGAGACAAACTCCTGTCCCCTCCCAGCCTCACCCGATTCCAGCTCCCCTGACATGGGCGGCACACCATGGTCCCAACTCAGGGACCATTTACTCCAGAGCAGTGAACTGGGGGATGCAGTGAGGCACAGCCAGCATGGCAAAGCTCTGGCACCCTTTCCTAACACATTTGGGTAGAGCATGGTGAGCACGGCACGTGCTGGGCTGCTTGGATGGAGAAGGTCTTGCCCTGGTTCTGGTTTGCTCAATGTTTTCATTAAGGACCTGGAGGATGGAATAGAGAAAGTGCTTATTAAATTTGCAGATGACATGAAGCTGGGAGGGACTACAAGTATCTTGGAGGACAGGATTAGAATTCAAAATGATCTTGACAAATTGGAGAAATGGACTGGAAAAAATAGGATGAAATTCAACAGGGACAAGTGCAAGGCAGTACGCCGAGCCGCGAACAATCAGCTGTGCAAACACAGGCTGGGGATGGCAGGGCCGGCGGCACGGAGCCCAGCCGGGCATGAGGCTGCACAGGCGCAGGGTTAGGGCCGGCAGGAGGAAGCTCACCCAGAGCTCCTGCAGGAGCCAGGGCAAAAGGGCCACGAGGAGGGAGGTGGAAAGGGTGAAGGGAGAGAGAGGACACTTTACTGGCCTCCAGCAGAATCTGACCCCTTGGAGCTGTGCCATGGGCTCTCCCAGGGCCCTGCACACCTTTCCCACCTGGCCAGGAAACACAGTGGAGATCTGGCTAGCTCCTGGCCCCTGTGAACTCTGGATGCAGGGCTGAGGAGGGGTTCTCTGCTGGGCTTCTCCATTCCCTGGCTTTGCCAGCTCAAAGACAGGGCAGACACTGCCCTGCAGTGCTCCGGGGAGATGCTCCTACACCAGCCCCAAAAGCTGCTCAGTCTTTCCCATAGAGCCCCACTGAGGCAGATCCCCAGGCACTGGCACAACCAGGGGCCAAACCATCACCACACATCTGGGAATCTTTGCTTCCCACACCTGAGGCTTATGTGGGGGTCTGGCTGCAGCTCCCTGCCCCACAGCCCCATTCAGGTCTGGGGCTGGGCTGAGCACCCTCCTGCTGCCTTCCCTTTGCTCCGGCAATTAGAGTTCCAGCCAGCCCCCTCCCAGCCTGTGCAAACACCGAGGTTCATTTAAATAAATTAAGAAGACATAATAAATCAAAGGGAAATGAGGGGCTGTGCCTGGGGGCAGGGGAGTCACTCGAGTTTAATTACATTGGCAAGCCTCTTGCAGCGGAAGCACAGCGAGTCCCAGATGCGTCGAGCGCAGATGTGCTGGAACACGCAGGGCTTGGTAGCAGGGCCGGCAGCACTGCCCTGACGCCTGTGCCTGGCACAGCACCGGCACAGCACCAGCTCTGGTGAGTCCAGAAGCGAGGCACATGCCAGCAGAGATGGGTTCTGGACGCTCACCACTCCAGGGCTGCCCGTAATGGTGCCCGTGTGGGCAGGTGGCATCCCGGCAGCTCAGTGACAGCTCTGCCACACGGGCACTGGCAGCACCCAGTGCCACAGGCTGTTGGGGCAGTGGGGCAGCCCACAGAGCTGTGCCTGCTCCATGCCTTTCCCCATGCCCTGCACAGGCCCTGCGGCCGCCTGGAGTCACCAAGCTGGGCTGAGGCTCGGGGAATAGCTCAGCATCCCTCCTCCACATGTGGGATTTACAGCCTGTCCCCTGTTGTTTAAGGACTCTCGCTCACAGCTGTGGTGGGGACTCCAAATAGAGCTTTGTGTAGAGGCGGCAAATTTATGAGACTGGCTCTGAATCCCCAGTCACATCAGGGGCCAATTCGTCTTCCTAGGGCTGAGGATGAAATTAAATTATTGTAAAATAAATCTGTAAAAATGATGAAAAGACCATCACCCGTCGGCAAGGGCGGGGCACCAGGAACACACGCGTGGCCGTGACGGATGGGGCTCACCGGGTGATAAAGTGCCCGAGACCTGGTAGCTCGGAGATTTCAACTGTAATCTCACTAAAGAGATGTTGTTTACAGGAAAAAGGGTATTTTGAGGAGGAAATTGCATTTCAAGGTTAAAGAAAAAAAATGGAGTGAGTCTCCAAGGAGCCGCTTATGTGCGAGACGATGGCAGACAGAGACAGGAGCGGGCGCCAGGGAGCAGCAGGGCCGGGGCATGGGTGGGAGGCAGTGCCGGGCACCCACGTGTTCCAAAGGCCAGGGCTGAGTGTGTGTGGTCAGTGTGGTGACACCAGGCTGCTGAGTCTCCTTGTCCAGCCTCACCAGCAGCCCTGAAATGATAGCAATTGCCCAGGCTCACAACATGTGGGGACAGTGGGGCCGGTGAGACCAGGACAGCTTGAGAGAGCCAAGGGTCCATGTGGGTGCTGCCAGCCCACCCTGACAGAGAAGCTGCTTGTACATCACGGAGTGGGTGCTGCTCCCCAGCTCTGGTTCCTTCCTGCTCAACTGCAGCGATGCCTTGTCCAACTCAATGACAGCAAACTTGGTTCTTCCTGTGAGGAGCCCTGTGGGGCACTGAGTGACCCTCACCCAATGCTTCAGGGCAAGGGACACGTGTCCTGCACAAGGGCTTGCAGCTTCCCAATTTCAGTCTTATCCTACAAGAAGGATGCTGGAGAGATTTTTTTTTTTTCTGCTATGAGTGGAAAAAATAATGACTTCAGCTTACAGTGGGCTGGCTGGCCATTTAACAATAGGCCATTAGCACGGCTCAGCATGGGGAAGGGATTTATTTAGGGGACACAGTTGCAAAGACAAACCAGCACCAGGTGCTTAATAGCGTTTCAGAGGTACTGGAGTGTTGCAATGCTCAGAAAAGGCAGCTGTGGGAGTTCAGAGTCTTTATCCTTCAAGTCTGTGAAATCCCACAATACCAGCAGAGATTTCTCAGCCCTGCCCCAAGTACAAAAGCAGCGCAGGGAAAGAAGCAGTTCTGCAAGGGCAGCAGCTCCTGGCCACAGCCACTCTGGCTGCCCCAGCACTGCCAGGACTGGCTCCAGCTGGCAAAGGCCATACCTGTGTCCTTGCACCCACCAAGGGCTACTCACAGGGCCTGTTAAACCTGGGGGTTCCCCTCTGCCCCTGGCAAATGCATCCTGAGCATGACACAAGGGAGGGACACGTTCTATAGCCTTAGGAAAGCCCAGTTACTCCATTCCAGGCTGGGCTGGTTACTGGCACGAGCCTCCCTTGCTCCTCCTCATCACTTGTGCCATTGCCCAGGACAGTCCCTGGGTACCAGCAGGCTCTGCCTGAGCCCTCTCCATGCCTTGGTGGCCTGCCTGGCCTTGGTGGCTCCTACCAGAAGCCTCCTGACTCCTGCAAACACTGTGGCACAGCCCTGGCTCCAGCCTGTTTTGGCACCAGCACTGAGGCAGTGCAGCCAGCACCAGCATGTCCCTGCTCATGTTCCTGACAGCAGGGACAGGTAGGAGGCAATCCCTCCTCATGCCTGTGAGCACTGCCCCATGACTGCTCACTGCAAAGCCCTCAAGCGCGTCCCAGTGCATTTCCAGTGTGTCCCATGCCCCAGTCAGGGCTCCCATGGCTGAGAGGTTCCTGTATCCCACCAAAACCCATTGGATGATGGAGCAGAGCTGGGGAAAGGCCCTTTGCTGGACCCAGAGCCTGTGTGGTCCCTTGCCCACAGCCCTGCCAGCATGCAGGGCCATGCCACGTGCCAAGGGGTCCCGCGGCAGCAGGAGGGGCCGGGGGCAGGAGCCGGCGGCCGTCCCGCGCAGGCGGCACGGCAGCAGTGTGCCGAGGTGGAAGTAAGGAGTTACTGAGCAAGCAGACGTTCAATAATTCATGGTCACTGAACTGCAACAGGAACAACGACAAATAATAATACAGGAAAATGGGGAAAAACCTGAAATCGTTAGGCCAATGGTTCAAGCATGAAGAGTGCGTGCTGAGGGAGTGGGGTGCAGTCACGCCATGCCCGGGTAGGGGAGTTGGTGCCAGATGCACCACGGTACTCTGCCCCCAGCCTGGCACCCCTCGCCCAGGAGTCCCAACGGCGCCTTTGCCCCGCGGGGTCTGTTCCAGGGACATGCCCAGCCCAGGCAATGCCAAGCAGAGCTGCCTTCTGGCCCTCAGTGCCCTCCGAGCCTTGTCGGCATGCGGGGAGCTTGTTCACATGTCCAAGAGGCAGGGAAGGCAGATCTGCTCTCCCTCATTATAATTAGTGATGCTTGCCAGGGGAGTTTGCAAACATGGTTTAATTAGAGCAGCCGGGCTCCCTCCACACGCTGCACCCTCCCCGGGGTCAAGGACAGAGCAGAGCAAGGGAAGCAGGAACTGGGGAATGCTCGACAGTTTGGCTGCTGGACACGCACAAGATTTATGCCTTCTCTTTGCCCACAACAGCAGGGGCCTGTCAGGGCTCAGCTCAATTTGGCTCAGCTCAGCTGGCAGGGATTGCCCCATGCCTCTATGCAGACCCAGTTCCTAGGCTCCAGCACCACTAGGATTGCCTGCTGCTCCTGGGGATGGGAGGACACCTGTGCACAGTGACTCAGCCAGAGGCCAGCAGACACTGAGCTGGGAAATTTAATCTACAGCCACAAGAAAGGGCTGCGGAATCTTTGGATGCCTGAGCCTGCTGCTTCTGTCAAGAAGAAAAATAGGAAAGGGGCGTAGGGAATTAGACAAAAGCCATGAAGCTGAGAGGAAGGGTGGGGAGAATTCGGGAGATCAGACAGTGGCTGTTGCAGCCCCAGCACGGGCTGATGGCCACATGTCCCCAGTGCCCAAAGCCCTGCAGAGCTAGGACCAGGATGGTGAGAGATGTCAGTGAGCATCAGGAGGGGACAGGGCTGAGGGAGAGCAAGCCCTTGACAGGCTGCGCCTCTGGGTACACTCAAGACAACCCCTACCCAGGTTGTCCCATAACCGACCAGGTTATCTGGAGGGATGAATTTTTGATGAGTGTGGGATGATCACGAGCATCTCGAGTGCAAGGACAGTTGGCCATGGTGGCTGGGCAGTGGCAGGTAGTGTACCTGTGCAGACTAAACTGTGGGCAGAACACCTGAAATAGCAGCACGGAGAGCAGTAACCTGGCCAGAGCTCCCTGCACGTCCCAGGCATCGCACCTGGGAACCTGTATGACTAATTGTCATTGTCACCAAGCCTAATTAGGAGGCTGGCCACAGCCAACTGGAAACTGTAGGTGTTAATTCTTTCTGTCAGGGTGGTGCCCTGTCCAGAGGGGCTCCTGCAGCCCAGCCTGCCTAGATCAGTGCTCGTCTTCACCCCCCTGTCCTGCATGCACCCCAATATCCATCAGCAGGGCACACACCACCCGGACACCCTCTCCTTGGAGCTGCAGGGAGAGGCTGCAGCGTGTGCCGGGTTCTGTCGCTCCGGGGGCAGGTGTGCACGGTGCTCCCGCTGCCGTGCGGCCGTGACTGGGAGCGGAGCTCCGTGTCTGGGTGACAGGTTTACAAATCACCACTGCTGCGTGCAGAGGGAGCTTGGCTGCCTCGGCATTCATCCCCGCGCTAATTGCTGCCTCCCCGAGGAACGCGATCCATCTCGCTGTAATTGACAAAAGGCAATTAAAAAGCAGTTGTGAATAAAGGGGGACATCTCTGGAGGGCCTGGCAGGAGAGATTTAGGTGCTTTGGAGAGGTTCCATGGCGTGGCCGGGCAGCAATGTTTGGGGCAGCTGTACCCACTAGTGCCCTGTGCCCAGCCTTGTGGCACGGACGGTCTGCTCCCAGCCCACCCCTCCGCTCCCTCACATCTCTCCCTGCCCTGCCAGCTGCAGGACTACCCGCTTTTGCCCCATGGCTGATCGCCACACTGATCCATAGACCCAGCCAGAGACTCTCCAGCCATCTTCGGGTCGTCAGGGAATGGGGTAGGAACAGCAGGACCCTTCACCCAGACCGGACCAAAGCCACCACCCATCAGAGAGCCCATCCCAGGGGCTCCCCTCAAGCTCATGTTGGGAGAAGCCCCTGAAGCTGGGAGAGCCTCAGCATCTTCCCCCGCTAGGAGCTCCGGAGTCATGGGGAGTGGAGGGCAGATCCACCCCATGGGAGTGCCCTGGTCCCGCTGCTTGCACTGCCATGGAGAGCAGCGGCCTTGCGGGAGACAAAGGGCAATCAGCGGCGAGTGGCACAGCGAGTGGCACGGAGCTGGGCGTGAAGAGCAGCTGATTGAGGAAGAGATGCGTCAGCTGCCTCTTGTGCACAGCAGTCTCCTGATTGTGGAGAGCAGCAGGTGCGGGTGCTGCCAGCTCACCTGCCGAGAGGAGCCCTGCCAGCAGAGCTGGAGGGGAGGATAGCAGGAGGGCAGGGGAGGCATAAGACAGCATGTGTCCTGTGTCCTTGCACAGCGTGTTCCCTGGGTGCCTGCACAGCAGTGCTCTGTGTCCCCAAACAGCAGTGCCCTGTGTCTCTGTTGGCGTTTCTCTGCCAAGGGCCAGGCAAATCTGCACTAGCCTGGCAGGGACAGTCCACCCAGGGACCAGGGGCCAGGCAGCCCCATGGGCAGGAGCAGGCAGGTCTCCTGCTGCAGGGCAGAGCCTGTCAGCAGAG
Source organism: Serilophus lunatus (assembly GCA_013399895.1). Lineage (NCBI taxonomy): Eukaryota > Metazoa > Chordata > Aves > Passeriformes > Eurylaimidae > Serilophus > Serilophus lunatus. The sequence continues at coordinate 983,634 of VXBA01002083.1, forward strand.
CAAGCCATACCCACCCTGTGCTTTGCCAGCTGCTGGTGCTGCCAGGAGCCAGCCTGTGGCATGACAGAGCTGCCCTTTCACCTGCTGCTCGCTTGGGTTGGGGCTCGAGAGCTGCCCTGGGAGAGGCAAAATGGCTCAGAGCCGCATTCCCAGAGGCCCCAGCACGCGGCTCAGGCAGTCTGGATCTCTCCACTTGCCCCCAGCACCTGTGCTCTAGCACTGGCCTCCTGTTGAGGGCATCCCACCCACCTGTGGCCCATGGAAGGCAAGTGGTCAAGACTTCCTTGCCCCAGGGGGCACTGCCATAGGGCACGAGGCTCTGTCAGGGCTGCCATTCCCAGAGGTGGCAGATGGCAGGATGTGCTGATGCTGGGATGTTCCTCGCCATCTGTTGGGTCTAATTGACTTCCTGCAGAAGTTCTTAAAAAAAATTAAACCAGTTTCAAAAACAAAATTGTTAATTAAAAGGCCTTTTGATTAGATAGACAAATATTTACCAATTATGACTGACCCTGGCCACCCTATTTTTTGTTTGCAAACTCCACAATCAGCAGTTATCTCAGCAATTATGCCTGTGCCAGTGATTCCTCTGTGTAATCCCTCCCTTGAAGGGAGTCCCTGCTGTGGCGGGGAGTCCAGTGGGAGGAAGTGTTCGAGCAAGACATGAGCCCAGACACGGCCATGCACCACCCCACAGGTGCCACATTCTGACCATGTTGGCTTCTGGTGGCAGCATCTTCCCCTGGGTCTGGTGCTAATCCCCAGGCAAGCAATTTAGGCTTATGCTGCACGGTAAGATGAAGGGATGTAGTAGTTCCCAGCAGAAAATCTGTCTGTCCTTTCAGGGGAAGCTGAGCACGCAGCAGGGATCCCCACCAACACCAGGGTATAGGGGAACCCTGTCACCAGAGGCTGTAGGACACGGAACCTGTGCCTATCCTTGTCTCTCCCCGTTTTGTGCCAGTGGGTCCTGGGCAAAGCACAGCCTGTTGCTCATGGAGAGACCAGACTGGCATGACCAGAGCTTGTGGCACAGTGGTCCCCCAGAGGACCAGTGGACTGCAGAGGGCACCAGGGTGGTCACACCACACCAAAGGGTGTGCTGGGAGGGACTCTCGGGGTGTAGCACCAGCCATGCACTCCCAGGGTGGGACGTGGGTTTTAATGTGGTATGAAATTGATGGATGATTCTGAGTGAGTGAATGTTCAGTGTAAATTACCCATGTTAGGCTCCAATCCGTGGCTAATTCATTAGACACACGTTTCTACACAAAAATAAAAAGCCTTCTGCATGCATTGTTCACCAAATGCTCTGAAGAAAAGATGTGGGGAGGCGAGGTAGTCTCTTGACCCACGCTTGTAGTTAAATACTAATTCCCAGCCTCTCTGCTTCCACTGCCAGGAGCGGAAACAGCTCCAGCTCAGCTGCAAGCCTTCCAGGGAAGTGCTGCCAGGGCCTAGCCTTCCCTAGAGCCAGCCTGGCCACTGGGCTCAGCACCCCTTGAAGTGCAGAGGCAATGGGGAGTGCTGAGAGCACCGACAGCCAGCTCTGGAGGGTGAACAAACCCTGGGCATCAGACCTGGCAGAATGCCAGGATGGCTGTGAGGGAATATTCCCATGATGTAGTACCACTGAGAGTCTTATTAATGGAGTGGGAAAGCTAATTGTGATTAAAGTAACGACGGTGCTAAACAGATAATTCTGCACTGACGGCCAAGATAGATTTTTAAAAAGTGAATGAAAAAGGAAAAGACAGAGTAACCAATCTTTAAAAATACAGAGATCAGTAAGTAAGGATTCATTTTTTTTGTTAACACGGGGCTCTCGGGGGAGGCATATGTCTGCATCCCCAGTGCCCGAGATTGCTCAGCTCATAATAAACGGCACGCCGGTGACGCCGGGCCTGCCCGCTGCATTGCCATGGCTACTGCACTCTGCCTCTGCAGAAACTAAATATTGAACAGAGAGCAGGTGTGCCAAGGATCCCAGCACTCCTAAGCCCCCAGCACATTCCCCGTGGGCAGCCAGTCCCCCAGGAGGGAGCATGTGGCGGAGAACCACAGGTCAGGCCAGGTGCTGAGCATCCTTGTCCCGGCCCCCCGCCCTCAGAAGCCTTCGCATCAGATCCAGGGGGGAGGGATCAGGCCAAGCTCTAGTCAATAGGACCAGCAGGGACCCTTTTCCAGAGAGCTTAAAAATTACTTCCTGAGCAGAGCAAAGATCCTTTCCCTGCCAGCTGCTCTATGGAGAGCCCAGACAGGAGCAACCCTGCTCAGTACCCTTCTGGCACCAGGGATCCTCCTCCCTGAGCCAGCCTTTTCGCCTGCAGAGGACACTGGGTGGGGACGTCCCGTGTCCAGCCTCCCTGCAGGGCTTGGCTCCCGATTGCAGCAGAGCCAGGACGTAAGAACTCAGCAAACGCCCCGCGGCTCCTTCCCCCCGCAGCGCCTAGCGCAGGAGGCAGCGGGAGGGAATGTGCGTATCAGGATGCTGGAGGTTATTGCTTTCATTAATAGCTGCATGAGAGTGCTCGAGGTGAGCCAGGCAGGAGCAGAGCCCACCTCTCAGCATGGCTCCTGCTTGCAAACAGCCTTCTCCTCTTTCATGGCAAGAGATCCCCACGGCCCGTCTCTGCCCAGTAGCCACTGGACTCCTGTTTCTGGGTTCCTCATGGTGTTCTGTGCCCCACTGCTCCCCCACCCCCACTGTGCATTTCTGTTCACCCCTTTAAATGTTTTAATACTGTAAAAGATCCATCAGAAACCTTCCACTCCAGAGGGATATATATTATCTAAATTTGATAAGACAACTTAATTTCTTTCCGTGTCTGTTACTGGTGATAAAACTGGGAGACTTTTATGACCCGGAGTCCTCTGTAAGATTGTCAGGAACTTATTATACAAGGTATAACTGGATTTCTCTCCACAGATGGCTCGCAGCCATGAGCTGTAACGCAATTCTGCAGCACATTTGGTAGAATAAATGCAAAGAGCTTGTTACAGTGAGTTAGATAAGAGAGAAGGGAACACGGCTCTTGCAGGCTAATTCGGCATCTGATCTGCCTTTTCCCTCACTGTGAAGGACGACTTGGAAAAGTGCATTTCACGCTGAGGAAGGAGCCAAGCCCTTCCCAGAGCCACCTGGGCTTGGCACGGCAGCCAGCCTGGTGCACTCAGAGGGACAGGACCGGGAACGCCACGGCAGAGCTGCTGCCCTGGCCCTTCACACCACCACCACCGTGTTCCCAGCAAACCCGGTGCCAGCAGGTGCCTTCCCACACGGCATGAGGGGCACCAGGTCTCTCTCGGAGTCCCTCACAGCAGGCTCATCTGTTATAGTTATCACACAGCCTATTCAGGCTCTGACCAGATAAAGACTGGTGATTTTTTATTTACTGATTTTTTATTTCAGCATCCTGCAGGCAGGATGCCATGCAGCACACTCATTTATCTCAATTTGCTCCCTCTTACCTCCCATCCCTAATTTTTCAGCAGAGCCTTGGAGGTGAAAGCCTTATCTCTGTGGCTCTCCTGCACACAGAAAGCAATCATGGCCTCTCCTTGTAGGGGCCCTAGTGGGGCTATTTGCTGTCGGAGCAGTGGCTATGTGGACTGGAGATGAGACCAATTCCTCTGCAGCTCTGTGTGGCCCTGTGCTGGAGTACAGCATGGACTGCTGTGTGGGGCTGCAGTGGGGCTTGTGTGTGGGGCTGCAAGAACTCCCAGTCACACAGCAGCTCCCCAGTGAGCGTCCCTGAACAAGAAACACTTCCCCAAGCTCAGACCGTGTTAGAGCAAATGGGAACTGCCGAAATCCATCAGCTGGTGACAGCATCTTCCTCTCGTGGCACCTCCTCCTCTGTGACCCCACTGGCTGCAGCCCCTGGAATGGGCAGAGCCAGCTCCTCCGCCCCATGCTCTCCCCCTGCAGCTACTGGCAGCACACCTGTGCACACGCTGTCCCAGGAGCAGGGACTTGGCTGTGCTCTGCCTGCCCCTGCACCACTGCCAGAGCCCCCATGGCCATTTGGGAAATCAGCAACAGTCCTCAGCCCTTGGTCCCAGCTAATGGCAGGGCCAGGAGCCTCTATTGGGGCACAGGCTGCAGCACAGCCCAGCCACATTAATGCTGGGCAAAGCATGTTCTTAGGTGCATCAGGTTTTGTAATGGAACACGTTTAAAATTCAATAGAAAGAAAGATTAAAAAATAAGTTTCTTATCTAGAGGAGCCATAGAGCCAGTGAGGAAATTATGAATGTCTCGTTGTCCAAGGTTAAAGAGTGAGAGCTGAGGCATGAAAAGGCAGGAGATAAGATGAAATGTTTTCTGTTCAAATGAATGGGCTCCACTCTGCTCCCTAATAAACGATCAGTGTCAATATGACAAATTAATTCTACACTGAGCTATGCTCAGGGCTCAATGTGTGCAGTGCAGGGAGGGTCCTGGGCACAGCCTCTGTTGAGGGGCCAAGCTGGCCCTGCTCCACCAGCCGTCTCCGTGAGGGAGGTGCAGGACAGGCCCCACATCCCTGGCTCTGCTGCCTCTCTCCATAGCTGGAGAGGGAAGTCAGTCACAGCCTCACTATGGGCTGCAGCCAACCCTGTGCTGGGGTCTGACTGTGAGCTCTCCTCCACTCACAGGCAAAGGGGGAGCCATGGCAAGACCCCAAGGACGAGGGGACAGGGATGACGCATCCTGGACTGGCAGCTGTGATGGCTGCAGCAGAGCTGTGCCAGCATGAGGAGCTGCTGGCAGAGCAGCCAGGTGACCCTGCAGAAGAGATTGGACCTTTTAAAAGAGACAGTGACAAATGAAGCTCCCTTCCAGTTTGAGTCGTGGAGGAAGGGGACACGAGGTACTTTCAGGAGCTGCAAGCTGAAGGTCACCCAGGAACCAGATGATGCTGATACAGGGCAAGGGGGGATCTGGGAGGGGACAGGAAGATGTAAGCAGGCTGAGATGGTGGATGTGGGACCCCATGGGCAGTGCCAGAGGTGCAGGGAGAAGTGACAGCACAAGGTGAGCAGGAGCTGTTCCCACTCTGTGAGCAGAGGGCCTGTAAATGATGCTCCTCAGCACTGTGGTACATGCCTGGGGCCATTGCCCAGCCATGCCAACCTTGGCCAGGGCAGTCCAGGCAGACCTGTCATGGTCCTGCCCAAGCCCCCATATCAGTAAGTGATACTCTGCTAGGGACTCGTTTCCTGCTGATGAGCAGAAACACAGGGACAGGAATACAGTTCCTTGGGGTGGGGAGCAGGACGTTGGGCCAGTCAAAGCCTGATGAGCCAGCCCCTAGCCCTGACACTTTCAGGGCAGTGTTTCTGCCAGAGAGCAGCCTGCAGCCAAGCCCAGTGCTGCAACTGCTTGCAGAGCAGGAGTTGGTGGAAGGGCTGCGCCATGTGGGATAGGGAGAGCCTGGCAATGCCAAGCTGGTGGGTGCCAGTGGAGGCACGGCCATAACAGCAGCTGTAAATACTCACAGGAGATCCTTAGTGCAAGACATACTCTTGCAGAAGACAAATCACAGCCGACACACAACAGTGTTACTCCATGTTTATCTCCATCTGCCTGAGGGCAAGAGCAGGTGAAATTACAGGAGATGTGGGGCAGCTGAAGCTGAGTGTTGCTGCAGCCCCGAGCAGATCCATGACCCCATCTGCACTGGAATCACTCGCTGCCAGCCTCCACCCAGCCAGCACAGGCAGGGATGGAGCAGAGCACTGCCCTTGCACTGGGGAGGCATCTCTATGGACTTGCTCCCATCAACAAACCTGGGGGCTGCTCCCCAGGAGTGCCACTGCACACAGGGCACAGCGCTGGCAAGGACAGTCTTGCTTTGCTGGTCCCAAGTGGAGTATGGGACACTCAGATGCTGTTCCGGTCCCACCGTGGAGCTGAGCTGCACCTGCTGGTGCCATGGCTGCATATTTGGTGCTTCTACATCAGCACCCAGCTATCCCAGGAGAGTGCTGGTGCCATGGTGCTGTAGTGGCTGGGCTGTAGGACCTGCTCCGGGAAGGGTTAACGGCCTTCCCCTTCTTGTTCTTAAAACACACTGGAGCTGGAATGGAAAGAGTATCTCAACAGCTGAGATTAAAACAAGAAAATGAGTATAGAAATTATGTTTGTTAAAGCAAAATAGCTCATATAATCCTCAAAGGATTTTTCCTTTTGACTTAAAAAAAATCTAATATCTTCATTTCCATACCTTTTTTAAGCTAATTTGTGGAAAATTAAAATGGTGAACCCACAAAGGCTGCAGTTTAATTGAATCTTGCATCAGCCCTTGGTGAGCAGTCTCTCTTGGATTCCTTGATTAGTTCCCTCCATTAAATCATTTTTGCATCGTTTAGCTGAGATACTGTCTTCTGGCGGGTCTGGGACTCAGGGACCTGGATAACTCAGTCTCCATCTGAGCAGATGTAAAATGACATGCCATGCTCTGGAGAACTGTCTTATTTGGCCTCCTGTGTCCACAGAACTCACTCCTGCTCCTCGCTGCCTGGACAGGCAGCATGGCACAGACTGCCCTCAGTGCCAGGCCTAGATAGGGCTCAGCACATCCCACATGCCAGGCATAGCTGCAGGGCTTGGACTGGAGTGAGTCCAGAGGGGGCTGAAGGGGAGCAGAGGGAGTGGTGGGAGAAGTGGGAGCAATATTGGCACTAGGCAGCTTAGAGTGGGTGCACTGGTTCAGCCTTGGAGGATGCAGGGTGCAGTAGGGACAACAGTGTGACATCCTGGCAGGGACATTCGTTCCACTCTGCCTACCTGGAGTCCCCTGTGCATGTACTGCAGGGACCAGCCCTGGCAGGGCACCATGCATGAGCGTGCATGCAGGATGTGGTCACAGGGCCGTGAAATGTATGAAGTTCACCTTCTGTCTCTCCCTGCTGAATCCCCTCTCTCTAAGAGTAGATAAATTGCACCTACTGGGGACAGCTCATAACTTAGAGCATTTACAGCCTCCCTGTCCCATGGCACAACATCCTGACAGGAACAGAGCTACTCAATCTCTCTGGAATCACCAGCAGCAGTTGCACACCAGGACAGCCCACCTGGCTCTGGCCCAGTGAGCCACATCCCAGCCCTGCCAGTTGCCTGACACTGCCTGCTATGCTCAGGTCAGTGGGTGCTGGATCAGCCAATTCTTCCTCCTCAATCCCCTAAGCAATCCTGGCACTTCTCCCTGCCCCAGCAGTGGCACAGGAGTGTTCTGATGGCCTTGTCAGGCTATCATGTCCCGTAGATTAAAATAGATTTATATAAAGTCCTTTTCACCCCATTAGATTACTCTGGATTAACCTTGATCTCAGTAATAGATGCTATAAATGTAAGTCCTGCTCAGGGGGATTTCATCCATATGTTCTTGGAAGGCAGAAAGTAGATAAATTCTTAGAGAAGGTCTTACTGAGCGATTAGAAAGATTTAACCTCTTCAGAGCCAGTCACAGCAGTGTCCCCCACTGCAGGGTGAGTGCTCAGCCCCACCGCCTCGGGCAGCGCCCCCCTTGCCCCACCACCCCCACCCCAGGTTGAGGCACATCCTCTGCTGTCTCTCAGGGATGGGGACACACTGTGTGGTGCTATGCAGCCTGACACCCCACTGCTCTGTGGGGCTGCCTTGTAAAGCTTGGACTCTGCACCTACTCTTGCGTCCCACAATTGCCTGGAGGGGCTGGTGAGTGCTGCACACCTGAGCTGTGCTCATAAGCCCTGCATGTCCTGTTCAGACCCAAGGGCTGCCTGATGCTGCTGCTGCCCTTGATTTATGGCCTGTGCTTTCTTTGAGAGTTCTGTGCTTTTCCACTAGCAGAAGGGCCGAGCCTGCTGGGCAGAGCTGGCTGCAGCCCGTCAGTGTTTAGTGGCTGAGAAGTAGTTAATGCAAGAAGGGATGAAGGCTGTACAAGGAAATTCAACCAGCTGTTTGAGCAGAAGAAGGAGGGAGCCAGCCCACTGCACTACCCAATACACGTAGGTGTGGCCTGAAGGGGTGGCAGCAACTGAAATTAATTCCCCATCCCCTCCTGCTTGCTGATATTAAATTGCTCTAAGCGCAGGCTGGAGCCAGAGCCAAGCTCAGCTCTTCCAGGAGAGTCTGACCAGCAAGTTACCTTCTGCTTACTGATCAGAGAAACACCTAACAGAGGAAGAAGAATAATTTGGCACTGGGCTGGGCTGCGGAGAACTGGCCCTGCTGGAAGCTGCTGGGATCACACAACCCGTGTAGGAGATGGGTGCAGATGTCTGCTATTGACAGCAGACACAGTAACGAAGAGGAGTCGGCACTGCAGGGTGTGTGGTGCTGCAGAGCCGCGGCATTTGGGGTGCTCTGTGTACACTCCTGGTGTTGTCTGGTGGGGGCTGCAGTGCTGCTGCAGAGCGCTCTCAGGTTGGAGCTGGTGGGAGGACTTGACTTCAGCATTAATCATTGACTGCCCATCAGACTCTTGCCAGGGCTGGGCAGCAGCAGGAAGGGGCTGCAGCTTTACCCCTGGCAGCAGAGCGGGGTCTGTCAGGCCTGACAATACCTGTCCACTCCTGACCTAAGGTGCTCCTGAGGCTAGTTCTGCCCAGGCCAGGCTGGCGGAGTGCCCAGCTTTGCCTTGCTGGTATAGGATGCTGTGCCGCACACGGAGCAACAGCCTCTCAGCACAGGTCGCGTGGGCAGCCTGGCCAGTGAACCTGCTCTGCAAGGGCACCACTCCCTGGGCTGGGAGGAGTCAGGGAGGTTACCCACACTCGTCTGCAGCAGAGGTGGAACATAAGAGCACTGTGTCCTCCTGCTCACACCCCCCAGCCAGACACCTCAGCACACATGGCAGAGATGAGCACCAGAGGAGGACCTGCACCGTTTGCAAAGTTTGATGCGAATGCATGTGGTCGGCAGTGTCCTGCGGTCAGGGCTCACCTGATGAGCTGCAGCAAGGGGACAGCCGAGCCGATCCAGCTGGCATGAGCAGAGCTCTCTGCGAGGCAGCAGGCACAGGGGATGCAGAGTCAATAACGCATTGTGTGCCCTCAAAGGCCAGCGTGTTCATTACCACACTGACCTCATTGCCTCCCTCCTTCCGTTGTCTGTATTGTGGCTGTAGTCACGCATATCCTGAGGGAGGGGAAGCTCCACATCCCTCAGATCAGCCGGGGTTCACTGTCCTGGCTCTGGTGTCCCTGCAACAGGAGACATTTCCCAGGCTGGCTCTTCAGGGCCATGTTCTTCCCACATGACTTGTGCAGATGGAAGAAGCACCAGCCAGGAGAAGTGGCTGGTGACTGATCCCTGTAACCATCAGAGGGATCTGGGCTGCTGCCAGCAGCTCTATAAGGAGTCTCTCTCAATATTCTGCCCTTTGCTGCCCTTTGAGCAACCCTGACCTGCTGCACTGCACTGCAGCACCTGCCCCTGCCTTAGTGCTACTGCCACTGTGAATCTGCAGAGCATCTACCCGTGCTCCAGCAGGTGCCTCACTCCCTGTCTGGAGGCACATCTCTCTGGACGGTGGCTCTGCAGACTGTGCTGAGCTGCATCTCTCTCCCCTGATAAGGCTACTCTGCACACTCAGTTGAGCCTGCCACTGTTGCTGCCCGCACTCCTAGCACCCCTGGCCTCCCCAGATCCCCAGTCCTCCTGGAAGAGCCTCCTGCACACTGCCATTCACTGAGCTTCTCCTCAGAACGTGGCTGCCACAGCCATCACAGAAGGGCTGGGATGTGACAAGTTGTATGCAGAGCTACTGGGATCTCCCAGTGCCCTGGAGACACCCCAAAACACTGGCGCTGACATAGCGTGGTGGCTACAGGCAGCACAGGTACCGCACGGATGCTCCAGCTCACAGGGAGCGGCTGGGGCAGAACAGGCACAGCACTGGCCTCCTGCCTGCACCGCCACTGGGTCACCAGCCGTGGGGAGCACAGGGAGCCCTGGCCACCAGCCTTGGCCATGCATGGCATGGTCCCGGGCTGCACTGTCCCCAGCCGCTGCTGCGAGGTGCGGGGATTTGTCCTGCTGTGCCCCTCCTCCCAGGGGGCCAGGAGGTCTTACCGAGACGTATAGAAATTCTGCCTGCTGCCATGAGCTGTCACCTCCGATTCTGCTGAATATTTAAAAACCGCCTGAATCTGAAGTGACAAATCCATCATTGACCATCTGCCACTCTGCACGGTCACCCTGCAGCAGTCCCTGACATTTCCAGCTCTGCCCTGACACGAGCCAGTAACTCGGAGATGGAAGGCATCAGCCTCAGCAGGCTGACAGCCGCTGCCCCTCACCTGCCCCAGGCCCCTCCACAACCCATGCACAGGGACAGCCGGGGTACAGGGGCCCCTCCTGCTCCTCCCCAGCACATGGACTGTGCCCGTCTGCTGCTGCCACTGAGCACACCGCTCCAGGAGCACTGGCCCCACTGCCAGCACAATCTGGGGGGCAGAGCCAACAGAATGCTCTGCTTGAGGGCATGGCCATCCCCAAAGCTGCCTGTGAGCGTCCCCCTGCTATCCCTCAGAGGGATGCTGATCCTGGCGACAGGGGCTGCTGTAAGCCTGATGGGCAGTGCTGAGCCCTCCTAAACCTGTACCACAGGTTCTCCCACTACAGATGAGTGGCTCTGGTGTGGGGCCTCTAGAAGCCTATCCCTCCCCAGGCTGGCCAGAGCAGCTAGGCTGCCTCATGCCGTGCACAAGGGCTAAGGCAGATGCCTGCTTGGGCACGAGGGACAGTCTGCCCCATTCCTCTTCCCTGGTCTGTGCCTGTCCTGTGTACTCCAGGCAGGACAGCATGGGATGGGATCAGAAGGGAACAGGCTGCTTCGAGGCAGGGCCACTCCCATGAAAAGTGCACACATTAATCGCCATCATCCCTTTGGCAGCACAACATTTGCGGTCTCTGCTTGGCTGCAACCAACGCTCCTGCATGATGAGCCCATGCTCAGCCATCCCTCCCTGCCCCACAGGGACTACTCTGGGGGTCCACTCTCTGCACGGCACTGTCATCTATGTCTGCTCCCTTCACAGGGTGCAGGACCTTTCTATGAAGGGTGTTGCACCTTAGACACCTGATTTGGAGCCCCCTGGGTGGCACTACTCATGCCAGGTGCTGAACCAGCAGCAGTCCAGAATCCCAGCATGGTGTGTGGGCTGCCCAGGAACTCTGACAGGGCAAGAGATGCTCTGGGATGGCGGTGTGGCTCCTGTACCTTGCAGCACCTCGAAGGGCAGACAGCTTCTGCCTACAGAGTGGCTCCTGGCAGCCCTCCATACAGGAGCCATCCCCCAGCAAGCCCACGGGGCTCCTCACCACCTCTCCTGCGTCCACAACAGCCCAAGTGGGTGGGGTGTGGGGCTAGATGCCAGGAGATCCCACAAGGGATGCTGCAGGCCGTGGCCCTACACCTCCCACTTGGCTCAGGCCCGAGCAGAGACAGCCGGGCTGCGGGAGAGCTCCCGCCAGCCATTCGCTCCGTACTTGTAGCTGGCACAGAGCTGCAATTTACAATCAACCTGCTGTTTGAGCTAATTGTGCTGTAATTGCTGAGCTGTGCTCCCTCCTGTTCCGCCAGCGAGCGGCGGTTCTCACACTCCTCTTGGCAAGCCGACACATCCACGGTCAGCCCTGGTGCTCAGCTCGTGTGCTCCCGCCCCAGCCATGCCCCGGGCAGAGGCAGTTTTCCTTTCACTCCCTCTGCCAGCAAACACCACCCCGTGTCTGGCAGCTGCTGGTTTCTCTACGAGCCTCCACTGGAAGCAGTTGCTGGAGGACACAGGGTGACCAGGGCCACGATGCCTTGGTACGCATGGATGGGCAGGCGCAGGGCACTTCTCCGAGACACCTCTGTCTCCTGGGAAGGCGTCTTGCCAATGTTTCATTTAGATTAGATAAAACGTGTGCAATCGGAGGAACAGAGCAGACTGTGTCTGAGTCTGGGGCCTGGCTGGATGGGGCTGTGATCCCACTGTCCTGCTGCGAGGCAATGAGCTGGTGAGCACTAGGAGAAGGAGACGCCAGGTCATCAATCGTAATTAAAGAACACTGTCACTGGCGGGGCTGGGCTGGTTCCCAGAAGCTCCTGTCACTCCTCCGTGCTGACACCGCAAAACTTGTACATCCTTCGTGCTATTTAAAAATCCCATCTTTAATAACTTGGAAACACCAGGAACCCGCAGGGCGGGCACAGGGCGCTGTCAGACACCAAGGGGACAAGCGCAAGGGAAAGCCACTCCCTGGGAGCAGGGGAGGCTGCAGGTGGCCCCAGCCCTGTGCGAACAGGTCGGTGCCCCCAGTGTTCCCCCCAGGCTCAGTGCCCCCGGGCACGGTGCCCTCTGCTGTGCCCTGGAGTAGCCCCCGGGGCTGGTGTGGGGTCGTGGCAGGGCAGAGCTGGCAGCAGTGCAGGCAGCACCACAGGCAGCGCCGCAGGCAGTGCCGGAGGCTCGCACCGCTGCGGGCGGCGGGTGTGCAATCAGCGCTAATCAGGTCGCTCACTAATTGCGGTGCCTCCCGCAGGGTGGTGAGGGGTGCAGGGGGGGGCTGTCTCTGCCCTCCCCATCCCTTCTCCTGTCTGGGGCAGGTGTCGTGTCTCCTGTCAAAGGCATCTGTAGAGAGTGAGCGTTAAATACTCACAAAGGGGCTGGAATTCTTTCAAGTGAAGAGGGTTTGAAAAGGCAATTTTCCTGAGAAAACTTGCTCCTCTTTACATCCCCACAGTTTTTCTCCAAGGGCCACGTTTCTCACAAAGAGTCACTGTGGACTCAGCAGTGAGCAGTCGCATCCTGCCTGTTCGGTGTCCATCCTCACTGTCCAGTGTCCCAATAGAATGCCTGGCCGGGGAGCAGAGCAGCTCGGCTGGGAGCTGACCCTCCTGGCACAGGATCCTGACCTGCACACCCGGCTTGGCAGGATGTCCACAGCTTCTCCTCATCGTGGGCTTGTGCCTTCACACATATCCCCACCTGACAGGCTGGGCCCGATGTAAATTCCCGCCATAATCACGCTGAGAGCTATCAAACTATCTAATTTAATTTCTTTGTGAAAATAAATAGCTAAAGTGGCCCTAGGTACATGCATAAATACTTCAGCTTTATGTTGGGCCTGTTATTACTTCTCCCAGCTCATGCAGTTGTAATGCACACTTAATAAGTACATATTTATTGCACGTCTCGTCCTGGTGGAAGGGTAGGGAGTTTTTGCTGAATAAGCAGGAAAACAGCTTAGTTGGTAATAAAAAAGGGAGGGAGTTAAACAAAAATATTCTGGGTAATTAATGATTGGGCTTTGAACGGCCATAATTTTTTATTAAGCAAGTATGCAAATATGGCATAAGTGGCTGTGTTAGTATTCAATGGCTTTTTTCAAACATTGATGGCTGATCTCTGGTAAGACTGTTCTCACTTGTCTTCATGCCTGTGTGTGCAATGATGAGCAAACACGAGCACTCCCGTGTGTCCGTGTAGGAATTTGGTAGTGTGCACCCAGGGAGTTGTGCTGCTCGCGTGCAGCCCTGGCCAGCCAGTGCACGTGTGGCTTCGTGCCACTGCTCCCCTGTCAACACAACTCACCCCCTCATCTCCCTCCTGCCCGCTGCCAGCCACTGTCTCTGTCTCTGCTGCTTTCTTTGCCTCCCCGATGCGTTTGTTGCACGCTTCATTAATCCTGATAAATGTGTGAGTTACTGCTGGGAGAAGCAGCTCCCAAGAAGCTGCCACCACTGAGCTCCCCGTGTCCTGCTCCTTTTCTAACAGGTCAGCACTGGCACTCATTGGGTAGCCCCTCCACCAGTCCTGGGACAGGATCCTGCTGCACACCTGGCATGTGTGGTTGTGGAGCAGGGAGGGCAGGGGACAGGCAGGGAGAGGAAAGGACGATGGGCCCACCACAGTCCTGTGGAGCAGAGGTGTCCAATGCAGAGCTGCTCTGTCCCCAAGCACTGGCACTATGGCAGCACAAGCCAGGACGGGCACACAGGTGACAAAATGTTACTGAGAAGTGGCCAAACCATCATTCCTCTGGTTACCAGTGACCCCAAGTCCCTCTTCCCATCAGAGCAGCCAGACAGGGAAAGACACTGGCCAATGAGGACAGCCAGGCTGCAGGAGTGACAGGGCCATGGCAATGCACACAGCGATGCTGGCAAACAGCAACCTGATCTCCCCATTAGCCCTCATTAGCACGTGGTTGAAAGACAACAGGAGTTTAAATTAGAAAGACATCACAATGGTCCCAACTGTGTTACCGCTGTGCTCAGAAAGAGCCCGACAGCTGCTATTTAATACACCTTCACGATCTGTCAGGGCACAGCGTAGCATCTGCCTCAGCACACACATGCTTCTGCATGGCTGCATGCCTCCACACGCAGACAGCACCTGCCTCTGCAAGTGCCCACTGCTGTGCACACGTGTGTGCAGGGGCAGGATAGCCACGCTGCTGCCCAGGGCTGCCAGCCTGGTTCCTCCATCTCCAGAACACCCTGAGCTGACTCCATGTATGTCTCTGTACTAGGGAATGGGGATGAGCCCCCATACACCTCTGTGCATGGCCATGACACAGCTCCCTGAGCCCAGAGAGCTGGAAAGACTCTGTGGAGCTGAGGAACATCTGGGTTCAGGCTGATGGGTGCAGGCTGCTGGGGGAACAGCATCATCCTGGGCCTAAAGCTCCCAGCACAGTGAAGTGGGATATCAGCACTCCATATTTATACTGCATGCTCCCAGTGTGATGCCTGCAAATGACTCCCAATGGCACGGGGGAGATGGTGGCTGTTGCGGTAAGGGACAAAAGAAAAACCTGCTTGTGGGCATGCAGGCAGCCAGAATTGTGTGATGGGAGGCACAGGGGGACTGATGCTGAAGGTGTGAGGTCACCCTTGTCACCAGGGAGAGCAACCTGCTGGTGTCCTACATGGATATCCCACACAGGTGTTCCAAACTGCTGCCTAGCCTCAGGCGAGCACATGCATCAGCCCATGGCCCATGCCTGCTGGCCCACAGGAGCCCAGATCAAGGATGACACTTGTCCTTTGTGCCAGGACTCGCAGAAGGGCTGGAGAGGTCCAACATGTGAACAGGATGGGTGGCAGGTAACTACACCATGGTGGGTCTCACACAGGGACAGGATGCTCTCACCAGCCTTAGCCAGGTGAGGAAAGCTGTGCTCAGGGACTGATTCCACTACCAAAGCCACAGCAGTGACAAACATTCTCAGCCATGGATTTCCTTGCCAGGCTTGTGAATTTCCCACACATTTAGTGACGGTATTGGAAATGCTTCTGAGTACATTAAGGTATTTCAGATAGTATTCACCTGCGCAATCTGGTGCAGCAAGACCTGCAGGGGCTGCCCTGACAGCTCTGGAACTTTGAGCAGATTGGGAAGTGTTGGGCAGTGGCAGCCAGGAACTGCTACCACCCCAGGAGCTCTGGGGCCCCTCTACTTGGGTGCCAAGTGCTCCCCACACACCCACAAACAGCAGTGCCCAGTGCAGGAGCCAGGCACTGTTCACAGCTTGTAAAGGCAAGGTCTGAAGCCCAATGGCCAGTACTCATTTCTTGGCAGGGAGCACACCAGACCCCTGCCCTGGGAGCTCCTGCATGGCCTGGGAATGCAGCAGAGAAATGAGTGTAGGGATAAGTGCCAGGTACCTCTTCATGTCAAAGGTGGTGCGTGGGATGAGAGGTCATCTTCCTGGGCCCCTTGCTGGAGGAGCAGAAAGCTGCAGCACAGAGCTCAGTGCAGACCTGCTGCCTCAATTATTTATAGGTACCATGGGTAGAACATGTTTTAATGACATTTGTGCTGGAGCTCAGCAGTGCGGATCTGCACTGAGCCAAAAGGAATATGTCAGAGGTTTTACAGCTGGTAAAAGCAGCGTGTCAATCACAGTGGCATGCTCACCTCAGCTCATGGATCTGCTCTCCCTGCCCTGCAAAGAACTCACCATCCTCAGGATGAATTGATGGGCAAACCCACAGACACACAGGTCTAAGTCATGAGGCTTTTTTATGGGTAGATCATAAGTAATAAGCTTTCTCACTAGAATTAGAATGACATCCTGGAAAATATGCTCTGGTTTTACAACATATGATGGAAAAGCAATGGACATGCTGGAACGGGGTATCTGTCCTACCACCAGACAGCCACAGCTCAAGTCTGGGCAAGGATAGGGGAAACCTGGCTGGGGCAAACTCGAGCAGGAGATGAAGGGGACAGGACAGATCTTGGAATGTGACCTGCACTGGGCTGCACCAGCTCATAGGACCCATCCTGTGCTTCTGTGGCCCCAGCTGATAGCAAGGTGCTGTTGTGTAGGGGCAGTGCTGGCCTGGATGGGACAGCCTGGCAGAGAACATGGCTGGCTCCAAGTCCAAGTGATGTCTGTGGTGGGTAGTACAGCGATATGTCTCTGCCTAAACTTGTAATCAATCCTGCAGCCACCTTCTCTTTGCAGCTGGTGGGCTGGGGTCCATTGGCCAAGGTCCTGGCAGCCAGATCTGGATGCAGATGAGGTTCTCAACCAAACCATCTAGATATAACATGCTCCAATGCCTCCAGCAGCTTCCTGGAGAGGAATCCAGGACATGGAGCTGTGATGCTGTAGCACCTCCAGCTCGCCAGCACATCTGACAGCACGACTTGTGCTGGGATTTAAAGACAATTGGTCCCTGTGTTCTTTTGCATTTCTGCTTGCAGAGTGTCATTTTCTTCAAAAAACGCTCTTTTGCAATTACTGTGAATTACACATGAAAAGCGAGCGACCACGTATTGATTGGAGTCCAGGAAAAGCACCAGAGCCATTTAGAGTAGATTAACTTTTTCTGGAAAACGGTTTCACAGTTATTTAAAGAGATTAATCAGTTCATTTCAGGTCATTTACCATTGTTTGTATGGCCTAGCTTAGAATATCCCTTTCTCTGATGTGGACAGAGCTGAGACCTTCCCAGGAGGAGGAGTGCCAGGAGGAGGAAGGACAGTGGAAGCAGAGGGTGCTGCTGTCTGTGTCCCTGTGGCACAGCAGGTGCTGCATCACGGCTGCCCCGGGTGGGGACAGGGGAACCCTCCTCAGCCAGCTGAAGTACCTGCCTGCTCCATGCCAGGTGCAGTGAAAGAACAGGAGAGCAGCGTTCCTGGGACACAGCCCAGCCACAGCCTCCTCCCAGCGCCCAAGGCGTGGTCGGCATCCCTCCTGCTCACGGTCATCCCCCACGCACCCATATCCTCCTCCTGCCCCCCACGCCAGCATCCTGCAGGCAGAGCAGGCTCCCGCCCTCAAGTATTTCAAAGCATTTTTGTCTTCAGAAAGAAAGCATTGAAGTCAAATGGCTCCTGTGGTGGAATACTTCCCAAATGTCAACACAATCTGTGCTACATTACGGGTAAATGTGATAATCTTAACGCCTGGCTTCTTAATGTCAGTGGCACTGAAGTCTGATGGATTGACAGACAGCCAGAATGACACGCAGTCATAGCTGATAAGGGCTCTCTCCGGGGAAATCACAGCTTTTTAAAGATGTTGGCAGCTACTAGCAAGTACCTTTTTATTTAAAAGGATTACAAGCATTGATTGCACTTCCTGTTTTCTTTTTATCACATTCCTGCACCAAGTGAAGCTTGTGCTGCGAGCTGAGCCTTTCAGACAATTATTCTGGAATAATGAAGGCGTGTCATGTTGGCTGTAATGAGCGTTTTCAATGCCTAATTTGTGTGCAGTGTGAAGGGATTTCAACAGCTGCCCGGCTCCTGGCTAAAGGTGAGTGACTCCTGACCGTGGTGGAGGCTGCCGTGGGCTGGCTTTGCCGGGGTGGATTGCAATGCGTGCTTCCCCCAGCAAAAGAGGGATTAAAACTTCCATAATTACCACGGTTGAAACACCAGCTAAGGGGTTGCATTTTGCTTAGAAATGGCTAGTGGCTGCTCCTTCAGTGAACAGCTGGCACAATTCATACTCACCTGAGCAGCTTCTCCACAGCAGCGATTGAGAGATGAAAAATGGATGTTCATAAGCCTGCAGTGTAGCTGGACAGAGCAGTTAACAACCCCCTGAGCCACAAGCACTCGCTGTCACTGACAACAGATGAGGGATGTCTAAGAACCACCACTTGGCCTCCCAGCCACGGCCGACTGGCACACGCAGCAGAGGAGGTGGGTGGATGGTGTAATATGTGCACAGACCAGGGGAGGCAAATGGAAAAGCACTGGGCTCCTGCTTTTACCCTTCCTTGCTGCCCAGTGTCATGATGTTAAATGCTAGATGTTGATCCTCCCCAACTGCGTTCCGGCATCAGTGAGGGCAGCCGTGAGGACAGGTGGGATGGAACAGGGTCCTCTGCAGTCAGGGCTGTGTCATTGCTGCTTGAGGGCTCCCGGTTGTGCTTTGGCTATGTATCCCAATTGCTTCAGACTCTGCCCATCTCTTTTGGATTCAGCCTTAGGTTCTTCCCTAAGAATCTGAAAAACAGTCATTAAATCCACACTCATCTGAAAAAGGATCATGAGGCTGGAGAAAGCCCAGGCTGGGATGTGTGAGTGACAGACAATGGTCAACCTGGCCACTTAGCACAGCATCAGCATCCCAAATGGATGTAGTCCTGAAGACAGCAAGAATGCCAGCTCCCCATCACACTGAACTGGCTGCTCAGCAGGGCAAGGGGTGGTTTCAACCCCACTGGCTGCCCAGGAGCACGATTCCAGGGCCAAGTTAAATTCAGTGATTTTGTTCTCTCCAGCTTCTCTGGCTGTGGTGACAGAGCCCTGACAGATGCATGGAAACATCATTCCATTTCTGCCAGTGAACAGGAAGCAAGATCTGTTGCTGCTGAGCACAAGACCAGGTAATCTCCAGATGCTGAGAATACTCCTGGGGTGGGCTGGGAGGCAGTGTAGCCACACCAAGCAGAGAGCACAAACTGGAGCACTGTGGTACAGTAAGAGAGCCCTGACAAAACAGAGCTGCTGCCTGCACCAAGCACAGGGCAGAAATGTAAAACTGAGATTTTGCTGAGCAAGGAGTCTGACTCCAACCCTGAAGGAAGCTCAAGGGCTTGGTAAATGAAAGGACATACTGAGCTGGGATATTAGCTGAAGGTGGTTAAAGGAGTCAGCTTTCTGGTGATAAAGCAACTTCCTCAGAGAATATGGGAAAGAAGGGATCACCTTCCCAAGCAGCATGTTGCCAGTGGGAGCGGGAGGTGGAGGTTGACATGGCCTTGTTGCAGTCAGTTACCAGAAATGGATTTTCCTCCTGGGGGTGCAAGTATCACTGCCCTTTTTCACTCCTCCCTTAACGACCCCAGCAGAGCACATCCATCTTTTGCAAATACCTCTCTGGAGGAGGCCTGGACACCTTGCCTTCTGGAGCTCACAGCGGCTCAGTGCAGGCGTTGGGGGTGACTGATGCAGCCTCCCTGTGCTGGGGCTGCGGCAGCCAGTGGTCGATGGAGAAGAGGAGCACCAGTCCTGCAGGACCCATTCAGAACGTGGCAGCAGCTAGTGTCACCACCCTCCACCACTGCCAGCAGACAGCCACAGGCTGTGTCCCACGTGGCAAGTGCCGTCATCTGCAGAGCAGGACTGGCTTCCTCTCCTATAGAAGGAGGAGGAGAGGGACCTGCCCTTGCCGTGGCTCTGCAACGCAGCTGTTGTGTGACTGCTGGAGAGAGAGAAGTTGCTATAGGAAAATTTCCTGAGAAGGGGCTGTGTTGAGGAGGCATGCAAGCCCTTCAAGCATCTTCACAGATGCTTCTGCAATCAGAGCTCTCAATCCTCCTCTTTTGTAGTGAAGGGTTTGGTTCTGGCTGGCAATTTGTTGCTTTGAGCTCTCTCCATTTCTCCACAATATCAAGAAGCACAGCCCAGGCTTGCCACTCAATGCCAGGCACTTGTCGCCTTGTCACTGCAAGGAGTACAATGACTGTGGATGCCTCCTTCTCATCATTCTCCTCCCAGAACACTCCAGGCGCTGACTTCCAGAGTCCCAAGGTGTTTGAGTGCCTGAAGTTGGACAACAGGACTCAGTGAGCATGTTTGTGTGGGCTGCAGCTAGATGAGTTGCCAAGTTCCTGGGCTGGAAACCTGAGTGAAAACACACAGCAACCATCAGCTCTTTGCAAACAGCAACTGGCTGAGTGTCCAGACCTGCCAGAGCTGGTGGCTTCAGACACAGTGCTGACGGACTCACTGCGAGGGGGTAATTAATGGTGATCCTGGCGAAAAGACCACCTCAAGGTTGACAGCTGTAGAGGAGCTCATTGAGACTGTGAAAAGGAAAACCATGCAGAAGTTGAGATCTGGCAGCACACCTTGTGCCTCTGGAAAACCCTCCAGCCCCTCCCCCCTTCTGTCACAGTACCCCACTAACTGCAGTCATCAAAGGTCACCAGATGCTTCTTCCATAATATTTAGCAAATAATCAAGGGAGTGGGATGGAGTGGAGACATGGTGATGGTGAAGGATAGAGAAACACTCAAAGACCTAGGGGATCAATAATCCTGTTTTGGAGCTAGGATTGCAAGATGCTGTTTAAATGACTGTTATTTTATAGAGCAGTTTGACGTCTGCCTGTGTTATCTGCTGACCTACACTGAGGCCACCACTGAGCTCGGACATGTCCCCTCTCTTTGTGTCTGCTCCCTCCCTCCATGACGTGCTGTCACACTGACAGGTGCCAGAGCATTTGCAGCGACGTGCTTTGGCAAGACTTCCTTGGATCAGGGAGATTCATCCTTGTTTGCCATGAGCACATTGATTGTTCCCCAGTCCCTGGCCATCAAGAAGACCATCAGCAATTGATTTAGCTGTGGCCGGGCCAGAGTGTCATTTATTTGTATCATTTCACTATTAAAAATGAGTATGAAGTAGCTTTTTTTGCTGCAGCCAATAACTGAACACTGCTGTAACACACACCACCAGCATGAGAACAGGTCAGGTACCAACGCTGTTGGCAGTGCCCAGGTGACTGAAACTGTGAAGAAGCACCACTCAGGACCTGCGAGTGACCAGCTGGCCAGTGACATGAATTCCCATGACTTCAAGCGAATAAGGAACTCAAATGGCCAAAATCATAAGGACATCAGACTTTTGTTGCTTGGGATACAGTTTGTCTCCTGGTCCTTCCACCATTGTCCTGCAGGATGGAGGAAAGACGAGCAGGACAAGCCATTGCTCCTCTCCTGGAGGATTAGGCCATGGAGCCTGTGCCCACTGTGGTGGCCCAGACCCACAACCTCAGAGCTGGGGTGGCTCCTGAGAGGAGCAGACACAGCAGACCGGCACCGGAGCCTGAAGCACACACCAGGCCACCTTGTGCTGCTCAAAGCACAACCCAACTTTCTGCTGAAAGGATGGAGAAAGCCAAGGATGTTGTTTACCATTATTTCCTTTAAATTCAAACAGAAAAAAGACCTTTCTTTTGAAGGAGCTTTTTCTGATGAGCATTTCAGTGAAAGACAGGGAGAAGCCAGAGACTCAGCATCTTGCCAGTGGGAATGTACTGCAGGGCAGCAGACAGGGTCGGCTGTGCCGAGCTGTGCCATGGCCCTTCCTGCTGCAGGCAGTCATCAGGCCCCTCTAGGAAGGTGCCAATGGGACCACACTGACAATGCAATATGAGGAAAGGCAACCAAATAAAACAAGCTCGTAAGACTCAGGCTGGACGACAAGGAAATAATTTATTTCCAGGTCCCAGAAAGACCTTGAAAAAATAACGAGGGTGAGCAAATCAACCTTCTAATCTCATTTGGGTAGAGAAACAAAACCAAAGTGACTCCATTGGACATGGTGGCAGCTGCCGGCCCCTCCTGCGGGTGCGGGGGCAGGGGGTGCGGGCAGCGCGGCGCGGCCGGATCGCTCGGCACTGCGCTCCTCCCGTATTTACACGTGGGATAGAAACTAAAACGCAAGCGTGCGTGCATGCGCGCCGGGCAGGACGGGCTGGTCAGGGATGGGGGATAACCCAGTGGGAGGGGTGCTAAACACGGACCCTGTCAGACCCCATCTCCTAGGACAGAGCCCTGCTATTGCACAACACTCGGCCAGAGGAATGGCCAGTGCCGGAGGGGCTCGGGCACAGCTCTGCAGCCCAGAGGGAAAACACAAACACATTCCTGAGGAAAGAGAGGGCTTTCTCTGTTCTCCTGCAGTGGGATGCAGGGCATGACTTGCCTGAGGCGGCATGGCCAGACCTGGCACTCCAGGGCCCTGGTGACTCTCCAGCATCATCACAGTGAACCAGCCGCACACCAGGCATGGGTGCCAACCATGGCACTCACCATCTCCTCAAGGGGACTAAAGAGACTCTGAGGAGAAAGGAGCTCCTGGTCCCAGTACAAGCCAAGCTAGGGCTCTGCACAGGTGGCCATGGCAGCAGTGGGCAGGAGCAGCCAAGGGCAGGCAGCGTGGCAAAGTCACGTCCTGTCCCTCTCTGCTGTCAGGTCTCACACTGCAGCCAAAGGACCAATACCAGCAGCCGGGAAGCAACACACAGTAAAAGAATGAACGCATATGTACATTTACAGTTAAACCTTCTCCAAGGAGAGAAAACACTGTGGTTAAAGTAAAAGGACAAACCCAATGATATGCCCAGGATGTGTCAGGTCTTGGGAGACTATCAGTTACTTACCAATGATATAATTGATTTTTTTCCCCAAAAAACAAACAGATAAGGAGCTGCACTAGCCAGCATGGCCTGAGGCGCTGAGCAAGGGCATCGCTCCACACACTGTTCAGTTTTCCTCCCGGGATGGGAGGGTCCAGGGCACCCAGAGCCTTCCTCCAGCATCATCCAAAGACTGAGGAGCAATGGCATGTCCCGCTGGCATCTTTCTGACCTACCTCCCGAACCCCGGGATTTCATGCAAAGACAGCCCCACTGTGGGAGCTCACGCTGAGTTCTTACAGGGCACTGTGCTGCAGTGGGGACACCCCAGGTACCTCGAGGTGTCAGACCTGCTGTCCAGCCTGCAGCCAGCTTGGCTGCAGGGTAGTGCCAGCAAGATCTAGCCTCACGGACAGCCAGGGATGCCTTTCTGTCACCAATAACGATGCTCTGCTGTCAGCTGGGTGTAAGCAGTAATTATTCTTCCCCACCAGGGACTGGGGTTCTGTCACACCCTGCAGCAGGGTCCTCCATGGGACACACTTCTCCCCCGGTGGCTGTGGTCCAGGGAGCACTGGCATCCTACCTGCTGCCCTGAGCAGATCACGCTGTTTGGTGACAGCCAGTGCCTGGCTGCACATCTCGGGTCCCACATGAGGGGCTGGCAGAGCCCACATGGGGTTGCTGCTCTGGGCCCTTCTAACAGTTCTCCCCAGCACTGCAGCTGCTCTGCGGCTCAGCACCAGTCCTCAGCGACAGGTCTGTCACCAGGGCTGTGGGGCACACCAGGACCTCGCAGGTATCGTCTGCTATGCAGGGAGTGTTTGAGAGCCCCTTCGCATCACCAGCACCTCTGTGACCACAAAACAGAGGCAAAGCAATTGCAGTGTTGAGGTGAAGTGTTTTTGGAGGTGAGCGGCCACTCGGGGCAGGATGGCATCCCAGCATGGCATGCTCCCTCTGACAGACACCATACTGCTGAGAGGCCCACGGGAAGCAGACAGAAGGAAGACTCCAAAAAGCGAGTGAACTTAAGGGGGAAAAATCTGAACAGAAGTTAAAAGCTTGTTTCCCTCTGCAGGGAAAGCTCTTAGAGAAATCAAAGCTCTTCAAACACTCTGACTCAAGTGACAAAAACAATTTAGACAACAAAAGGCTCCCGGTTTGCTCTTCCTCTCCTGGATGGGGCTCACCTAACAGATCTATTTAAATGATAATTTGTAGGGGAGAAACTCTCTCCATACTCTCTTGAATTAGATTTTCTCTTTCTTAAGTTAATGCGTAGTGCTTTAACAAAGACTGGCATTGAGGAGATGAGGACACCACAGCAGCTCATCTGGGCTCCCCAGCTTCTGCACGCGGGTGAGGAGCCCACCCGAGCAGAAGGCAGCTGCAGAGGAGCAGTTGCTCTGTGCCCCCGGCTCTGCGGCACAGCCCCTTTCTGGAAGCCATGAAGTCCGGCCACAGGAGCACACGGTTCCAACGTGGCACCAGTCCAGGAGGCACCGGGAGCCTGGCAGGGGCTGGAGGGGCAGCTAGGACTCCTCGCTGTCCTCCTCGCCCCTGCGCCCCGCGTACAGCGCTGCCAGCTGCCGGAAACGTGGCCCCCAGCCCCCCAGGTAGGAGAAGTCCTGCTCCGAACCGCTGGACCAGGTGTTGATGGAGCTCAGGGAGGGCACGGGGGAGTCCGAGCCCTCGAAGGCATAGGTCTGGAATGAGTCGTAGGGCGGCACAGAGAGGTCCTCATCCGCTTGCTCCACCTTCCTGCAGATATAATCTCTGAACACAGAGAAGTCCAGGTCCGGGCTCTGCACCCACTGTGGGAGGGCATGGAGCTCAGAGGCTGGGTTTCTGCTGGGGCACCCTTCTCCTGTCCCTCCACCTCCATCACCACCTTTGATCTCACTGAAGTCGTAGAGACTGCGCAGGGCTGACATGTCATAAGCCTCCGTGTCCTGCTCGCCACCCCCTTCATCGTTGTATTTGATGACATTGTCCCTCATGTCCTCGTCATCCTCAGAAGTCAGATGGCTTTTGTGGTGTCTCTTCAGCGTGAGGATCAGAAGGACCAGCACTGGGAAAGGAAGAGATGGTCACACGGGTGCAGGGTTTCATGGAAGCTGTGCTCCTGTGGGGTGAGGACAGCCCCTGCTCAGCAGCAGGTGCAGAGGCATAGGCACAGCACCTCCTGGCACGGGGAGCACCCCGCTGGAATGCCAGACAGTTCTGATCAGCCAGGCTCATCGAGCAGCAGCTGTGCTGTAAACTGGCTTGGAGACAGGTTTGCCTGGGCTCCAGTGCAGCCCAGGAGTTTCCTTTCCCATGCAGCACGACCACGGAGACAGGAGGGGCAGACGGATGAACACACTGCCGGACAGACAAATGGGTTCTGCAGAAGATGAGTAGGAAAACGGGGTACATGAATCACAGCAAATGTTGGGTGGGTAAGTGTGAAGCAGATGGCACAGAGCCTGAGCAGTGAGCCACAGCTGTGTCCTGGATCATCATCCATTCAGCCCATCACCTTTAAAACACTGATGCGCACTTTATTCGTTTGGGCAATTAGGCAGAAATTTGTTTGCGCTGAGTTGGAAAATGAAACCAGTGTAAAGTGCACCCTGTGGGAAAGGGTTTTCTGAATGGAGATGCAGCAGGAGACGGTGAGAGGAGCCATGCCAAGGAGAGACCTCACCAAACAATGCGCTGGCTCCCACAGGTGTCTGGACAGCCCTCAGAGCCAGCCAGGAGCCAGCTGCGGGGCCAGAGGGCTTTCAGCATCTTCATCCATCAACCGCCCTGTGCTAAACCTGAGAGCACTACACCATCCCTCACTCAGAGCCCCTTCCCACAAGCACACAAGCCCACACTCCCCCTGCACCTTCATGCCGTGCTGTGGTGGTCCAGCAAAGCTTGTGCCAGTGTGTCGGTGGCAGGCAGTAGCATTCCCAGGACACAGGTCCTAAACTGGGCAGTGCTCTGGTTTGCCTGCACTCCTCCATGTCTTGCTCACACACTCACATACTCTCTAATGCTGATCCTTTCAGGTAAGAGCACACCTCTGCACCCCACACGTGCCACCCTTGGCCACACACATGCCCCACCTACTGTGACACACCCGCTGCGGGCATAGCACGGCAGCTGGAGAGCAGCTCTTGGCTCCTGCCCATCCAGGGAATGAGCCAGCAGCTCTCCAACCTCTGCTGGGCAGCAGCATGACACAGGAGCTGGGGTGAACACTGGAACTTCTCTGCTGGTCTCTCTGGCAGGGCTGGGGTTCCTGCCCCCCATGTTGCAGCTACCAGGGAGGACACAGATGCAGAGAAGCCTGTCCCATGCCCACAGCACCTGCCTGTATGCGTTCACGTGATGCTGATGGAGGGGAGCTGGGACAGCACAGGAAGGGTCTGGGGGACAGGCAGGAACTCACCAACCAGAATGAGGACACAGACCAGCAGCGCGATGAGGGCGCCGGGGCTCAGCGTGGCTGACACAACATAGGCTGTGCTGTTGCAGGACTGGATGGCCCCGTTGCTGTCGCAGCCACAGACACGGATGGTCAGAGTCCCTGTGCTGCTCAGGGCTGGGGGGCCACTGTCTACCACGAGAATGGGGAGCAGGTACACATCCTGCTCCTGGCGGTTGAAGCCCACTCGCTGTGTGTGAACCGCTGCCGTGTTGTCTGCAGGGAACAAGCAAACCCACATTGAAGTCACCCCCACATCACAGCCTGCAGGACCTGCTCTGGATGAACAGAGACTTCTTGCACCACCTTCAGCAACTGCCCTGAGAGGGACTGAGGCCTCTCTCTGCTCCATTGCAGATACCTAGCTCATGGCTCCTTGGCACTGCAGCCCCTCAGCAGCCTGAGTGCTTGAAAGTGCTCTGCTGTACTCCACTCCAGCATGTGCCCCTTTGCTGGCCAGCCTGGTATCTCTCTGTTGGCATGCCAATGAGTGAACCTTTTACAGGAGTGGCAGCAAGAGAGTGTCTGAGCCACACTGGAAAACAGTGCAGGCAGAGTGGAAGGAGAGGGGAAAACCTTCCAGAAGACCCTCTGAGAGCATAAAATCACAATCAGGATAAAAATCAGTTGCTGATATGGACACCAGAGTGGACAAGGTCTACAGGTAGCACTGCGCCTGCAAAAGCAGACACTGCTTCCAATCCCAAGAGCTGTGGATAAAGCGTCCTGCCTCAGCCAGAGAGCCAGACACCCCTATGATCCTCTCTAACTCCTGAAGGAGTAGGCAGAGCTCATTCCTATCCACCCAGCCAAGTCATCCATCCTTCTCCATCTGCTCACACCCTGCTGCTTCAAGGGCTCAGCTGGCACAGCACAACCCATTACGATCCCATTAACATGGCCACTTCACAGGATCCTCCAGGGCCCTAGTGCCAGCGATGAACCCAAGCGGCAGCTGTTGCCAGCTGGGATCAGAGAGGGAGGGCAGGGATAGAGACTGACACTCTGTTCAGCTCCCTGCTCAAGGGTGCTGTGCATTGCCATTTAGCAGCAGCATGGACAGGATGAGGCTGAGCAGCATGTGACAGTTGCAGCCAGGTGTCAGAAGTCACTGCTGACTGTCTGCAGTCTTTATGTAATAAAACATAGACTGGCCCACTCACAGCAAGGTGCTGCTGTCTATGAACTCTCCTTATTGGACCTGATTTATACTTGACCATTTCTTTTCTCTGTGAATCAGTTCTTTGGTTGTAAAAGACATCTACTGTAATTCTGGCCCTTGAGCTGCTGCCACAGGAGAAATTGCTGTATGCAGCGGGTGCTGCATGGGAGCGCACAGGGCATGGTAGGGACAGGAGGTGAGCCAGGAGAGGGGCATGCACTGGGTGCGGGACAAGGAAAACCCACTGACCAGCTGGGAAGCAGATCCCAGAAGCATTGCACAGCAGTCCAGCACAGCAAAGGACAAAGCCCATCTCCTGTTCTGCAGGGCACCTGTCACTGTGGCTGAGACTCTTGGAGGAACATCTGGCACCAGGACAGTGGCAACTGGGCAGAGCTGTCAGGAGGAGCAGGGAGACTGAACCTAGTGTGGCAGTGAGTCTGCTGAGAGCTGCCTATGACCTACCATGGATGAGCTAGGAAAAAATAAATATTGTTACACTAATCGTTCACACAAAGGTAACGGATCTCATTTGCTGTTGTTGCTGTAGTGTATCAAGGAGATAAAAGTAATGAGGCTAGGACTAAGTCTTAGTGTGTCCAGCTAAGCATAAGCCTTGGACACCTGGACCTAGTGGAGATAAAGTCACAGGACAAATAAGACAGACTGAAGTGCTATGAGAGAGCAAGGCTCCAGCCACAGCCCAGAAGGGTCACCTTTACTGCCACTGTCACATCAGTCAGGTCACCAGCCTGGGGTTTGGATCGGATCCTGGCTTGGAGGCTCTCCAGGCACACAGCTCTGGTACCTCCACTGCAGCTCAGCCCATCTCCTGCCCACGTTCTGACAGAACACAGTGCTTTGGAGCTCTCCCAGTTGCCCTTCAGTGCAGCATAAATGCAGGGGTAGCACTGGCTCCAAACCTCTCTGGAAATGCAGCAGGAGGCTGGCAACTCCCTTCTGTTTACAGCCAGCTCCAGCTCCTGTTAGGGACCTGATACGCTGTATTTTTAGAAACAGTCTCTAGAAACCAAGGAGAAATACACATGCACGTGGCAGAGAGGCAGACACCAACTCAGCTCAACTGAGACAGCTCAGGCAGTGCAGCACCATGGAGCCCCAACCTCTAGGGACAGAAATGAGAAATATTGCCACTGCCAAACCCACCCAGTCAAAATAAAGCAATCAGTACTTAAATCTGTCAGCAGCATGACAGACAGCTTTTCTCTGAGAAACTTCGGCTCAAGAAGGGGCTGAAGGTTTGCTCTATGATCCGACACTTGGTGCAGAGGAGCAACAAAAATCACAACTACAAATACTACTTTAAACATCACAAAACTACGTTTTCTCTCTTGAAACCGGTGACATGAGCCCTTCTTACAGGAGGGAGATCCATAGAAATTTCACATGTACACCTATGACACTGCTCACCAAAGCTGGACGGCCAGAGCCCAGTCTGGGCTCAACCACCTCTGGCATTGAAATGACTCCAATGCTCTGCTGCTGTTCCTTGGCTGCAAATAGGCTCTCCAGAACCACAGAACTGTTTTCACTGTTATGTGTTTGCAATCCTGTTACTTGCCACTTCTGTGCTCCCCTCTGAGGTGCTCCCCTCTGAGATTCTCTGAAAAAAGCAGTGCTGCTGCCATGCAATTGTAGTTCCTTTGACCACAGAAGTGAAGAAAATGGATGCCCATATCTGGGAAAATGTATCCTGGAGAACACATCCAAGGCAACCTCCTACAGAACAATGTCGTTTCTTTTGGTGCAGTTGTTTCTTTACACTCAGCTGACCCAGAGCAGCTGCTTCAGGATGTGTCTTTCTGCAGATTTGTTTGCATTGGCACAGCCTGGGCAGCCTGGCCTCACAGCCCTTGCATGTCTTCCTCCACAGCAGTTTCCTGCCAAATCCGTTTCTGGGGTGATGAGGCTGAGGAGCAGTGCTTCTCAGGAGCAGCACTGGAATGTTAGCAGACATTAATCCACAGCTTTCCTGCACAGATGAGTCTGGGTTGGTTTCCTGCCCAGTCTCCACAAAGCTGCACCTTCTGCTATGGTCACACCACTCCAAAGTCTAGGCTGAGTATCCTGTGAGGCCCTAGCCAAACTATTTACTATCATTGTTGTCTTGTTGCACAAATGGATGTTTTCTCTGCTGGTTTCCTCTGGCACCCTCTCCCTGATCATACAGTGACATTATCCCATGTCACATCACGCCACCTTGTGTGACAGGTAGGAGCAAGTCACCAGGCAAGGCAGGAACTGTGAGCTGAACACGCAGGGACCCATTAATACTGCCCTAAGAGGAAAGTTTAGAAACACAATATACTCCAGTGGTAGCTTAACATCACTAGAATAATAAAATAATTAAGTCTCTCAGACTCCCTCTCCACCAAAGAGGCTCTTGGCAGCCTCAAAGACAGAACTAATAAATCCTTCTCATAACTCAATCTTCAAGCAGTGCTAGGAAAGCAGAAGGGATTTTGATGTCCCTGCCCTCTCCCACACTCACAGGGCCCTGTGAGCATCTGCCTTCCCCTTCTCTGGCAGCTGCTCTGCTGCACTGCTGCCTGGGCACAGCAGCTCCAGAGACCTGGCTGGGCCTACGGGCTTGCTGCTGCCAGAGCTGCCCAAAGGGAGCAGAACCCTTCCAGCCCCAGGTGGTGCAGCTGGTAAAAGGAACATCCTGTTTTTCTCACTTCTTGCTCTTCCTCCTCCTGAATTGTCTGGGTGCCAGGCCACAGCACCACTGCTGTTCCTTTGCTGTTTGTTCAGCCTCATGGAGGTCTGATGCTCTTTTACATACACACACCAACCCCCCCAGTCAAATCAGCATCTGCACTGCTTGCGCTGAAAGCGGCATCCCTGCGGGGCTGGAAGAGGCTTCCCCTATCTGCAGGCAGTCCTCAAATCCTAACGTTTTGCTTTTGATTGTTACAATTTTCAGATCTTCTATCACCTATTACATGCTCTTAATGAGACCTGCAGAGAGTTCAGACATCTGCTTGCCGAGCCCTTGAGCCCTGGAGTCAGTATCTCCATGTGTCACTCCGTATTACCTAGCACTTCTTCCAGGTTACCGGGCTTGGATGCTTTCTACCATCCCTTCCAACACAATTAGCATTTCTTGGAGAACATGATTTCAGGCTTTAATTGCCTTTGA
Organism: Serilophus lunatus; assembly: GCA_013399895.1. Taxonomy (NCBI): domain Eukaryota; kingdom Metazoa; phylum Chordata; class Aves; order Passeriformes; family Eurylaimidae; genus Serilophus; species Serilophus lunatus. Next base: position 1,013,998 of record VXBA01002083.1, read on the forward strand.
TCCTTCTGTAATCAATTTTCTCAGGCCAGAAAGACCCAGCAAAAAGGCGAGTTAGGAGACAGAGTAAATGCCTTTGGAATAGCGCCAGTTGGATCTGAGCGTGGTCAGCTCCTCTAATTCCATCTCTTCCTTTAGTCATTCCATTTGCTGGGCATCTTGTTTCTGGATTGTGGCTGTTGTCACCATAGGTGATATTTATTCCTTGCCTGATGAATCTGGAAGTCCCTTGGACAGAGGAAAAGCATGGAAGGAGAGACACCGGTAGGCAGTGGCACTGTTTCCAAAAGCCTGGCTCCTGTGAACCAGCTGTGACTCAGCTACAAGGTCACCTGCATGGATACCCTTGGCTTTTGTGTGTCCAACCTGGAGCTCTGGAGCCTGGGGAACCCTGCATAATGCTGGGGCTGTGGCTGTGAACCACAGGCAGCTTGCAAGGGCCATTCCTGCATTCCTGCTCTGTGCAGAGTTGACAACAGCAGGGCCTGGCCCAGCAGGGTTTTGGGCAGGCAGTGGTGCTGTGACCGTGCCAGGGCAGCACCAGGCTGCAGCACACCTGCCCTGTCCCTGCAGCCACAAGTACTTCACAAGCTCGCTATCTGATGGATGGGCTGCCCCATTCATTGCCCTCAGCTTTCCCTAAAACCCTCGCAGGCCCCTCCACGCTGCTCACGAGGAGCCTCAAAGAGCTCTGGCAGTGCTCAGTGTCCCCTCCCACCTGCACAACAACAACAACAACAAACGGGGCTCTGCACTGGAACCTTTACCTGCCTGTCACTCGTTCTGATTCTGCAGCCATGCACGAGATTGGTTTTGCCAGAGAGGTGTCTGCCCGAGCAGACCCCACACTCGGGGCCCCCGAAGGGAGCCGTGACACTGTTCTGGCAGCTCACAGCCCCCCATGCTCCCACTGAGAAGCCTCAGCCTGTCCTGACCTGCCCTGCCTGACCAACTGCAACAGGAGCACTCCCAAGTGGGTACTGGCCTCTGCCATCCTAAGGACAAGTCACTTCCCGAGGTGGCTTTCTGCTACCATGAAGGAGCTGAGGGAAGTAGGTGCAAAGCAAAAGAGAGGATTTAAGCAAGAGCTTAGCGAATCCATCTGTGCTGACATCCATCAGTGTCACTCCTTGGCTGCAAAAGCAATATTTATAAATCACGTTTCAAAACTGGCTACAAATTTGTACAAAGAAACAGATGGGCTGGTGGTAGCAGTTTGTCACCACTGATATTTATATGGGGGAGTAGAGACAAGTGCAAGAGGGGTGAATGCACTAGAGGGAAGCAACAGAGGAACACAAGGGGGGACGCAGCAAGGGGACTCATGAAAGCAGGGGTGAAGGTAAGTGCACCCAGGGTGCTCCATGAGCTGGAGAAAGGGGGCAGAAATCAAAGGGAGGGAGATGGCACCAAGACACATGCCTGTTAGAAATGAGGGGTGTTTCCATCTGCACAGGCAGCCACCTCCGCTTGCTGTGGAAGACAGCACTGCTCAGCAATTGGGAAGGTCTACAAACACTCTGGGAATAACCCTGCAGCAACAACATTTGTTTTCCCAAGAGCAGGAGGCGGGAGGTGATGCCAGCTTTTACTCATTTTATGCAGTGTTACACCACACGCAAAGCTCGAGGGATCATTTAGCACAAAGAATTACCCTGTGCCACAAGAGCCTCATCCCACTCAAGAGAGCAGCAGCTCTGGAGGGGATGGTGGCACACGAGCCCATGCCCTGCATCTATTGCAGTGCCAGTTCTTCGACTGCTGCTGGTGGACCCCAGTGACTCAAACAGGAGATGTGACCTCCACAAAGAACAGGGCAGACAAGCAGCCCCTGCTAAATCCCAGCCACTCCTGACCACATGCTCTGCCAGATCAGCAGAACAGCAGTGGTGGCTTTGGGATGTCGACCTGGCCATGGCAGAGACCCTGGCCCAGATCCAGGATGCACAGCCCTGGGCTCCTTGGAGCCCCATGCGGGTCTGGGCAGAGATGGACACCTGGGTATAACTCAGAATGCTCAAGAACATTTTCCTAAGGTCCTTTAGAGAAAGTGGGGGAAGTTAATGGCTGGGTGTGGGGCAAAATCTTGCTGAGGATTAAATCCTTCTTATACGATAAGAAGCAAGAGTCTTGTGAACAGCTGCCCCCCGAGCACAGCGGGAGGGACTCAGGTTAGAGACAGCTGTGCTTTGCAGGACACAAAGCAACATCCAGCCCTTCTACCATCGTGTCTGAAGCTTTTCCATTTTGATTATCCTAATAATGTTGAACTGAACTAAGCAAGCAGGATCTTACGTCAGCAAAAGGCTCCTCTGATAAGCTCGGAATAAACTAAACCAGACTTTTGACAGATGAAGCTGCAAAAGCAGAGACAGAAAATGGTTTTAAGAGAAAACCCAACCAAAACCAAAGAAGAATTTCAATGTGGTCTGCTGGCTTCCATCAGAGCTGGCCTCAGTGACAAGTGTGCACGCATCTGGATAGAAAAGGTCCTAGTATCTGCAGGGGTCCCTGCTATATCTACTGCTGCAATAAACACCTAAATTCCCCCTAAACATCACTCAAAAATAGAAAACAGCCTAATAACTACCTTTCTGGATTATTATTGAAAACACAAATGCAGCCTGACCTCACAGCCCACAAAGACCAACAGTAGCCAGGGCTCAGACAGCAAAACCTGCATCATGACCCACTGCTCACAGCAGCAGAGTCACCAGGAGCCCCTCAGTCCAGGGATGTGGAGAGCCCAGAGTTGCTAGAGGAGCAGACAGGCCCTGGCTGCATATTCCAAAGAAAAGGATGAGTCTGAAGAAATACAGAGAAACTACATCCTGGAGCTGCCACCTCACAAGGAATCAGGCTCTAGGGGCTGCACCCCAGATAACCTACCATGGGCTGACTGGTATGACCTCACTGCCTCCCAGGGCTTCAGAGCTGATCCCATTTGTTGGGAGGACAGAGCTTCCCACCCACATGGCAGCCCCAAGATGACCCATGCTCCAGGATTTACCTTTGAGAAGGATAAAACATAATGCTCAAAATGTGTGTTCATCTATAAATCCACATCATCTCCTTGCCTGTAGGCAGGTTGGAGATTTCACATTGAGAAAGGAACCGAGAGCCCTGAAAACACTAAAGGCTTAACGAGACAGCACAAGAAGAGCTTTGGAGCTGCTTGCAGCAGGGAGTAAAGTGGTAGAGCTTCCTTGAGCAAATCCAAGCTGCTAGCTGACCAGTCCCTCTGTTTCAGGTTGGCAAGAAATCCTGTGGCATGCCCAAAGCACCCAAAGCTCCATCTGGCACGGATGGACCATAAGCCCACTGCCCACCTCCCTCTGCACAGCCAGCGGTGCTGCTCAGCCCGAGGGTGCAGCAGGACTTACCCTGGATATCGAGCAAAGAAAAGTGGTGGTTGTTGGTGGCTTCAGGTGCCAGTGTGAAGTAGAAACGATGGCCGCTCTGAGGCTCGTCCCGGTCCACAACGCTTATCGTCTGGATCAGCTGTGGGGAGAAGGCAGAGGTGAGCACCGCTGCTGCCTCTGCAGCCTCTCCCAGGGCCCTGCGTGCAGGGTGTGGCCACAGCAAGGGATGAGCCTCCACCCCTGCAGATAGGCTCAGCTGTGGGAAATTGTGACTTCCAGTGTGACAGGAGCTCCACAGGAAGACTCTCAGCTCTGACTGGAGCACAAGACCAGGGCTGGGGGACACTAGCTACCTGGCCTGGCTTGGCATCCTCACACACAGCAGCTTCATAGGGGGTGGCGAGCTCAGGAGGATTGTCATTGACGTCCAGGATGCGGATACGGAGAGAAGCCCTTGACACCTGGGAGTGATTATCTGAAACAGAAAGAGAAGTAGAGCTTCAGCACGAAGTGCCAACTACTGCTATCAGGGAGCAACTCCCTCATCCTCATCTATCCAGAGGCCATCGCTGCCAGTGCCAAAGGTTACACAGCACCACATCTCTGACTGCCTGTGGCATGGACCACCTCCAGGACAGCAGCACCTACAGAGCATCACTCACCACATAGAGAATCACAACCACTGGGCGGTTTGCCAAGGACTCCTGAAACACCACAGTTGGCCTGACCTATCCCTGGAAAACTGAGCAGCCTGGAGCAAGTCCTGGCAGTAAGGGTCAGTCACCACTGATGAGAATCTGTGCTGCAGCCAAAGAGCACCAAGCAGGGACAAGAAAATTTAGATGTGAGAACATCATCCCCTGTCCTGGATCCTAACCCTTAGGCCCTGGGGACTGGCAGCAATGGCCGTGAGCTCAGTGAACAGATCCAGGATGCAAAACAGCCAGGATCAACTAAGGACACAGGTGGTGGTGGCAAAATCTGCCCCTCCACCTTCTCTACATCCAGGTGACCTTGGGTCAAACATGTCCAACTCAGGCACGAGGTTCCTGCACATGCAGACACTGGTTTTTGTACTGTTATCAGCAGCTTAAATTTGAACCCAGCACCATCTGCCAGCCAGCATGAAGAGATCACTCAGTAAAACTGAGGGCAGATCCCCCTTCCCCCAGCACTGCACTTATCAGGCCCAGCCTCATGCTCCAGTGGTTCTAGGGGCTTGCAGACCCCTTCCCCTCCCTCAGGGTGCATGGAGCCACTGGCTTGGACAGGTTCATTCTGCATTTGGGATGAGGACATGTTTACACCTCCGCTTGCTGCAGTGTCACCCTGCACACACTGAGGGACACTGAGACTGTGCCATAGGATTATAAATCACTCTGGAAGGCCTAATGTTTGCTGAAGCACCTCATACACATCCAGAAATGAGAACTGCCTCTTACTTCATCTCCTTTGTTTTACCCAGAGGCTGCACCTGTGACAGGACTAATGCCTCCCTCTACACTCAGGCAGGAGTTCTGCGGCCTATTTGTCTGAAACATTAATACTGGCCCCCACAGATCAGGTGGGGGGGGACCCAGGGGAGAGGAGATTTAGCATTGCTCCATAATTAGCCAGGAATCTAAGCCCCCTCCCCAGAGCTGCCTTCACCCGGTTCTCACGTTATCACTCCCTCTCACCCAGACCAGCTGCTCTGGTGATTAGATGGTTGTTTTTGGGGAAGGGAGGCAGAAGTCGTGACTAAAAGGCTGAAACTATATGTTATTTTAAAAGGCATGCTGCTGCAATGAAATAAACTGCAATTGCTTTCAGGGAGAGAGAAAGGAGGAGGCAGCAGGGTGAGGAAGGAACCTGGGGAGGCGGAGGGGTGCAGGCCTGATGCCCACAAATGAGCAGGAGGAGAAAGGGTTCAATTCCTGCAAGAAGGAGCACAACAGCATCTCATCACACTCTCCTCAGCTCAAAGGAAGATGGATAACCATCCCTGCTGCTCAGCTCTGGAGCAAGCTGGCACTACCAAGGGAAAGCTGAGAAAAGACAGAAAGGGAGGAAGAGCCTAGGACCTCATCTCTTCTCCTTCTTAACCGTGGCCCAGAGGAAGGTTCCTCCCTCAGTGTCCCACAGCATCTGAGTTGGCTGCGAGCAGGAGCCAGCCCCAGCGCTGCCGAACCCTCCTCAGGACCTGTTGGGATGGTGCGTGCCATGAAGGCTCTGCAGGACTGGGTCTGGACACCTGAGTGAGCCTGAGCACAGCAGCTTCCCTTCAAGAGCACGTCCCAAAGCCTCTCAGGAAGAACGTGACCCACGTATTTAGAGCCAGGCAGAACCACAGGTCTGTGCTCTTCCACAGCTCCAGCCGCAGCTGCCGGGAGCGCTTTGTGCTGCGCACGCGAGCGGAGTCACCACATGCCTCAAACTGAGCCAAGGACTTGCTCCAACCCGTGCCTGAGCCTCACTCCCCTGGGCAGAGCGCAGTGACCTTTCTAAGTGCACCCTGTCACACAAAAGCTCTTCTTTTGCCCCTTCCAAAACTGCTGAAGCCTGAGGCTCACGCTCACTCCTGGCTCTGTGACAGGGTTAAAATTTGATGGGTCCAGGAACATCAAGGTTAGAAATGCAACCATTGCACCCCTGTCTACCTTTCCAGGGAGGCACACATCAGCTTCTTTTTATTTTGGCTGTACAATGTATACTTGAAATTCCTCAAACGCTTTATCAACCTCCCTCCTCCTTTGAGCCAGTATCTGGATTTATGGGTGGAAAATATGAAAAATGGTTGGATGTATTTGATAAAAGTTATCTTCAAAACATCTGAAATGTGTTTTCTGTAACTGTGTGGCATAAACTGAATTTATGATGGTCAGAAGTGCGATTTAGATTGTTGAAGTACATCTGTGATAAAAGCACGAAGCACTCAACTAATACAGGCTTCATGTCTGTGAGACCAGAAACTCTGACCTGTGCTTTCTCTACCTGTGTGCACGTACTCAGTACATGCCCTAGTACACAAAAAAAGGCTTGGCAGGCAGGTCCCAGTGCCAGGAAGAGCAGGAGAGCGGGTGGATGAGGCTGTGGCGCAGGTGGCACAGGAATCTGCCCTCACGGGGCTGTGCTGAGCAGCATCTGGCCCATTGTTGAGGTGAGAGTGGAACATGCAAGTGAGGGCAACGGGGAAGGTAAAAAGCCGTCTTCCATTGCAGCATCTCTCCTCGGTATTCCAGCTAAGCTGACTGACATGCAAATTAGTTTAATTATTTCTTCTTCTAAAATAAATTATATTTTGCAGTGGCTGCAATATGTTGTGTCAGGCAAAATTACATTCAATATTTTTAAACTAATTGATGTCAGCCTTGAGAAAACCTGATTGACAGCAGCGAGGAAACTAGGCTGCTACCTAAACGCTTTCCTAAATTAAAATTAAACATGCCGTTTTTCTGCATTTCCTTCAGGACTTGGAATGCTATTAATCTGAAAAGACTGAGGAAGAGACATGGAAAATACACAGAACAAGAGGGAGATGCTGGAAGCACAGTCATGCAGTATGGGTCCTCTAGGTCTGGTGACTGGCAATTGTCTTTGCCAGCATGGGAGGAATTATTTCAGAGCCACTGGAGCTGCCGTGGGTGGGGGACGGAATCCTGCACCCAAAATTCCATACTGCTGCATCTGCAGTTGCCTCAACACAACCACCAGCCTGGTTCAAGGCATGCACCGAGTGCCAATAGGACGCCTCGAGCCCAGGTGTCACGTGGCAAAACAGGCAGCACTTGGACAGGACAGGCAGTGCCAGGACTCTGGAGAAGGAGATGGCCACAGTCCTGTTGCATGGCAACACTCAGGTCAAGACACGAATGCTTCAGCTGAATCTTCATCCACACCCTAAAGTATTTCTTAATTAACCATGAAAGTCATCTGAACAGGGTGATATCCTCAAGTGTTCAGAAGCAAAATGCCAACTTGCCCTCTTCCTGAGCTGTGGATGGCTGAGCACCCACAGGACCAACACCAAGCAGCTCTGGGCAACTGCTCATCAATGCTGGAGCCTTGCAGCAGCAGCTCACAGGGATGGGAAGGGACTGTGCTTCTTGGCCATCCCTGCCATGGCAGGAAATGAAGGGATCCGTGGTTACTGCTGTGCTGGGATCCAGCCTTTACCCCTCCAAACCCTCACGAACTCACAATGAAGCACTTTGCATTTTTACACCCAAACCTCTCCTGTCGAGCTCCAAATCCAGCCATTGCTAAAGCACACATGCCATTTGCCCTCCTGCCTGCACACGTGGCTGTGCAGGGTATCATACACTGAAAGGTGCTCGGCAGCTTCTCTGGGTCTGAGGACACCACAGGGGACTGTGATGACAACATTGACTCTGCTGAGCACAGCATACAACCTGCTCTTTTGTATCAATTTGGTTTTGGCACAGTATTGAATTCAAAGTTTTTATATTCATGAGAAAGCCAGAAGAGGCAGGAGTGGAATTTATTCCTTGTTACCTTAGTAAATTGGGAGAACAAAATGCAGAACAGAAGACTGGGATGGGCCAACTCTGCTCTCCAGCCCCGATGCCATGGCTGTGGAGCACAGTGTGAGTTTGTATATGTCAGTGCATCTCCTGCCTGCAAAGCAGAGCACTGATGGCAAGGACAGAGCAGGGGCATTCCAGGGGTATGGCTCATCTGACAGGTGGCTACATCAGAGGCTGGAGCTGAGAACGTGGCTCCCAGCTGAGGGGATACAAAGTGGAAGCAGCAGTTAAGCCAAGTAACATATAAATGGCTCTCACCTCTCCTGAGTCCTGCCCAAACTCAGCAGCATGAGAGTCATTAAATTGCATCCAAACACAATGCTCTGATTAAAGCCAGTCTCCAGCAGGAAGATTTATCATCTCAATTACCAGCAGTGGACACAGCAGTCAAGGCCTCATCATTTTACATGAGCAAAGAGGAAAACAGGAAGAGAATCACTAATATTAGCCCAAGGAAGGTAAACAGCTTGTGAGCAAGATGAAGATTTATCTGTGGAAAGGCTTGGCCTGGTCCCAGACCAGATTAACTGAACAGACCCCATGTTTCCTGCTGGCTGCCATGCTGCGAGGCCAAACACTCCAATGGTCTCTGGTTGGCCAAGGCAGCTCATGATGGGGGTGCCTGGTCGGTGGGGCAGAGCTGCACTCAAGTCCTCCTGCCAGCAGCAGGCTGCCCAGCCTGCTCATGGGCATAGCCAGGCACCTTCTGCAGCTTTTCTTACCACTCTCAGAGGCAAATAACACTCTGTGATGTCTGCAGATGGGACATGCACCCCTGGACACAGTCTCTGCTGCAGCAGCAGCAGGCCCTGGACAGGGCTTTCCAAGGTTGGGGCACAGCTCCTGTATGGGGCTGCTCAAGCCCCACAGGCTGCCTGTGGGAAGAAGTGCTGCCAGTGGACTGGCTGTTTTTCAGCCACCAGCTGTCAAACCCTGCTCAGGACAGCCAGCAGAGTGGGATGGCAGCTCAAGAAGGCCACAGGGATGCCACATCTTGTGCTTGGCACCACAGGAATCAAGCAGGCCTAGCACTGTGGGAATTGAGTGGGCATGGGTTCCCACCAGCCCTAATGAGCTGGGGCACCAGAACACACAGTAGGCTCTTTCCATTCCTCCTGCCACGTTTATATCTCACTGAGGAAAGGGAGTATTTTACCCCTTGTCTCTGATGTGGTTGGTAAGGTCCAACCTGGTGCAGCAGACCCTGTGGCAGCCAGCTGCACCCTGGATGCCCTTTGTGAGTCCCACAGGGCCCTGCCAGCAGCAGTGCCAGGAACTGCTGTGCTGGTGTCAGCACGGAGATTCCCAGGTTCCCTGCATTCTGCATTCCCACTGCTGTGGCTGAACCCTGCTTCACCAGGCACAGTCTGACAGCTGCTGCACAGCCCCAGTCCCAAACCCCTCCATCACTCAGAAGGCTGTACCTTTACAACTGCCCTTTCCGCCAGAGGATTCAGACATAAATTGTACTTTAAATTCAATATCAGTCATTAATATTTCATGATTACAAAACGTTAAGGATAATGTCACTGGGAGGGATGTCTGGGCAGTTAAAACGGATGAGTCAGAGCTCACCATGGGAGAAGTCAGAGCACTGAAGAGTCTCCCTGGTTTTTGAAGCGATCCAGCCTGACAGGCTTCCCTGCCAGAGGGGAACCACAGCATTTACTGACTTGTTCTGAAATCCCAGCCACTGCGTGTAAATATTGTCCTTCTGATTCTTGTCACCTCACGTTTCCTCTGGATGCTGAGTTGTGCTGCAATGCTGCCATTCCCTCCTCCCTACAGAGCCTGCCCATGGAGCCCCCAAGGTGGGCCATGGCTGGGCAGTGGGCTGCCCTCCCTCTGACACAGCCAGGCCAACACACCTGTCCAAAGCCATGCCAGACAGGGCTCACAACAGGGCCACAGCCAGAGATTGCAGGGGTCAGCCAGCTCAGAGAGGCTGGGACATGCAGCAAAACCAGAGACAACCCCTGGTAGCAGTGGAGGTCTGGCCCAGGCCACTGACCCCTCCTCTCCCAGGGCTATGGGGCCTATGCCCTTGCCTGGCCAGAGCAGGTGGCAAGATCAGACCTCTGGGACCCAAGTCAGGCCCTGATCCAGGCTCCTTGAACATGAACAGCACCTTTAATGATCAAGAACAAGCAAAGAAACAAGAAACCTGAGGGTCTCTTGGAATGAAGCCTACAGAAGGCTGCTGCTCACAGACAGGCCCTGGCACACATCAGCAGGCATCAGGAGATGGTCTGCAGCCACAAGCAACTCCATGGTACCAACTGTGGAGTGGAAGGCAGAGCACAGCAGGGTCCAGGCTGCCCTGACTTGCTCATCCAAGCGTGGGAAAATTGGAAGAAAATGGCAATGCCTTTCTGTTTCCCAGCATGGTGCATTGGACATTCTGCCCCTTTAGTCCCTTCCTACTCCTGTGGTGCTGGGACATCCCCTCCCCTCCTTCTGTGCCAAGCCTGCACCACCCTAAGGACATGACAGGCATCCAGAGTTACAAACCCAGGTGCAGGTACAGCCTGCAAACCCCAAACACTCTGAGCCCCAGCAGAAGTGAGTGGTGACAGCCACTTACTGCCAGAGGGCTCCAGTTGATGGGACATCCACATGCAGCACATGACTGATCCGGGGGGATGCAGGTGATGTGAACACAACCCCCCCCGGGAGCCCCCAGCGCTGCAGGTGTGACTGCAGGGAATGAGCTGCTCAGGGATGACTGGCAGAGATGGCGCATAGATAACACAAATTTGATTAGTGTTCATCAAATATACTATTCGACCATGCTCCCTTATTAATGCTCGAGTCGGGAAGAGTATTTTTAGGTTGTCTAGGGAGATGTCAGACTCAGTGCTGCTCCATTTATTTTTCTTTTTTACTTCAGTGTTGATTAACACTCATATCTTGGCCACCCTTGCAGTGACAGCACCCATATTTCTCCCTCTGCCCCCTTCTAGTTGTGCACAGACTCTCTGCTCCACACAGCACTCATCCATCTCACCTGCTTCCATTGCCAGGACAGTGATGTTGTGCCACCCTGCTGTCTCCCGGTCCAGGACCTTTCCCGTCACAATAGCGCCTGTTTTGGCATCGATGTCAAAGATCCTCTCGGCATCCGTGCTGCGGTCGATGGCATAACTGTGACCAGGCAAAAAGAGAAACCGTTAGCAGCTGCATGTGCCAAGCCCACTCCTTGCCATCATCAGCCCCAACAGTACTGGAATCTAAGACAACAGGCCTGTATCACCACTCTCAGCATCCTGTGCTGCAGCACAGCACACAAAGGCCACATTTCTACCAAGCTGCGAGTCCAGAGCCTTCCAGTAAAGTTAAAGTGTGGCTTTTGGTGCATAAAGTGAAACTATGCATAGACTGTGGACAAGGGGAAAAACCTGTTCTGATAGAAACCTTATGCTCTGGATAGACAGAGCGATACAGAAACTGTGGGCTGTCTCTGGGAAGCTTCAGAGCTGTAGGTTCAGGAAAAGCACAAATCCAAACCAAAGGTGGGCACTCAGCTCAAGGAATCCACTTCACTTACTACCCTCTCTCCTTGATCCTGCCACCACATCCACCCAAGTGAGAGACCTGGAGTGCAGCACAGCAGCACATGTGAGCCAGACCTGCAGACACCCTGAACTGCAGCTACAGCCGGCACAAAGAAGAAGGTGTCCTCTGCACTCATACTGAACCTGTGCAACTGGTGTGGCAATTCTGGCAGCAGAGAGGTGGGCAGCAGCCAGCATCCCCCCAGCAGCACAGCACATCATGCCAACAGCCCTAAGATTTGCCCTGTTTTGAACTTCCCAGTCCTCCAGGGAACAACCTGAAGAGCTCCTCCAGTGCTGCCCCAAACAGCCCCCTCCCTGAGGGAAGGGAGCCCATATGCTCCCCGTGCCACCTTTAGAGAACAAGATTCCTGCCAACCTCTCCCCAGGGGCAATCCCACAGCTCACAGAGTCATACTCCAGGTTTAGTCCCATGCCTTCACCACAACACCACAAGCCCACACATGCGCCAGTGGTATGTCCTGCATTTCCAGTCATTATACACAGAATTAAGCAAACCAACATTAAATCAGGGCACAATGAGATGTGAGGTCCTGGGAGAAGGGGCTGGAAGGGAAGTCCAATCCAGCTGAGGCCTTTGAGCACAGCCGTAGCACAAATAACACACAACACCACTGCAATCAGAATTAGAAATCCAGAAGGCCTGCAAATCACAAACAATACAGCATAATGTTATTGTGTACAGCATCTTTCACATGCACTGAATCCCAGAGTGCTTCACAGAATTAAATAATACAAGACAGCAAAGAGTACAAAGGATAAATTACCAAAAGGAGGACTGTGAATAAATTAAAGCCTTCAGTCACATGTCCAACCATAGAAGAAAGATAAATGTAGGGACTAAGGAAACTGGAAAGCTGGTGAGGTAGGACAGTACTGAAAGGTCCCATTGGACAGGAGGAGAGCAGGACAGGCTCAAGGCTAGCAGCAGGTTCAAGAGAGGGCAAGTGCTCCACATACTGCAAGGCAGCTTTTCCAAAAGCTTTCATCTGGCAACCACAGTCTGTGGATCCATCATCCACACAGCTCACAGCCAAGAAACACCAGCTCACCTTCTGCATGCAAGGATCACTATTAATGGCCCTGTATTGTTGTGTCTCATGCCCTGGGCGGGGACCAGCTGCAGGTGGGAGTGCCTCCTGCAGAACCCCTGTCCATCCACACAACTCTGCTTCTGATGGAGGCACACACAAAGGCATTCCTGTGCTGTTTAATCTGTTATACAGTGACAGATTACATCCCCTAGATCTCTTCCTTTCAGATAGATGGGGGGAATGAGAGAAAATTCAACAGCACTTGGTTGTAGCTAGAGAAAGACACTCAGAAGTCAATATCTAAGTTACACTTGCACGCAGCCACAATCCACTACATTCTGCACCCATGTTGCTGACATCCTCCTCCCTCCTTGTATCTAGATGTGATGGACATCTGTCACACAAGGTCAGGTACAAGCTCAGGCATCTTCAAATCAAGTGCCAGGGACTGCCTGTGTTTTCTGACCCAACTCTCAGCTGGAAGCAGAGCCTCTACAGGCACACAGCCAGTTCCAGCAGGGACAATATCTTGGCACATACTGCAGCCTCTCATCTCCTCTGTGCTCACTTACTGCAAAGGGAAAGGAGAGGCCTGGCTACTCTGAATTGTACATTAGTCCGATGTTCTGCTGGAAAGAGGAACAAAAACTGGGATCACAACACCCGATACCTTTCCAATAGCATAACTGATGTATTTACATAGCTGCTTTCATTGTTCTCTCATGTCACCTGACCTTGAACATGTCCTGCCTTCCATTCCACTCTTTCATACTGTTAAGTTCAAGATAGTACTTCATGCTCCCCGTGGTTTCTGTGCTTCTCAAGTAAGGACATGCCTGTTTTGATCACACTCGTGTCATTGCTGCATAAACAGAGATGTCTGTAAAAAATATTTACACAGGAAAACTCAGTTAGTGATAGGAGGTACCCCCAAGCCTCGACACATCTGACTGGTCTGCCCACCCACCTGGAGGGCAAGAGGATGGCAGGGAGTGCTCTGCATCATGCCACCAGGAAAGTGTTCTTATGCTTCTCAATGTTTTGCTGCTGAGGTTGTCTTCTGTTGCTTCTGAATTATCTGCTGAGGACAGACTGCCTATACCCTAGGGCTAGGCACAAACCAAACCAGAAATCTGATCCCTTTGTCACCACTGCTGCAGAGAATAGCCATCACCTCCTCAACACTGCACCAGGGAAGGAGACAGAGCTCAGCATGCTGCCTTGGCCACACCAGCAGGGCTGAGGCTGCTGCCATGCACTCTAACTGTGCAAGTGTCCAATCCAGGTGGGTCTGCAGTTCACTGTGGGTGAAAAATGCCATGGGTGCTCTGGAGCACTAGGCTGGCATGGGAGCTGGGGACTGGCAGGGGGGTGGGGGAGGGATGTCCATCCAGACTCTAAAGCCACAGCCATAACCCACTCAGAACTGCAGATCACACAACAGACCTTGCTTATCACAGAATATTTTGAGTTGGAAGCAACCTGCAAGGATCATTGTGTCCAGCTCTTAAGTGAATAGCCCATATAGGTATTGAACCCATAACCTTCCCATTTTTAGCACCAGGCTCTACCCAACTGAGCTGATCTCAGGGATGTGTGGCTCATCCCGTGCCAGGGTGAGCAACTCTCTGCTGCACTCATTCCCATCATTTTGTGCAATATGACCTTCACTGACCAGCCTTTCCACCTCTACTCATCCAGCTTCATAGTCACCCACCCCACTGAAGTTAAACAGTGCTTCCCACCTGGGAAGAGATGGCATTTAATCCCTTGTCCTTCAGGTACTCAAAGACAGGGCCTGTGTTCATCCCTCCTGCAGCTGGTGCTCCGTATCAGGAACTGCAGTCCCCAGCTCTGATTGGGATGCAGACCTTGTACTCCATTTCCCTCTCTTCCTGCTGGCACTGCCTGTTGGTTTGGATGTTACAAGTGACTGTTTAATTTCAACAGCTTTCTTGGTGCTCATCTTTCTCATGAATGCATTTCTCAAGCAGTTTGTTTCACTTCTCCCTCAAATGTAACAAGGAGCACATTTTATGCCATGTGTTTTGTTAATAGGGAGCTTTTCAAACACTGTGTAAAAAGCTTTTTGTTGTGTTTGGTTTTTCCTCCTCTCCCTTTTGTGTTGAAGCAAGTTGTACTTCTTGCTGTGCTGTCGGAGTCTATAAAATGCCCATGTCCAACACGTGTCTCTGGATTTGGTGAATGCCAAACAAGAATATCTCTGAGAACCTTAAATCCCAAGCAACATCTTCCCAGTGCTGATAAAGCCTGGAACGCACACAATCAGAGCACAGGCTCCCACTGCAGAGAGAGAAACAAAAGACTCCCATACAAACAGCCTCACACACACAGACAGTCTATCACTGTATTACTTCATACAATGGCTCAGCTGAGAAAAACTCCACTACGCCCAGAAAACACACAGCTAAAGCCAAAAAGCCGACTGAAAAACTAAATTCTTTCTGAAAAGGAACTGTTCCAGCTTTTGATAGGAAAAAAAGAAAAAGGATGGAATAAAATGAAAAAAACCAAACCTGGGTCTTCAGAAGGGCATTTCCCACACTGGTACCACAGTGAGTTTTGAGGCCCCCCTGAGGGTTCATGTAGCCCCTTGGCTGTGCTGAGTTCAGCATTGCCACCAGCTCATGCACTGGTGTCACTGGGAGGGTGTCCTTCTCAGAGATGGGACACTCTTTGAGTGCCCCAGCTTTCCTCCCACCCAAAGCAAGGAGCTGCCAGGGGTTCTGCAGCCACGTGTACATGGAGTGGGGGAGTGAGCGGTGCCTCAGGGACACTCCTTCAGTCCTCATGGTTTTGTTACAGGTCACTGTGACCCAGCCCCGTTTGTGAGAAGGGACATGTTCTCAAACAAAGTGGCTGCCTCCTGTGGGACATGTGGATCACCGGCAGGGCAGGGGAATGGATTACCGAGAGGGCAGGGGAGCACCAGGCTGGAATATGCCTCTGGCAGCTGCTTTGAGCAGCACAATAGGAGTCACACAGCCGTGTTCGTGCTGGCCTGGGGCTGAAAACAGAGAGCCAAGGGCACCTCCCTTCCCATTTGGCTAAAAATACTTCCCAAACCTCGTTACTGGCAGCTTGGTGTCAGCAGGACCTGAAAACCCTGACAGAGGTGATTTCTGCTCTGTTGTCTCTGGCAATCCTTGTTCTTTCCTGCCTCAAGGGGAGAATGCGTCTCGATATGACAGGAGGTTGTGGCTCTCCCCTATTTACAGGCAGAGCCGAGATAGACCAGAGTCCAGGAGAACAGCCACTGCAGAGTCATGCCTCTGCTCCCACCTCTGGCTGATGAGGAGCAGGAAGTTAAAGGGATCCACTGAACTGCAGCAACTTCAAAGGGTTCATACCAACTTCAAGGAGCTGAAGATCAAATGCTGGTCATGCTGTCAGGACCAGTTGCTCTCTAATGTATCAGAGGTGAAGTACAAGTGCTGGCTTCCTGTGACTGTACTTTGGAGCAGCACACTTGAAACGCGAGGTGACTTACTGCTGTCTCCTGCTGACGGGTTAGTGTCACATCCTGGTGCTGCAGGGTGCTGGCATTAATGTCTGTGCACCACTTTGAAGATGTGAGCAGCTGCCTACACAGCAAAGTATTTTATTAAATTACCTGGTTAGCCAGAGGACAGGAAAGCAGGAGAGGTCCAACTGCACCTTCCTCCTGCATTGATGCTGCATCAGCACAAGCTGCTTCTCCACTTGGTACACGTTAAAATAGCCAAGAAGGCTCACCCAGCTGCACTGCCACTGCTCCTGACAGCAGGGACTGCCAGAACAGGGGGAGTGAAGGGATGGATGGATAGAGACCAAGTCCCATGGGGGACACAGGATGAGCCACCTGCCTGGGGATAGCTAGAGGGAGGACATGTATTTGAATGCATCAAGCCTAACAAGGGAAAACACATGGCAATTCCCAAGCTGCAGCAGATGCCTGGGAGTCCTGTTGGCTGGGCCCTTGTGCCTGAGCACGAGGCATTGCCTTGTCTGGCTCTGAGCTCGCTGTAGGAGAGACTCCCAAAGCAAAGTCTGAGCTGTAACCATCTTACTCCTGTGCAGCACTTGAATCTGCTTCTCTCTGGTTCAAGTCCCCCTTGCCTTCTGCTCAGCAATAGAGAGCCTCCCTACCCTGCTTTCTTTTGGTCTGTCTGCAAACAATGCAGCAAGCTCCACAGAGAAGCAGCTCAAAGAACAAGGAAAAACAAGAATAAGAATAGTACTGTCCCCAAGGCCCCTTTCCTACAGTTACAGATCAGAAAATAGAATCTCCATTCTGTAGCACTGCTAGAAACAGTTAAGTGATAAAGCACATGCACACGAGTGCACACACACAGATGTGTGGACAAGCCATGCTCCTGAAGGGTGTGAGCTGACAGCCACACGCTCTGGGACTGCAAAGAGAAATCAGACACACAGCCTGCCTGGAGAGTCACGTCAGGTGAGCAGAGATGTGTTGAGAACACAAACAACAGTCAGCACCCACTCGTGTAAGTGGTGCAGCACTCATACACACAGTCCCTGGCACGCCAAGGTTGATTTCAACCACATTCACCCCAAAGTCAACTTTCAGCATCTAGCTTTGTAACACAGTACTCTCTGCTAGCTGCCAGGCATCTGTAGATGGCAGCTTTCCATGTGCAAATTCTTTTCTGAGCTTTCTAACCATCTCAGTCTTTGTTTCCACGAAGATCAGGAGATCCCCTCCACTCCACCATGAAATGGCTGCACTGAGCCGAGCTCAGTAGTCCAAGCAGGCACCTCGGGGCGTCATCAAATGGGACCAGTGCTGTAACTGAGCATCTCCTGACCTGTTGCCCTCCACCCCACATCCCTGTCCCTCCCTGTCTATCACTTCGAGGATGGCTCCCTGCAGAGTTTTCAGTGCAGAGCCACTGCTGCTCCCTGTAACTGAGCGGCTCCACAGGCGCCTGCAGCCCCGCCGGCACCTGGCACCAGAACACACATTTCAAGGAAATTTTCCACACGTTGAGGATGTTTTCTGAACACCAGATTTCCAACCCAACTGCTCGTGACTCAGGCCAGTTGGCAGAGCCAGAAGGGCTGCTTTGTGCCTTAGGTAATAACAATTTAACAAGGTAACAATCTCCTTAGCCACAAATTAAATGGAAATGGGAAATGTCCTGTGCAGATAAGCTGCTGCCTGGATTACGTCCCCTGCCCAAATATAAACTCCTCTGATCTTTGATCCTATGCGCACATGCACGCACACACAGCCAGGCTGTGGCTCTGCACCTCCCAGGTCTCACCTCGTTTACTATCCTTCAACCACTGTCCTCCTGCCACTCCTGTAGTCTGGCCAGTATCAGGCACCACTGTAGACACCTTGCTGTCAGCAGCAAGGACACGCAAGCATCACCCAGCCACCTTCCCTGACACTCCCTTGCACTCACAAACCCATCACCTGTCAGTGATGTATCCGCCACCCACGAGATGGCTGTGCTTGCTTGTGCACAGGCTGCCACTCACCTGCCAGCTGCCTGCCCCATGAGACACTCACTCACTTGGCCATACATGCAGCATTTGCCTCCTTTACCTGCACCTTCTCGGTCTCAGTCACAAGAACCCCCCCCCACCCCCACCCCTCAGGGCCATGTGTGTCCCTTGCTGAAAGGAGGATGATGAAGGAGGAGTTCAGGTAGCTGTTTTACCGGACAGGATGGTTTGCAGTATCTGGGTCAAGGGCAGTGACCACCCCCACGACAGAGCCAATGTGAGCATCCTCCTGGACCTCCATCAGGTTGGAGGGGGGCCGGAACTCGGGGGGCTCATCGACGTCCAGCACCGAGACCCGCACGATGGTCTGGTCCCGAAAGGTGCCCAGGTCCACGAACCGCGGGTCCACGAACTTGTTGAGTGCCTCCACCACGACAGTGTGCACTTTTTTTGACTCGTAGTCAAGAGGCTGAGACAAGGGAAGAGGGTAAGCCATAGCCAGCCCATGGAGCTTCCCTTTCCTTCACCAGAGACATTAGGGCAGCACTACAGCACCTAAATGCACCTGCTCCCAGGCAGTGCCTCTGCAGAAGCCTAAGGGCTTTTCCTTTGCTCTCCTGCCAGCAGCACCCACATTGAGAGGGCAGGAAGAAGAGGAAGCCTCCAGCTCTACCCCTCAGGGCTCCCAACAGGGTGCCCAGGCTGCAGGATTCACTGGGAAGACAGCACAGCATACACTGCACATGAGCGAGTTTTGATCATTAATCACTCCGCTCTTATTTCTACAGGGGAGGCAAGCTGCATACAGTGGCCTTGGAGAACAATCATTCTTTCCTGCCTGCACCAAGTATTTGCTTGATTGTTTTTGCCACCAAAAGGAGATACAGTTAAAGTGCTGTTGGTCAGGTACAGGAATTAGGTGAGCATTTTTCTTCCCTAACAGGTGCTATCAATAACAGCTGCAAGCACTCGTCTCTGTAGCTCTACCCACACTGTCCCCTCTGCACAGCTCGTTGCTTCACTGCCATGCCTGAGCCATGCCAGGGGACTCCAGCAGGCACTCTTTGCTGCTCCTTTTCAGTCTTTCCCCCCAGACACAGCCCTGTATTTTGCCATGCAGGCAGAGCAGAGACAGGTCTCTCCCTGCACTAACAGGCACAGAAATGCAACTGCTGCTGCTAGAGCAGCACTCAGAGGAGCACTTGTACAAACTCAAATGCAATAAGCAGCAGTCCCCAAAGGAAAGGACCCTCCTGGGGACCTGTGGCCTCCCTACTCAACCAGCACTCCTCATCTCTCACCTTCTGTACTGTGATGACAGCCTCTTGGGTATTGCTGTCCGTGGTGACTTTGAACATCTCCACTCCTTCCTCATCCTTCACTTGATATGTCATGTCTGTGTTCTCCCCAACATCAGAGTCCTCTGCCTTCACCCTCCCGATAGCAGTGCCCACGGGGGCCGTTTCAACAATGCTGAACTGGTACATCTCTGGAGGAGAAAAAGATACCAGGGTCACTGCTTCTGCATTTGAACCTGCTCCAGCCTGATGCGGCCCTTCACAAACCTCCCTTGGCACCCTTGGACAACCAACGCTGCCCAAAGTCCACTGTGTCTATAGTCTTGAATACCCTACCAGGAGAAACACATACCCTAGCCAAAAACAAGGAATGAGGAAAGATGACTGGGAGCCCCAAAGTTCCAGATGCTGCATGAAGTAAGGACTGATTTCTTCTTATGGACACTGCCCTGCAATCAGAGCTCTCTGATTCTTTGCAAAATTCCTTTACCATTTCTGATTTCTAGGGGGTTCAGCTGAAGAGCCAAGCTTCCTCCAGCTGAAGCCTCTTCCCTGGCCTACCAGTCAGAAGCTGCCAGGCTCCACAGTTGGTGTGCACTCCACAGACCACACAGCCTGCTCCTCACTGCAGGATCACCCCCTGCCTTATTTTGGGGAGGATCCCAGATCGGACACAAGCACAAGCCATGGGAGACTAGCAGTGACTTGGAGAACAGAGCTGTGTGTGACAAGGCTGCTGTCTGTAAGCAGTGTCCCCATGCCTTGCACTGGGACAGAGTGTGCCAAACTCTGATACAGCAGCCGGGAGGGTCCAGGCCAGCAGCCGAGAGCCAAGCCCCTGCTCCAGCTCCCAGGAGACCCTGGCTGCCTTCTCCCCAGTGCTGCTTGCAGAGGGCTCAGGTTGCTCTCCCACCACATAGCCACGCTTGCTCCCATTACCAACACTGGAGCAGGGATCTTGTCCAGGGCTCTGGACAAGCTCAGTCAAGGTGGCTGCCCCTCCATCTCACTGTCAGCTAAGGACACATTCAGACACAGGCTGCAAGCAGTGCATACCAGGGTCCCTCCGTGCTGCTGCCCTGCCAGCAGCTGGAGCAGCTGCTCAGCCTATAGTTTCCATCCCACCACCCACAGGGAACCAGGATGTGGGCCAGTGCCCACCCCCACCACCGTCAGGACTTACTCTGAGGGAAGCGTGGTGGGTTGTCGTTGACATCAGTAACTACGATGGTGACTGTGGTGGATCCAGACAGGCCACCCAGCTGTCCTGCCATGTCTGTTGCACGGATCACCACCTCATAGCGGTCCTGTGTCTCACGGTCCAGGTCAGCCACGGCTGTCCGGATCACACCTGGAAACCGGGAGGACAGTGTGAGCACTGGAAGGTCACAGACTATCTGAAGAGTCACAGACAAATGAGGCTGGAAGGGGCCACTGGAGATTACTTTGGACTAGCTCCAGCTCTAAATAGGATCAGCTGGATCTCCTAAACTCTCCACACAAAGCAGATACTTCAATATTTCACCAACCTTCATGGTTCTTCCCCGGACTCACTCTGGTATTCCCATAGAATCATATTTGGCAGCCCAAAGCCAGACAGCACTTTTGTCTCACCAGTGCCTAGTAGAAGGGACTGTCACCTCCCTTGACTATTGAGGACAATCTCCCCAACACAGCCCTGGTACTGCTGGGTCACAAGCAATGTCTTCTGGGCCCCTCACAGAGGTCACATAAGCAGAAGACAACTAAGGGAAAAAAAAGGGCTCTGGAGAACAAGCCACAGGGTTGTCAGCCAAGCAGAAACATCCCCAAATCCCCCAAAGCCCTGGAATGGCTACAGGCCCAACCTCCTCCCAGCAAATCTCCACATGAAGCATGAAAGAGTCCCAATTGCTGCTTCTCCTATGGGCTGCTGGCAGTTCCCACAGCGTTAAACCCTGGCACAGAGGAGATTTGTGCTTCTCTCCAGGGAGGCTGGGAGCTGGTTGGAAGATTTGTGGGGGCCAGAGGGTTTGTGGGAGCTGGAGCCACAGGAGCGAAAGGGCTCATCTTTGCCCTCACTCAAGTGCAGGGGCTGTGCTGGGGGCAGCCTCAAGGTCTGCACGGAATGGCTCTGTCACAAACCCCTCTGGCACAGATCTGCAGCAGCCCATGTATCCTGAACTACTGAGCAGGAGCCAGGCTTGTCACGGCACCCCTAACAGAATAGAGGTGTTCCTGGCCCAGGCTCCATCTCACAGGTGCCATGGCCTGAGTGTGCTATGGGGGGCCCTGTGGGATTTGGAAAATGAGGCAAGGCAGCACAGTTCCAAAAACCTGTCTACACAGACCCCTTCATTTTCAAGTGTCCCTCTAAACTAAGGAGGCCAGAAAATGAACTAGAGTTTAACAAAATGTATAGTATGGTAGTACTTATGAAATTAAATCTCTTAAAAAATAGTTTTCATAGGTCCCCGGTATTCATCTGGGCTTGGGGGAAATGATCAGGAGTAAAATATGAAGGAATATGAAACAAGAAGCAAAGATCAACAAATCCCTAAAGCCCCTGTGAATGGCAGGAGTTGCCACTTCCTATGGCACCCAGGAATATTTAATTTACATGAAAACACGGTAGAGAAGAAACATTTTGAGAATGAAAGAAATAGACAACTCTGCCCTGAGATGGCACCAGGGGCACCCAGGAGTGGCTATGGGGATACAAGGTCATTAGTATCACAGTCCAGTCGCACTGTAGCTGCAACACCCCACAACAGCTCAGAATGAGCTTTAAATAACCTCCAACTCAGTTTTTCAACATCCCCACAGATTTAGATATTGTTTTCTGGTTTTATAATTCCTCTCTCTTACAGCCTTTTCTGTTTAAATATCAGCTCTACCTCCTCCTACTCTGAACTGCAAAATCCATCTCTGCTTTGCTCCACCAGTAATCCTTCTCGGTTCTAGGGATGATACTGAAGGTATCTTACCTAAGGGGAATAGGGAGCTCCTCCCTTGCTGAGCAAACTGCAGAGAGACATCCAGTTTCTCTGAGCACCTTGTAAGCCATTTGCTGTCATGCAGCAAAGCGAGAAGTGGCTCTTGGGAAGCCCTCAGCATAACCTGAGCTTGGCAGAGGGGAGAGCTGGGTGCCAGCAGGCTGCAAGAAGCCAAGATGTGGCTTCAGAGACAAAGCCTGAGGCTTCCAGGTATCAGCCCTTGACAGCCAGCAGGCTGCCAGTTTCCCCATTCACTTGTACACCTCCTGACAAGGGCTCACATCATGGAGCCACTGCTGCTGTGGCCCAAAGGCAATCAGAAATGCCACTGAGCTGGGAGGATGAAATTCCTCCCCCTCGCCCTTTACATGACATTACAGGTGCAGCAGGAGCTGGCAACACGGTTCAGGAGACATTTATCACTCCTTCCTTTCTGAAACTAGCAATTATTTCAATGATTATCATTGTTAGGATTTATTACAAAAACATAATCACCATTTCAGATCCTTGCCGTTCTCCAGATAATTTTACCCAGTTTCCTTTGTCCCTCTGTCACTTCGAGTTCTTTAATTACCTGGATTCCTCTGCCTTCAGCCCCATGGATCAGGGAGTGGGTGTTTACCCTGTGATGGGGCCTAGGGTCGGTTCTGACCCTCTCACTCATCCTGGCTCTGATCAGAGGAAGCCATTTGACAAGGAGTCCCACCCCACCTCACACAGAGGAACCAAGGGGACACAGAAAAGGGTAAGAAGAGCATGTTTCCAGTCACTTGTTCCAGCAAGGATGGAACCCTCCCACCTGGGCAGCAAGACCAGCCCCGCACAAGCACCGAGGGCTCAGGGACCAGCCCCAGCTGCTCACTGCTGACAGGCCTCTCTTGCCACTCCACTGTGAATACAAACCCCTTATTTCTGGGCAAGCACTATCTCATTGAAATTTAAGCAATTCTGTTAATTAACGGGGTCTGAAGCATTTTATAATGAAAATGATTCATGTCAGCACAATAGTGATGAATTGAGATGAGAGGGAAAAAGCTCATGCATTCACCAAAGCTGTAATGACTTAACTGAGCTGCTCGTAATGATATAGCTCATAATACACCATGCAAGATGGGAGGAAAGTGCTCAAGCATTTCCCAGAACACCTCCAAGGTCACTTGTCCCAGTGAAGAGCAAGTCCAGGCCAACTGGCATGTGTAGAGCAGGGCAAATGGCCCCAGACAGCACCCATTCTTTCAGCAGCACAAGGCAGACAAAATCCCTGCCTTTGTCAGGGGTGCAGATTGATCAGAAAGTCCCTCTCTCAAAGTGCCACGTATCCAGTTCATCCTGGAAAAATGGGAGTCTGCTGCAGACAAACTGCCCTGTGCCCCAGAGCCCCATAAGCCTCAATAGGATTGTCACTGAGAGGCTGTTCCCAAATTGCAAGGGCCACACCAGGCCACCACCCCAAGAGTCAGGCTGGTTTTGTCTTCTACACCAGGGTACCACTTACCATCTGCCTGTGGCCATGACAAATCAGGGTCTTTACATATGCTTCACATCAATTCCTTGAACACAGCATTATTGGTACTGGCTTTAACATCCACCAGCACCAAACCTGCATGGTGCCACCTTCCAGACCCAGTACAGCCTCTGCTCCCAAAACCTGACCCTCAGGGACTCTGCAAACAGCTGCCAGGGACGGTGCTAGACCTGTTTTCAGGACACAGAGTGGGGAGGGAGGCTCCTCTGCTGCTGCACACAGAGCATGGAAAAGTCATAACTATAATCTCTGAAGATTCACCCTCTTTCTAGCTGGAAAAACTGACAAACTTTGTCCTTCCCAGACACTGCAACAAAGCAAGAACAACCTCCAGCTCCAACTCATCTCCCCAGTTCTTGTCAGCATCAGTTAGAGCTGAATAATGTGGACGCGTGGTGGCATAGCCTCTGGTACAAGGCACATGTGGCTTTCCAGCATGATCCAGATTAATCAGTATAATTACCAGGCAAGGGGACACTTACAGAATCACATGAATAGCATCAAATCTGCTCCAACAGCAGACATTCTTTGAGTAAAAAAACAAAGCAGGACAAAGCACTCAGCAGGTAACTGCCTTCCAGGAATCCCAATGTATGGGCTTTGCTTTGCTCTCAGGTACTTCTAGGTCAGAAGTCTACATCCCCAGAGACCATCTGAACAAGAGACCTTCCAGTTGAGGGCTGGAAGAGCAACAAGCCAGAAAACTCATGGAGTAACAAACACTGGTCCATCCTCAGGAGGCTCCTGGTCCAACTACAGCTCAAAGCAGGCAGATGGGATTACCCAGGGCCATGAACAGTCAGGTTTTCAGTATCTCCAGGGATGGAAATGCCACCTTCATGGTGACGAGCTTTGTTGTCCTGCCATTTTTAAATTTTTTTTTGCTGTGCATGCCCAAGAAGGGTCTGGGTCTGTCATCTCTATTCCCTGCTATTTAGCTGGATAAAACAGATTCATTCATTCTTCCCAGCAGCTTGGTCAGTTAGAGCAAACCCATCTCTGCCTCAGGCCAGGAGTGGTAAGGCACCTGCCAAGCACACTGCAGATTGCTCACCTGTGCCCTCACCTGCCTGCAGGGACACAGAAATACCAATATATCTGCCAAGACAGGTATGCTTCTGGAAGCACATGTCCTGCAGGAGGTCAGACCATGCAGAAGGGGTCTTAGCCCCAGGAACCAGCATTTCATCTGCCCTCCATACACAGCCCCTGCTCCTGTCCTTCAGCTCAGCACAATTTGGGAGGGAGAAGCTACAGCAGGTCTGAGTGAGGTACTAGGCACAAGGCTCAGGAGATTCATGGTTCTTCAGTGAATAAGGTACAGAGCTGAGATCCAGAAATGGAAACATGACTGCATCAGCATAGCCAAGCTAACCAAAGTTAACTGGAAGGGTGCAGAAACACTGTGGCTGAGGGATGCTGCAGCTGGAGATTTCTAACATAGTACCCTTCATAGCAGGTGGCCAAGTCATTTTCAAACCACTGCGCCCTGTAGATTCTAGGATAGCACCTGCAGTGATAGAACTACTGCCACTTCTCAGAGAGGGGCATCTAAAATGGGTGTGTTCCAGACTGGAATAAGCCTTGCCCGTGCTGAGAGCCTGGAGAGAGGCACTCACAGTGGTCTCTGACAGACGGGCCAGCACACTCAGCCTTCCTTTGTCTCTTCTTATCCTTCATCGTTTAACATTAATTCCCTTGGCACATTAGTACGCTCGAATTTCCTCAAGACAAGCAAACATACAATTTGGTCCCAAATCAGCTGAAGTTCCTGCACCAATCTCTGAAAAGGACTGTTAATGTTCAGTCTTGCTAATAAGAGCAATCCCCTTAAATAAACATGATTTCTCTGCAGACTCTCATGCTCCACACTCAGAGTCTTGTGCACAGCTCTGGTGGATAAAGGACGGGGATGGGGCACAGACATGCACGATCCCTTGGGCTCACAGAAACACACACATACTGATATATCTGAGTTTCCAGGCACTAAAGAGCTTTTTTAACAAAACAGCAAGAGCAGCAGAGAAACACGTTCTGCCTCCCATCATTACATCACACAGACCCAACAGCTCATCAGCCCAGCTTAGCATGCAGCACTGCTCCCAAAGCTCCTCTCCCAGCCCAGCCTTACTGCCCCAGGGCAGGGCTGTGGTCAATCTCCAAACAGGGCTGATAGGTAGAGGTGAAACAGCTAATGACTGCACACAAATAACCAGCTTCATCCCAGAAGGCAAGTATCTCTAGTTTGCTCTTCCTGGCATAAGAACCTCTAAGCCCTTATTGCTCAGCTTTCAATCAGGACACAGGCTCTAGAACTCGGGAATTGTTTCAAGTCTTCATAAATGCCAAACTGTATTCAGCTACCCTCCAAGTCCTGCCTTTTCTCTGTATTCAGCAGAATGACAGATTTTACAAACCACCTCTTCCTTTCAGTAGAAAGCCAGGTACCCATGCACTCTCCCAAACTGACAAGCCTGATTTTAAGGAAAGCAGCAAACATCAGAGGCCTATGGTGTTACTCGCTGTTAACTGTTCTGTAGCAGTAAATATCCCTGCAAAGGGATGAACAAGACTGCTGGAAACAGGGGCACCATTTTATGTCCCTCTCTGGATGTGATGTTGAGCATTTTCAGATTCTCTCTCCAAGGCTGTGGGCAGGGATCACAGGCTACAATGAGTCTCCAGCCACACTATCCAGGAACAAGAAAGGACACTACAAAGGACATGGGAATAGACATGAGCAGGCAGGCATAGCTGCCTGCCAAAGGAGAGATTTGCCCCTATAAAGGTGAATAATCTGCAGAGGTACAGAGGGTGCAGGGTGGTATAAAGCAACATGAAAACATGACCTGCAGATTTAAATGCATAGATTTCTCCTCTCATGTAAATGCACTGGGAGTCACACACATTTTCAAATGTGGAGATGGGCACATGAGTAAGCTCAAGAGATCTTGGTGAGGATGAGATTCCTGGAACTGGAACAGAAGCTGGCACTAAACCTCCTGCCCTGTGTCCTTCTGGGCAGAGTTGGGCTGTGGCCCAGCTGTAGCAAGGGGAGCTCTGCTGCCGGATTAGTGCTCTCAATGAGAGCAAACACTCAGCAGAGTGGCAGAAGTAGCTGTTTCCCAATGGAAGCAGTGGGGCAGAGGCATGTGCTGGTCACTGTCTGAGCACATTCTCCTCCAGCAGAACAGGGCAGCCACAGCGTGGGCACTGCAACTCATCTGCTGTGAAGAGCAAAGATAAGCTGCACCCTGTTCGCAGACTGAGAATAAGCAAGGGAGGCAGCACAAAGCTGACACAGGACTAATGCCTGCAGGCTCTTGTAAGAAGCCATGGGGATATTCTTACAGCTTGCACAGAAAAGCCTGCCTCTGAAGTCTGTCCATACAAAGCTCCCCATTCACACTCCAAAAAAGCCAGCCTCAACCTTCAACACACACAGGAGAGGTTCTTGAACCTGCTTTGGGGTACACAACACAAGTTTCAGTCTCTGAAACTTTATTCTCAAAGCATGACAGTAGCTTGTTTATAGGAAAGAGAGAAAAGCTCATGTGCATCATCTGTGCTTTCCCTTCATCACCATTCAAGACTGGAATCATTCTACAGCACAAATGCCATGGTGCTGCTCTCACTATTCCAGAGGAGCCATTTAGTCACTTGTCTCTCTCCAGAAAGACACCTGAGATACTCAGGACATTCAGGGCTTACTAAGTGGCAGGACTTGGCATAGCTTGGCATCCAGATGGGTTTGGGCTTGCCTGTGAAAGGTCCACTGAATACAAGATCCCAGCTGAACATTACAGCTAGTAACATCCAAGAGTAAGAGAAGAATTAAGCTACACACGCAAAACACTCTTGTGCCACATCTGTGCTATGAAGGAAGATGTGAAGAGAGCTGGTTGCAAAGACAAAGAGGGAAGAAAAAACCCATGCTGGAAGGAGTCAGGGGCTGAGGTGGTGTGCAAGAGAGCACATGCATGCATGGACCTACAAGAAAAGGCAGAGAAGGAGGCCGAAACTAAATAGGGAAAACAAATTGTTCTTCATTACCATATATTATAAGAAATGTAACATGCCAGGTTTTTATGGTTCTTTTTATGGCCATTAATAACAATGGTGGCTCTGAGAGTTATACTGCTGCTATGGATAATTAAATCTTACGCTCAGGGCAGGAGCTGGGCCACCCCAGGCAATCAGATCTGGATTCCCATGTGCTGCCTAAAGACTTATTTTAACACAGAGTGGGAGCAGGGTGTGCTTGGGGGATGTAGAGAAACCATGTGCCCCTTAGCACCACCATGCCCATGCAGTGTGACAGGGGCAGGAGGCCATACAACAGGCTGCAGCCACAGTCTGAGCAGCTGATGTGCAGAGCTGCACCCTGAGTTCCTGCAGCCCTGGTGAGGGAGCTGCCACAGGCCATTTGCAGCTCAGACATCACCAGAGTCAGCCCCAGCACTTACGTTGATGGCAAGATACCCCGGAAACAGATGTGCTCAAGAGGAGCCAAGGTCTCTTCTGCAGACCATCAGCAGTTTCACTTTTATGAATTACAAGAAAGTAGAACAGTAAATCAGCCCCCCAGTGTATGAAACAGCCAGCTTGAGAATTAAGACACAAAGTCAAGGAATCAAGAAGCTTGGATTCCCAGAGTGACATTAATTCTCACTACAGTCCCACAGGGCACATTTTAGTTTACGCCTTAATACAGAGCATTAATGTGGCAGGAAGCTGAGCCTCTGCACGTCCTGGCTTGTGCGGTTTGTTCCCAGTGGTTCCTCTCTGTTCTAGCAGCCAGACTTTCAGTCACACAAAGCTGTCTCAGATGAGCTGTCTCAGATGAGCTGCCTCAGTATCTCATGTGCACCTGAATTTTCAGTGTTTAACCTACTGTTCATACATACACACAATATAAAACAAAGCAAATCTGGGAGAGAAGAGAGCCCAGGTGCAGCAGCTCCTGAGCCGGGAGTGAGTACAGCCCCAAACTGCTGCTTGTGCCCTCTCCCTACTGCACCAGCTGTTCAGAAAAAGGCATTTCCCACTATGTACTCCAACACTACTGTCAAGGGTATGTAGGAGCTTGTAAACTCCCAAATCTGAGCCTTCCTCCAGCAGCAGCCAAGCTGGTGGCACAGTCAGGGCTGTGTCTGGCTTCCCGTGGGCACCAGACCATTGTTAGGAGGTGCATGGTTTCATGCAGATGCAGAGGCTCAGGCACACAGACCTTCCTTACACTCTCCTTACACCAGTCTGCAAACAAATTTCACCCTGACTTACATAAAAACAGCCTAAGAAAATATCTATCAGCACATACACAGATCAGCCTGACACAGATATGGCACTTCAGCCCAGGGGCTGATCTCAGCCTGTGTCACTGTGGTTCAGTAATAGGGTGGAAGGAATTTTGCTGTCCAGTTTTCCAACAAAAGCCACAGCTCCCCTTCCTGCTTGTCCTTTGACAAATTTTCATTAAACTGTGGGCACTTGGCTGCATGCTTTGTGCCTTAAATATCTCTTATTAGCATTTGAGTGTCTTACCCCTTAGCAAGCTTGTGAGGCTCCCATTAAGTGTAATGAGAGTCACACTCCTGGGAGGCAAGGAGAATATATACCCCAACATCCCCTGGTTATGGTCTACTCTAACCAGCATGTCAGAGCATCATCTGCCAGGGATTTATTACACAGGCATTTTACAACAGGCTCTATTATAAGTTATTAAGGAATGGAGTAGCTTCTACTGTTCTTTCATTAAATATTAATAGAACATTTATAAACCGATCCTTAATTTAAAGTGTTACCTTTAATCAAAGCCCTGGTGATAACGAAGCAGCCTCTGGTAAGGCCCCTTTGGTAGTATTTAAACCTTCTACACTGACATTTTATGTGCCTGTGGGTGCACTCCTGCTCCAGGCACAGAGGAGCTCTGCCAGTGTAGGTACAGACTGGGCACGCTGGGCTGGCAGCTGTGGGTCCTGCCTGCAGGCAGGGCATGGAGCTGGGCAGCACTGCACAAGACTGCTGAGCTTCCTCTCCAGTGCCTCTGCCACCCAATAACACCCCTGCCATGGGCAACCAGCATCAGCAACCAGCAGGGAGACAAAGACCTGCTCGTTCACAGCCATGGTTAAGATGTGTGGCCAGAGTCAGGTCTCCTGCCCCAGCCCCTTGGGTGCTGCTCACCTGTTTTACTGTCCACAGTGAAGTGCTGCTCGCCCTCCAGCACGCTGTAGACTACCCGGGCACTGCTCCCATATGTCGGGTCGTCAGCATCAGAGGCCATTACCTGCATCACAGAGGTGCCTGCAGCAGGGACAAAGAAGTAAACAAAGTCAGGGAAGAGTTGAGAAGAGCAATGCAAACCTCAGAGGAGAGGCCCATACCGATTGTTTGCAAATGCTGAGGAAAACAAGAACAGCTGAGTACAAATGCAACATCACCCTCTCCCCAAAATCCCCAGGGCCAGGTCTCCAGACACTGCTGCAAATGCCCCTTTTGTGCTGCAGAGTGACAGGAGGGACAGGACCTTGGACCACACCTTGGGGCAGGACCTGCTCTCTAGGAAATCACTTGTCTGAACAGCTGAGAGCTTTTCTCCCAGTAGACTTCTACTGGACCATCTGGGAAGGAGCTGGGGGTGGGTTGTTATACCCACACCTGCCCTGCCTGTCAGCACAGAGCAACACAGTCACCTCCAGCTCACAGGGGGACTTCCCAGCTAGGGCCTGACCCACACTGCAGCACTACTCTGCAGCAGGCAGAACCTGCCTGGGACAACAGTCAGAGGAGAGGGAAGGAGGCCTTTGCTTGCCCAGAGCCAGACACAGCACCACCTCCTCATGCTCTACACGTAGCAGGGCAGGAGAACCATAAATTGGATAAAAGTCCATCAAATGTCTGCAATTAAGTTATTGATTTTCAAGGCTGCCTCATTAAACTGGGTACTTCACTCCAACTGTCCCTGTGATGGCTTTAATTTGACATCATGTTCAATTTGACAAAAGCAGGACCCAGGACATGAGAATGGGGGCAGGAGCAAAGGGGCTGAGATCAACAGAAGTGAGGAAGGAAGAAAGAGAGGCAGGGAGGGAAGCCTCACCCTACCTACAGACACCTTGAGAAAGGAGATGGTGTGACTGGTGTTCTGTTAGGACAGGCTACCCAGTTCCACCTCTAGCATCAGACTCAGTTCATCCCTGCCCTGGAGGTCAAGCACTGGCACCATTATAAGTCAGAGACAGCTTCTGTTCCTACATCACAGCAGGCAGAAAAGGAGCTGAAACTATCCAGATGGAGGATGCAGAGCTCCAACCCCTGGTGCCTTCCTCTTCCCTTGTCAGGAGACCACAAGCCCAGAGCCTGCAGGCAAGCCAGGGAGGTCCTGCACCAGCCCTGCCTGGGCTTGGGCATGAGATGAGACAGCATAGACAGCAGTGCTGCTGTGAGCAGCTGGGATGCACATGCTTCCCCCAGTCCAGTTCACTCTGATCTCCTGGAAAGGGTGTTCGCTGAAGAAAACGAGCAGTTACCATGGTTGCTTTTCATTCTCCCTCGGTCTTCTCTGAGCTGCAGCTCTGCTGATAACAGGAGAATCCCCCTCATCGGTCTCCAGCAACAAGCTAGTTCGAGTCAACTTATTTATGCTTTGCTGTCTCCAGTGAAGTTATGGTGCATCCCTGCCAGGCACATCCAGATTACACCACAGCAACACTGGCTCTCTGCTTTGCAAACAACTGTTTAAGAAATACTATTGCCGCATTTCTTTCTTCTCTCCCTGCCATTACACAACTCTTTCAGCAGATACGAGCCAAGAAGGCAGATCACCCCCACACCAGCACATCCCACTGGGCATCCTGGCATGTTCCCTTGGGAAGCTTCTGAATACAGAAGAAAGAAAGGAACTAGAGAAAGGAAACGGCACTAAGGTCTTCAAGCATCCTTCCCTCAGCTGCAGCAGAGAAATCTGCTAGGGATACTGGAGATGCCAAAGTCTGAGAACCACAGAAAGCAGTTCCTGCCCCTTGCTACAAACAGGGCTCCCTCTGCTCAGCCTGGCTGCAATCACCTGGGACCCCATAGCGTGTCCACAGCAGCATCCACTCCTGCACCTACACACAGCACCACCACCACCGGCAGAGTCTGCTGACCTTGCACAAACATCCCATGCTCCAATAACCCCTCGTTCTTGCCTAGGATTTGGAGATCCAAAACTCACCCACGTGTACCCAAGCCCACCAGCTATTTGCCTGCACTCACCCTGTATACAATACACCCTGAGTCGGGACTACACACACACACACAGAGCAAGCAGGCACCCCAAGGACTACACCATATTCTCCTATTCCAGCCACTTCTGTGCAGTCACCCCATGGATGCCAGCCCAGGGATCATTAGAGGTGGGCTGTCCACTAAAATTTTGCACCAGGCTCTGCATCACATACTGCTTCTCCCAAAGTGCATTTACGCAATTCCATGATTCACCTCCTAATCCACCCCTGCCAGACACATCTGTACTACACCTGCTCCAGCATTTATCTGAATGCTGCAAAACTGCAGCAGTGCCAAAGTCTGAAGAGCAGGCAGGACCTGTGCCCACCCAGTGCAGGGTTTGTGCCTCTGCTCCAAGCCACGCTTTGGACAGGCCAGGTGGGTTTCTGCTCTTGGTCTTCCCATGCCAGCACAGAAATCTGGCACACAGCTGCTACACACTCCTGAGAACTGGAGAAACAGGGCAGCAGATCAAACTCCAGGTCCCAGAGGTGAGCCCTATATTTGCACTTTCTGCTCTAGGGCAGGGGGAACCAAGCAGCATGAGGATCATTGCAGCAAGGCACCTTCTCTCAGAGGCAGCAGAATGGGGCACACTGCCCTTGGGCTGCAGCCAGCAGCTCTAGAGGTGATGAAAGCTCTGTCCTTTCCCACCTGCCCTCACAGCATCTCATTAACAAATGAGCAATGACAAGCAGGTGGGGAACATTGACCCCACGTTGTGGCTTGACGTGTAGCCTGCAAAGATACAATACACCCTGCTCAAGGTCACCTACTGGATATGAGGAATCTACGAGTCCAAATATCCAGCCTCCTTTCCTAACCTTCACTTACCCCTTTTCCATCCCTCCCTCCCACTCTCTTTCCATGTGAAGAGCATTGGTCTTGGATTACAGCTTAACCTGGTCCCCTCATTCTTGCAGAGACAAGCCTTCCCTGGCTCCCATCCTGCTCCAATATTAGTCCCTGCTCTCCAAGCATAGCACTGCCCACAGCAAGTACAGCATGTACAGCTTTTATTTAGTTTTCTGGCACGTGCCTTAGCAATAAAAAATACACTAAATAAAATCTAAACATCCATCATGTACTGTATCACCCTCCTCCCATAACCAAGAAGCCTCAGCTCGTATCCAGAGAGATAGTTAGACATGTGAAATAAGATAAGCTGTTGGTTCCTCCCCTGGCCAGTTCACTCCATAGATCCAGAGAAAACAACAGTTTTACATAAAAATTAATGACTTACTCTCCCTCTGCAAAGGTATGAGCTGGCACAGCAGATCAAACTGTGTTCCCCTCAAGAGGAAAGGGGGAGCAAATCACCCACTTCCAGAGCAATCCTCCCTCAGCCCTGCTGATGCTGTGTCCACACGACCAGGCACAGGAGGGAATGCAGATTCTGACTGCCAGCCATCCTCCAGCCCAACGGGCCCTGCTTGGGCTGTCCCCATTCCATACCCTCAGCCATCCTGGAGACTTGCCAGGGACAGTAGCCAGCCCTCAACTCTGCCAGCCACGGTGATTCATCCCTTCACCATGAGCAAGGGTCAGCAGGGCAGAGAGGGGCTGCTCACACAAAGGTGCCTGCAATGCTCCCAGGAGCTGGTGGGATGGAAGAGCCATGTCTCCACAGGGTTCCATCCCATGAGTACAGAGCTCAGTCCCCACAGCCACCCTGCCATGTCAAGCAGCCTCCAGGGCTGGCTGGGCACAGCAGCTCAGCCCAGTGCCCTGGCTGGGATGGATGGGGCTCCACAGGGCACCTTTGGAATACTAATGCAGATCTATGCTAGCATCTGTCACCACCTTCCCACAGGACTTGGAGCCTCTGGGGCCAGTTCTAGTGACCCTGCATACAGAAGGCTAATAGCGCCAGCCCATTTGCTATGCCACTCACTCCAAACACGTTTAGCTGAAAGAAATGTTGACAGGCAAGCTCCAAAAACATCCACAAGTAGAGAGGCCCTGCACTGAATTCACAACCAAGCCACTGGGACCTGTCATTTCCCTAGGGACAGAAGTACAGCCAGGCTCTGGCCTGGCAAAGAGGCAAATGAGCAGCAGGAAAAAACACTTGCTGAAATCAACTGTCCCTCTTCATGGCTGCAGTCACCTTTCCATGGTGGAGCCAGGAGCTTCAAGATTTTCTCCAGACCAGCTCTGGGGCTCAGCCAGAGCCCAATGACACTCTCTGGCCATACTGAGACCCCTCTCCACGACAGCACTTGGGCATTTCAGCCCTGCAGAACTTCAGGGACCCTGCAAGGATTGCTGTGTCATGCAAAGCCACGTGCCCTGGCCTGATGCCAGCATACAGCACACACATCCCAGGGGCCTGGGTGCCATGAGACAGAATGCAGATGAGATTTTATAAACAATGCAATTTACAGCTTTTGTCTGGCCCCAAACACCTGCAGTGGCTGATGTACCCCAGAAACACACAGGCAGGACATCAGGGAAGAAAATGAACTAGAGGAGCTTAAAAATTACTGGAGCAGAAGTGAGTTTCTTGCAGTCTCGTGAACATTCTGACTTGGTACAAAGCCAGACCCAGAGGAGATTTACTGCAGAGCCTTCACACCCCACAGAACAAGCCCGAGGGCACTAACCTGGCAGGGGTGCAATCGCTCAAATGTGCTACTGTGAAGCACCTTTTGGGGTGCCTGGCCAGAGAAACCCATTGCACAAGACACTCCAGGCCCAGCATCAAGCACATAAACAGGGGGCCTTGGGGAACAAACCAAGGCATCAAATGAGAGGGGCTCAGGTTCCCTGAGAGGCTGTGCATATGCAGACTGGATGAGGCGCTCAGATGGGCAGGGCAGAGGGTTCTGAGCCTGCCCAGGACCTGGAGCACAGTGCAGATGGAGAAGGACTTGTCTCACTAAGGACCAACAGACAGGGCAAGCCTCAGCTGCCAGCCACTTGCTATCCCAGCAGATTCCAGATGCACACAAGTGTTTTAAGCACTTCATATCAAAGGGGGGAAAAAAAGATCAGGCTGCCTGCAAGTGTTCTGGCTGCATGGTAAACAAAGTGTTTTTCTCTGCTTCCAGCATGGAGATTAAACATTTTCTCTTCACAATAATCACTTCTGCATTCAGCCAGCTTTGTGCTAGAGTCAGGGCTTGACCCCAAGTTTCTTTCTGTACAGCCAAATCGTCTCTAATCTGGACATGGTGCTACGCAGAGAAATGAGAGCAAAATGCACCAAGGGAGGAGTGATGTTCTGATGAAAGGATACGTGTTTCCTGGCATGCCCCTCATTCCAGGCCCTGCATGCTCCCCAAACAGCCCAGAAATGAGCTCTAGGCTGCACAGCCCACCCTGTGCAATCAACACAGTTGTCTTGCAGGATGTCTTGTGTGCTGGATTTGGGCTCATGCCTGAGTGCAGTAGACAGATGTTAAGCAGACTCCAGGGAGCTCAGGAAAGGAGCCCAAAATACAGCTAATTTTAGCTTCTCTCGTAACAAGGTGAAGCTCCTGCAGTTCAAACACAGTTGGCTGGGTCCCATCCTACTTTCTGCAGCTAAAGGTCTGGACTTTGCTCAACTCAGATGTTTTAGACTGATCCACACTGGGGTATCCATAGAACCTGCAAGCTCTTGGCCTGCAAGCTTCTCCCTGAGGTGACAGGGACAGCAGTGGAGCTGTAAACAGAGTTTGCAGCTCAGGCCCTGTCCTGCAGACAGACTGCTCTTCGGTGTGCCCTTGCACAGGCACAGCAGCAGGGCACAGGGGGAGGCAGTGAAAATGCACTGAGGCAGCAACACCAGCCCCTGCTTTCCTCAGCCTGAGTGACCCCGGTGCATTCCCTCCAGCTCTGCTCCCTCAAGGGGCTGAGCAAGGACCCTTCCACCTTGGCACAGCCCTGGCTGCCCTTCCTGTCAGCCTCAGGTCAACCTCCCTCCTCTGCATCCCAACAGTGGGTGATGCTGGCTCCTGGCCCTGCTGCTGTAGCTACTGCTCCCAATGTCCCAGGCCAGGTGAGGTTTCTAGAGAAAAAGCCTACAGCAGCTGGCCCTGCCATGCCAAGGGAGCCCAGGTAAAGCTGTTGGGTCAGCTTCCATTTTGGATATGCTTCTTCCAAGTGCAGGAGCTCAGTATGTAAACAACAGTGACTTCTCCAGCCTGGCTCATAGGCTGGGGTGAGCTCCAGGCATCCCCTCTGCCCTTTACAAGCTCTAGACTCTAGCCTTATCTTCCAAACAATCCTGCATCTGCAACTTTTGATCCATCAGTTAGTAGCAGCAATACCTTTTCCTTTGCAGAGTTTAACACTGAGTCTGTATAAGCTCAGAACAGAAACCAACCACAGCTGAAGAAATTCCTGAGCTGAAACCAGATGCTGGCTGAAGAGTTTTAAGAGGAGTATCATACATGCTGTGTGTGCCATTCTTCCTCCCCAAGTGTGCACTCTGAGCACTGTCAAGGCAAGATCCTGGAACAAAGAGGCCTTTAGTCTCTGCTGACTTAGTCTCAGTCTCAAGCAGCACATATGCTGTCTACCAAAACAGAATGCCCTGGCCCCAGCACAGAGCAAGGGGCAGCTGTGTTGCAAAGTACTCCTAGTTACTCAGAGTTTGTGCAATTCTCTCATTTGTTATTCCCTCTTAGATACTAGGAAATCAAGTGACTTTCCCTCCCAATTAGTACTCCATTATGCAAATAATGTCCTTTGATCTGCTCCTGCTGTCACAGAGCGGATCTGACTGTGTTTGTATTTATTCCTCTTCACGCCCCGGGAAAGCACCCACCTCTGGGAGCTAGGACTCTGCTTTTGGCAGGGAATGGAGAGTGCAGCTGAGAGCTGCCTTGAGTGAGAACAAAAACCACCCAAGCACAAACCCCAGAGAGGTCTGGGAAGGCAGGAGCATGAGAGGAGAAAGAAGGGGTCACCCCTCACTTTTCAGGCTGGGACATAGAAGAAAGGCTGTCAGAGCAGCAGAGACAAGGAATGAGCAGCTCTCTACAAACAAGCTCCAAGATGGAGAGCAGCCCTGCCCGTGGGGTGCCCCCATCCCAGCCCTTACCCCTGCAGAGCACAACTAAACCCAAGTGGAGCCAAGAGCAGGCACATTTGCCAGCAGGTCCCCAGGCTCTGATCTTGATGCATTAATAATCAACCCAAGCTCTCCAGCCTTCCTACCCCTGCTTGGCCAGCATGGAGGATCACCTCCATCCCCATTCAGCAAGGCATGATCCACATTCACACTTGTGAAAGTACCCCTCAGGTCTAGGGAAGATGATTTGTCCAGCTCAGAGACATCACCACCAATGCCAACAACTACAAAGCCATGAACACAGCTGCACCCAGCCTTGATGCCACAAAAGGAGCATTCCTGCACAAAAAGGCCTTGGCAGGATATTTCCCATAAGAATATCCTGAATTTCACCTCTCTGGCCCAGGCAGCTTCCCATCTCCTGCACTCTTCCTACAGTGCCTGGAGCCAAACTTCACACACCAGGTCCATGACCAGCCCCATGTCCCTCCCAGCTGATGAGCCTCAGAGTGTTTAGCAAAAAGCTTTATGTCAGTCTTGGTTTTTTATGCTTTCACAGGATATGTCCATCTTGTCCTTTGTGCTGCCTGTTCCTGGGCAAAGCACTGGGAAGAGCAGGAGGGAGCTGAGGACTTGCAGCAGCAGCAGCATGTGGGTACTCTCCAGCTCTGCACTCACACTGCCTGTGCAGCACCACCATGTGAGGATGATGTGTGAGGCTCTCCTCGGGCCATCTCCAGGGTGAGGCTGCTCCAGAGGAGCCCATACACTCTCCAGGATGGCCAGGCTGCAGAAGGCTTTGAGGCTGTCACAGACAGCCCGGGAAGCAGAAGAGGCTCTTGGCTGCAGCTCCTCTCTCTAAGCACACAGTTTAGAAGAGCAGCCCACGTCGTTCACAGCAGTTCTCTTTACTTTTAACTTCCGAATATTTTAATTTGCAGGAATCGCCTCCTTTCATGTTGTGAAACCGTGTTTCTTTCTCTCTCTGATCTCCAATTTCGCATAGAAACTGTCTCCTTTGATATGTCTTGTTCACATCAGTCTGATCAGGCAGCTCCATAATTGTTAGTGATTTTCAAAGAACTGGGATCCTTGTCTAATACTCAGAGTTGAGAATTCCTTGCTTTTTAAAATGTTGTTCAAGCAAATTAATTTCTTTCTTCCCTTTGGGAACTGGATTCCTCCTGCTTTGGTGCCCACATGCTGTCTTTCATTTCTCCAGGAGCACAAGGCTGCAGTTCAAGGGGTCACTCTCTGACGAAAGGAAGGATTTGTGCAGGTAACAGGAAGAGGAAGGAGAGCTTGGGATGCCTCAGGAGAGCTTATTCTCCATACATCAACAGAATCCAGGCAGCAGCATCTCCTCTGGTGTGGGCAATTCCTGTACATCTGTACCTGCTGGAGGCCATGCACCAGATTTTCAATATGTTGCACATTAACCATGGAGAGCTAGTCTGTCCTGAGGCAGCACAGACCTGAGCACCATCCTCTGTGCTCTGCTTCCAGGATCCCTCTGCAGCCAGAACTTCCTACAGCAGCACAGCAGGATCCAGCAGCTCACCTGACCTGACTGCTCAGCTGCTCTCCCTGCCCCAGGGGTCTTGTTGCAGTCCTGGCACCATTGCTGTCCGATGTGCCGACTCATCCCTTGCTCACAGTGTTTGAGACCTGCTGTATCTTCTATGTCAGTCTTTCCCAGGCTGTCTTCTACCTGGACACAGCCTCTGGGAACAGTAATTTACAGTTCCTACCTGCAGCACACGTTGACATACACAGCCTGCTGTGAGCTCAGGCTTGTCGAGGGAAGTAACAAAGAGCCTGGCATGAAGTGGGAACAGCGTGGCTCGGGGCAGTGCAGCACCAGCCACTATTCTAGACTCCAGCTGTGCTCAGCAGCATGGGAATCCAGCAGTGGGCCAGCACAGGGAATGAGGGCAGCAGTGCTGCAGCTCACACATCACCTCCCTGCACCTCCTCCTGACACTTGAGTGAGCCCAAACCTGTCTGTCCCACTCTGCCAACCTGAGGGGATGGACTGGTCCAGCCTTATTGTACACATCCTAGCCTGGACCTCAGCACTGCAGTGAGGCTGATCACCAACGCACTTAAAAGGGACCTGGTGCCAAGGGGATGGGCAGCTAATAGTTACAGAGGGAAGCTCCACTACTCTCACAGGCATGTAAATCCCCCCCCCCTCCCCCCAACCTCAGCCAACAAGGCCTGAATCCTCAGAGGAGGGATGGATCCAGCTGAGAGGGACCTGGCAGTGCTGCATGGGGATACACAAGGGATGATGGCTGGGCTCAGAAGAGCAGGAAAGCAGCACACAGAGGATGGCTTGAGGAGGGGGAGAAGCACCACACAGGCTAATCTGAATTACAGGCA
This sequence comes from Serilophus lunatus, assembly GCA_013399895.1. Lineage (NCBI taxonomy): Eukaryota > Metazoa > Chordata > Aves > Passeriformes > Eurylaimidae > Serilophus > Serilophus lunatus. The sequence continues at coordinate 1,053,423 of VXBA01002083.1, forward strand.
GGCATGAACCTCTGGGCATGCAAGGGCTTAGTCCAACCTCCCAGCATTTAGGACTGAGGGGGCTGTGCAAAGCCAGACTCAATGCACAGCAGGCAGCTGGCACCACCATGACCCGTTCCCAGAGCACAGCTTAGGGCTGAGACTGAATGCTCAGACACAGGCTGGCAATCAGCTCAGAGGATTTATCCACTTGTTTTCCTTAAGCCACCTTATTTATTTTTCCCTTTTGGCTCCCTAGCACTGGAATCCCTGGGATTTGCGAGTGGTTTTATGGGGTACAGAAGGCTCAAGATTTGACAAGAGAGAGGATCAGGTTTACCAACCCACATCCTCCCACCAAGGAGACCTACCGATGGGGGACAGCTCAGCCACACTGCCGATGTAGGGCCCCTCCAGGAAGCGTGGCTCACTGTCATTGATGTCCTGCACCTTGATGATGAACTCTGACTCAGGCTCCAGCAGCTGATCCGTCTGCCGGTCACGGGCCTGCGCCCGCAGCGTGTAGAAGGTTTTCTGCTCCCGGTCCAGGCGCTCGGTGGCGTGGATGTCACCTGTGATCTCATCGATGAGGAAGATAGTCCCTGCGCCCTCCCCGGAGATGGTGTACTTGATGGAGCCGTCTCCCTCATCAGAGTCCGAGTGGATCTGCCAGGGAAAGAGGGAGAGGGTGGGAGTGGGCTGGAGCTGTGCTTGTGCCCAACCCCAGCCAAGACTGCAGGGGTGTGGAGCCCCTGCGCAAGGTGCCTACGGCGATGCCCCTCTTGACAGAAAGCACTACCAGACAACTCCTATACATGAAGGAAGGCCCAGTAAACTGGAACTTTGGTCTAGCTACGCAGATCACAAATCCTGCCAGTGCCCACCCACACCACAAACCAAGGGACAAACCTCACCAACATGGGGTTAGGAGATGATGGAAAAAGAGAATGACGAATCAACTGAACTCCAAAGAAAGGGGCTTCCCTATGGCCAAGAACCCAGGACTCTGGCAGTGTGGGATCACCTCTCCCAAGCTTCATAGGTACTTCATCATCAGTATCCATCCCTCTCCACACAGCCAGCTGCCCAAAGTCCATCCTCATTCACCCTCTCTGCCCCAGACACAGCCACCCTCCATGATCCGGGCAGCTGGTGCTGAAAAGTCTCCCTGCTTGAGAGCTCACACTCTTATTGCACACCTGTGCTAGGTTTACATGGCAAGGAACAGAGGGGTTACAACATTCCAACACCATACCCAGACCACCACCTGGCCAAAGCCTGCAGGAGAACGTGACAAATCACCCTTACGTTTAGGACTTAAAACAGAATCTGCGAAAGATGCTTCTGCAGCCAATCTCTGCTTCATTTTCTAATTAAGACAGTGTTTGAAATAAGGAAAAGAAAGGGTAAACAGCAGTTCCCCACAGACCAGGAGCTGACTGGAATCCAGGCCAGACGTCCAGAGATAATTTTATTGGTGGCATTAAACTGAGTTATGAGCTTTTTACAATCCAGCCACTTATGAGAAATCTATTAACAGTAACTGGACAGGCAGAATGCATCTTGACATAGAGCAGCATGGGCATTAATTGGGACAATCCATAACGGGACAGGCCCCCGGAAAGGTTTCATCAGCCGCTTTCATTTGTTTCCTATAATTTCTGCTTAGAATCAGCAAAGTCATGTCCCCCCCTCCAAAAAAAAGAAAAAAGCCATCCATTAATCGGCTAATGAAATATGAAAATGTTTATGGGCCATTCAATCTTCCAAACTGCAGTTCTATAATCCACCTTTCAGACATACAGCTCTACCAGCAAGAATTTATACCAGAGCTGCCTCTTTTTTACGATGCCTTCATTATATTTGTCTTGTTAGATACAGTTTATATATTTATTTCACGAGTGAGGGACCCACGCATTAGACAATTCAATGCATTTTGCACAACATTCACAAATTACTGCCCATGGTGACACATCTCCCAAGCCTTGCCTGGAAGATGATCTTCACTCAGCTCACAGAGCTGTGAGCCCGGCAGTGTCTGGGACCATTGTGGTGGTTCAGCCATAGAGCTTCTGGGGCAGGGATGCTCAGGATGTGCCTCCAGGGTGGTCCTCCCTCCACAGCCACCTGGAGAACCCTGCCCTGATCTGTAGGGATGGTCATCCCACACTGGCTATCCAGTCCCAGCCCTCCCTGCTGGCTGCTGGAGAGCTTGCTGCCCTCTCCACTTTATCATCCTCTTCCCAGTTCTCACTACTACTCCACAAGAGATCAGGTTTTTCAGAACCAAGAAGGACCATCTGATCTGTGCAGTGCAGGTAACAGAAACCTGCATTTTTCTGCTGAACACCAGGCTCATGATTAATAATTAGGCCAGAGATAAAACACTCAACACCTCTTCCCAGCATCACACTGAGTTCTCAGCACAGCCTCTTCACATATTTGCTCATCTCTGACTGCTCGGAGCAGACACCAGCATCTCTGCAAACCAGAATGCTAGGAAGAAAAATGGAGCCTGGGCTCAAGGGGCTGCAGAGAGTGATTTACAAGGGAAGATTAAAAGAGCTAAATCTGTGCTGCTTGGCTAAACAACAACTAATGGGGGAGGGCTGGATCTCAGACCACATACACCCAAGGGGAGATGCCACGGGCCCAGACCACATCCCAGTGATATTCTTCTCCTCCCAGCCTCACTGTTACAGCGGGCAGGCTTGGGGATCACCATGCTCCCATGCAGCCTCAGGGATCCCATCACCCCTGGGCATGGCAGGAGAGCCAAGTCACATAGTCTGGCACAGAACTCCTGGCTAAGGCTGCCAGCGATACTGTGCCCCAGGGGCAGAGGGACCCCCTTACCCTGCCTGTGGCTCAGCTCTCAGCCAAGGACAGTGTCCACAGCACCAGGGCATCCAGAGGGCAGACAAAAGGCTGATTTGTCCTGTTGGTTAAACAGGAAAATAGTTTCCTTGTCCTAAAAGACTATAACCAGGATTTTTACAAAGCCATTAATTACATACTAATAATTAAATCAAAATTAAATGTGAACAGAGGTGCACATTCCTTATTAAAAGCAATTAAATGGAAAGCACAGATACACAAATAAAAAAATTACTCCAGAGCTAGAAAAGAAAGAAAATCAAATAAAAACTAGCCTGTAATAAAGGCGCACTCTGTTTGCTCCAACTCATAAAGCCCGAGTTCATCAATTTTCTTTAAATATTAGCAACTTAATTAAATCTGCTTTTTTCCCTTTAATCCTCTCCTCTATCTAAAATAGATCTGTCCACATGCAGAAGTTTGTAACTAGTGCTGACCCCATAATTCTATTTAAAAAACCCAAAGAAATCCACATCAAACTGACAGCAGCCTCAGGGGAAATTACAGTTCAGAAGAAGGATTAGCTAGAGAACCCAGATTTTATGGAAATGGTATCGGCCCTTCAGAAAGCACACATAGGTGTGTGAGAGGCATCCACCGAGGGCAAGCCCCAGATACTCTGCAGGGTCCCCCCATGCAGGAAGGATCCAGACCCACAGGCTATGTCAGAAGGGCTATCACACTGCTAGGGATCACTCCAGCACTGGCTGCCCTACGCAGGCACCACATCGTCTCCCAGCCCCTGGAGAAGCCTGGTCTTGGTGGCTTTCAGCCCTGGGGAGCAGAATCCACAGGGAGTGGTCTCAGTGCAGGCTGACTGTTGGTCTGAATGGGACAGGGAATGTGGTGGGTGATGTGGAAAGGGGCTGTAAAATCGTTGATTTGTAGGTCTTGGTTCATTTGGAGCTGAGGCATTGCCAGGCCTGTGACAGGGCCTGGTAGCTCCGCTGCTCCCAGGGGAGCCATGAATTAGCTGAGCCTGCTCCGAGGGCGATGGAGGAGTGTGGCTTTGAGTGTCTGCTGAATCGGACACAAATCACTGTTGAAATCCCAGCTGGCCCCCAGCCAAGAAGCCCATTTTCAAGCCTCCTCCAGACTCACGCCCAGACGGCTAAGGCCATCAGACAGCCCTGGTGTACAAGCTCTGGGAACTTTCCTTTGGGTTGAGCCCATATCCCCAGCTCTAGCTGGACTGCAGTGTGCTCCTCCAACTGGTCCCAACAGCTAGCACTGCCTTCACCAGTACACAAATAACAGATCTTCCCAACACATGGGAGACACAGGGCAGCTTCTCCACAGCTCCCAGAAAATTATAAAGCCCAGCAACCCCAAGGCAAAACATTCCTTTAGCCTCAGTACACCAGATGGGAGGGAGTAGAGGTTCATGTCTAACCTCCCCTGGAGGTCACATACCAGGGAAGTGGCAAGCACCCACCAACAGACCCAGTCAGCAGCTCCCACAGAGATGAGGCTTCTTGCAGCCACCCCAAACACCACAGGAACTGAGCACATGACTATAAGAACACAGATGTGAATTCTGGAGTGCTCCTGCCAGTCTTAGGGAGTACATTAACCTCACCACCCTCCCCCCACCAGCAGTGACTGGGCACCTGCCTCCCAGTCCACAGAGTGCTTCTCTAAACAGGCCTCTATGAGCAACTTTCATGCAGGCCCTCTCTCCCCACCACCGCCAGCATGTCTGCTCTGCTGCTGCTGGCTCTGTCAGCCCCACAGAGACATTGGATTAGCTTACCTTCCCCACATAGAGCGGCTCCGTGCCCGTGTACTCCTCCACCACAAAGAACTGATTCCAGACCCAGCCACGCTTCACTCGCCCGCTGGCAAGGAGTGCAGGGTCCCCTGGCTGCCCTAGGCCAGGGCCCTCCACTGCTGTGTGCACGGCCCAGGACCCCAGCTCCTGGATGGTGCAGAACAGCAGCAGCACGGTCCACAAGAAGCCCTGTAGACCCTTCGCCATTGCACTCTAGGAGGCTGCATGAGCAGGAGTTTTTGAACAGGCAGTCGGCATCCTTTAGGGAAGAGTAGGAGAGAAGTCCATACTAGCAATGTGAGGCTGCCTGGTCAATGCAGAGCATCCCTGTCCCTGCTGCATGCCGTGCTCTGCAGCTGGAACACTCCAGTCCCAGGACAAGTCACATCTGTGATAAGAGATGTCCTGGACTGCCCGCTGCCAGTGTGGGAGCAGTCAGTGCTGGTGCCTCGCAGACTGCTCCTTGGTCTCCAGAGAAGAGTCTGGCAGTTGGCATTTGTCCCTAGGGACAGAGCTGCACAGCTCTGTGTTCAGCTGCCCCTGGTCTTGCTGGGGAATGGGATGATGCACAAGCTGCTGCCCACTCCACTGGCGAGCAGGGAATGCTGCAGCAGTGTGTGGGGCACAGGGACCCACAACCGTCATTCATGGGAGGCAAGGGAAACTTTTCCACGTATGTTTTCACAGAGGAGTTAACAGGATGAGCTGCTGTGGCCAATGTCTGCCTGTCCTGTGGCAGCCTTGGACTACTGTGCGAGGGGTCTGGTAGTGCAGGTGCCTGTGTTGCACATGCAGTTCACAAGGGGGCCATTTGTAACTCCCATCTTCAGGGGGATGACATCCCGGCACCTGGTGAAGGGTCCTTTGCCCAGCTGATTCCGGTCACTTCCATCCTCCACTGGTTCATGCAGGGAGGCACAGGGCATCCAGCAGCATCCCCAGGAGCCTGGAAAAAGCCGAGGTGTTAGTGCCAACATGAAAGCAGGGCCCCATGTTCCCCCATGCTGCCCCTGCAGCCTTGGTCAGTATTTCCCACCCTGCCTTGCCCCAGGTGCTCCACTGCACAGCCAAACGCCCCAGGTCCTGCCAGAGCAGAAATGCAGTAAAGAGGGCAGCAGAGCTCTCAGCACTGCGGACATCTGCTCTAGCAGGGACTTCAAGACCGAGGACCCCACTGACAAGGGCATCTCCTCACCACACTGCCCTGGCTGCTGAGGGAAGCGAGGTCTGTGCCTGAAGGGGGTCATCACTGCCTACAGGCTCAGGAGATGTGTAGCAGCACCCCCAGCACTGCACAGCTGCCATTGCCTGCACAAGACCAAACCACAACAGTCCTGCAGGCACAGACAAGGCTCATGCTGGGGGATGCCAGCACCTGACTGTGGGAGGTGTAAGCAGTCCAGCTGCTCTTGAAAGCCTTCCCAGCAGAAGCTTTCCTCTCATCTCACTTCTGCAGTCAGAGGCAGGAGAAAAGCATCTGCTCAAGAACTCACCACCTGGCTGACTTTAAAGGTACCAGTTTAAGAAAGGACTCTGGTGTAAGCTTTAAGCCATCTGCAAGGCACTAAGGATTGGGACATGAGACCTTTGGCCAAGGGCACAGTGCACTCAGTGAGCACCTGGAGAGAAGAGGCCTAATCAGGAGATGCAGCAGCCATCTCTCCCTGAGCCCAAAAGCCCTGAGCTTTCACCGGAGTTATGTGACACCAGCCACAGCCTGAACAGTAGTTCAGTCTGCAGAATTAGTCTCCTATCAGCTGTTACTCTAAGAAGGAGCAGGAAAGAGAACAAATGGAAAGGAATATGATCCTGGACTAGATGTCCATCGACTACCCATAGAAAGGGAACTGGACTGTGCTCTGCACAGACTCCTGCATGGACGCAAACAGCCTCAGCATTTCAGAGCAGAGACAGCTCCCAAGTATTTCCCCAGCTCCTTCCCACACTTGCCATTCCCCTGTGTGACTGCACCAATGGACCAGTTTTCCAAAGCATCCGGTGAGCCACATTGTCATTTCTGTATTCATTTTTCTGGACAAACACTTCACTGAGAACTGCAAGGCACTAATGCCAGGCATCATTCTACTCTGCCTGTTCATGGTTCACAAGTAGTGTGCCACACAATGAACACAAATCTATTCACAAAAAGGGCTCACACATGTCCCATTCCATACACAGCTAAGATCACTCATACACACTGGCACTTTTTTGTCTGTATTTGTGCCTTATTTGGGTGCATACACATTTCCTTTCAATGTACACAAGCTGTATTCCACTCACACATGCACATCAGCTGTCACATGTGCCAGCCCGGTGCACTTCATGCTCCAAGGAACAGAGTCTCCCGTGTATTTTTATGTAGCAATCACGGTACAGAAGCACTAGCATTCCTCCCCACCCCTTATCCCTGCCAGCCCATTTGTTATTAAGACATCTTTGCACCAGCCAGGTAAGGTTGTTGGCAATGCCATGACTGCCTCTTGCAGCTGGGCCTCACCAAGCAGAAGTCCTTCCTGCTCCTGTTCCTGAAGGACCAGCTACACTTGCCAATCTGGTGAGGACCCCTGTCAGACACCGGAGTATTTAACACTGGATACTTAGGGAAATGAAATGATCTGTAGGTAGGTGACAGATTGAGTCATCTCTTTCCACTCATAGGGTAAAGTAACTTCACTGAGATCAGAATTCCTGCTCTGGAGCAATGGAGCTGATGCCTGACCCACACCAGGCTTCAGAACAAGACACAACAACAGCACATGTACAAATGAGCTTTATCACGTTTACACAGGTACACAGAAGACATGTATACTAAGATACAGGCACCACTGTCACAAGCAGCATCTCTCCAGTTTCTCACATCTGGGAGATTTGGAGTAAGATTTGGGTTATTTTGGAGTAAGTTCCCCAGACAGTGAGAGATGTCAATAAACTGAATAACACAAGCTGTGTCACTGCAATAGTTTCAGGTCAGTACCCAAGGCAAACAGTGAGTGTGGGAAGAACACCCCATTCAGCATCTCTGCCTTGTCACTCTGCAGTACTTTTGCAGACAACACCTTTGGATGCATCCAAAGTCTGAGTACAAATGTGTTACACCTGGTAAATGCAACTGCCACAAAGAGAACTTAAAGAGTCCATCTCAGGATGACCATATCAGCAGAGTCTTAGGGAGAGGCAGCCACCACCTGCTGAAGTCTCCCACTCTGCCCACCCAACACCCTCTCTTTGCCATCCAGGAGCAGTTCCATCCATGCTGATTTATAAAGCCCTGCCAGAAGCCTGACAAGGCAGCAATACCACTGCCAGGAAGCAGTTCTGCAACACAGAGGGAAGCTGAAGAAAAGCCAGTCCAATGGTGCAAGTCCTGGCACCACAAGTCACATCAGCATCCAGAGGCCCCAGGCGAGCTGGCAGAAGGCAGCACATTCCCCACAGCTCCACAATGCAGCACTCAGGGAGCACAGCTGGCACCAACTATGGCTCTGTGGTGGCAGGAGGAGCCACCTTCATTCTCCTCGTCACACCATTTCACACCTGAGTGGCAGCTGATTTCCTCCATAACCTGACAACCCGAGCCACACACTGCAAACAGCCCTGTGCACGCAGGGAGGGCCCTGTTCCTTATTCAGAAATGGGCACTGTGCCTTCTCTCTCAGCCTGGCCAGAGTTACAGCACATAAGTGGAAGCAGCATAATCCTAAACAGCATCAATAAAACAGTAAAAACAACTTAAATGCACATACTAAGGGCAAGGCAGAAAAGAGGAAGTGAGGGCAGAAGATGCTGCAGTGGGTGAGCTCCACTCGAGCAGAGCTGCTCCCTGGCTGGCGGACAAGCTGGCCCACAGTTCCCAAGGCAACTTGTTCAGCCCTGTTGCATCTGAGCACTCCACTGAGCAGCTCCTGCCACTGAGAGGAGAGTCCTGCTGAGCACCCATGGGCTGGGCTGTGTTGCTGTGGGAACCACAACCTTATGTTTAGAGTCTCAGCCATTATGCTGCTTTTTATATTTAACAGATTTCTCATCTTACTGCTATGCCTGAGCCAAGGTGGTTTGCTGGTGGCTGCCTTATGTGTCCAAAGTTCAGTTACACTCAGCTGAGTTGTTTGCGTGCTCTTCCTGCGAGCAGAGATGGAAGTGGTGTAACCTGACCTGCCTCATACAGGTCCCGGACTGCAAAGCCCCACAACCTGTGGTGACCTCCAGCCCCTTATACACAAAGCCACCTCAAAATACTGACTCAGAGACACACCTCTGTAGCCAGGATCATTGCCACAAACCAAATCCTTCTCCACCCACAAATTCTCAGCCTGTATCTCTTCCGTTATAGCTAAGGTCAGGGTCATGCCTCTTCTCAGTGTGTACACCCTTCTTTCCATCTGTCACGTCACAGACCTCTTCAAGAGACCACGAACCCAAGACCCTCAAGTTCTGTTCACACCCTTGCAGCAGCAGCAGCAGCAGCAGCAGCAGCAGTCAAGGCACCACAAAGTCTCACTCACAGAAACCAAGACCAGCACTACGTTTATTTCTCTATGTTATTGAAGACCTTTCACCGACAGCTGGAAATGCCACTTTTCTCTGCCACACGTGAGCAGCAGGGCCATAAATAAGTAGTGGGAGCTGCTACTGCAGCCAACCCAGCCCACAGGGTCCCAGCAGGCAGGACCACACATGCACCCACGTGGTAATGTGCCCAGGCACTCATCACACCAGGCAGGTTTTCATGCAGAGAGTGACACACCAGAACCTCATACTGCCCTGGGCCCAGAGTGATGTCCCCTCTCCTGCTGCTCCATCATCCCTGCTTCCCAATTATCAACATAACTCCCCCCCCTTTCCTCCCCTTCCCACAAGAGCTTGTGCAGTTTGTTGGTGTGCATTTGGCACAGCTATACTGTACATCATGTTGACAGTAGAAATTACATCCTGAGCTTATGTTTTACACTGTGCTCTGTCAGAACTCACCGCAGCCCAGTGATCAGGACAAATTGAATAGCATCCCGTCCGTGTCAATATTTATTTCATTTTACAAATGCAGGCTGATGCAGGAGAAAGCAGGCAGGGGGAGGGGGAAGACATGGGCAGGCAACAGCGCACAAGGATAGCACTGCCCAGCACATCATAGTCCCTCATTATTGCCCAGCAGGCTGCAGCCCCAGGAGCCCAGGGAATGTTAAACCCACTCAGAGATCAGGGAGCATCCTGGAAGCTCATGCGGTTCTCCCCATGCCTGTAGCTGTACTGGAAGTGTTGGCACATCAGTATTGTTGTTCTGAGACAAATCCTTAAAACTGACACAAAACGCAGAGCTGCCCACCCACTACCAAAAGATGCAACAGAGGGGAAGGAGGGCTCACCTTCCTTGATCCCAGCCTGCTGTCTAAGCAAATGTGGGCTTGGACGTACTGCCTTGCCTCCTTATTCCCAGCAGAGCATCATCAGCTACTGGCAAGAGCATCAGGACTGCTCTGGCTATTCAGCCACAAGGATGCTCCAAAAGCTGCTGAGGAGCAAGGCAAGAGTAAGGCAATGCTTGTGCCATCCCCAAGAAGGTAGAACCACAGAACGAATACCAAGAACAAGACAAAAGCTCCTGAAAGCTTGTGCCTTCTGCTTTTCCATGGCATGAACACACCAGAGGACAGAAGGAAGTAGAAGCTGCAGTAGGAGGCTCACTGGTCAGAGACATTAGCTCAGCCCTGACCCTCATGGTCCTCAGTTAGCTGCCTGCAAGAATGAGTTCAAACTGGGAGCATCCATTACCCAGTTCCAGACCCATTACCCTGCAAAGCCAAGGAAGGAGCTGGCAGCAGCACAGCAGGGACAGTCCTCAGGGAGGGAACAGCATTTGCTGCCAGCACTTGCATGCAGACACCGAAACTCATGGCTGAAAACTGGGAATTTATGGACTCTCATGCTGCCAGAGAATTGCTGCTCACAATGTGCTCTCCCAAGGGTAAACCATGCAGTGACAAAGGGGCTAGAGAAGAGCTGTGGTGTGCCTGTATCCCAAGGTCTGCCTTGGTCTGAAGTGGGTAGCTCTCACTGCAGTCATGAGGAAGTCACACTGGTCCAGCACTGTTCTGTCAGATTTTGGCACTGATTACAGCTACCTCACTGGGAGGGTGCAGAGAAGAGCATGAGGTGATATACAGAGGAGGTTGGAGATGCACACAGAGCACAGACAGCCTTGTCAGTGTTTTGCAGTTCTGCTTCTAACAGGCAGGATTCCAGCATCTTTGCAAATGATCCGGGACAGGAGTCAGATGGACGAAAGCTCCTGCTTGGCTCTCAGTGAGCAGCCAGACATGCCCCACTGTTGGAGCAACAAGAAGAGAACAAGCTTCACACCAGCTCTGTTCCCCAAACATGCAAACTTATCTGGACACCCTTTCCAAACGGCGGGGCAGACCTCCAACACCAACCAGCCCTCTCCATTCTTTGCCTAGCACTTCCTGATCCCACTGTGCCTTTACCTGAGAGCTCAAAGGGCGTGCAGCCAGTGCACACTACACCAGCTCACTCTCCGTCCATAAGGAGCCCACTTGCCTCACATCTGACAGTTTGGGCAGCACGACAGCCCAGCCTCAGACAGACCTTGCTGGGAGATGGGGCAGGAAAAAGCCTGAAATTACTTCAGCAGCAATTCTCCTTTAGTACTGCCTACAGTGCAGCATGCAGTCTGTGACCACATGTCCTCCTATTAAAGAGAATTCAAATCCTCTTAATGCTCCTCTTCCTGGGAAAAGGAACAGCCTGGCTAGAGTACACTCCCTGTATCTGTTGTATGGAGGTAATACAAGCGTAGCAAGGCTGCTGCAAAGCTTTAAGATGGTTCATAATCTCCAGGCCTAGGGCTAAGACATGAACTCAGACTCTCTGGAGCTCACTTTCTCTACTGGATATTGTAAGACAAGATAAAGCAAAGATACATTTTTTTGCTTTTATAAACTTCCCCTCGAAATCTAGAGACAAGGGATGAGGCAATCTTGTCAGACTTAAGATACTGACAGCTCCAGACCAGGCAAATGTATCACATGCAAGCTTCTGACATCCCACACACTGCCTCTTGACAATGCACGTCAGCACCACAGCACCATGGCCAAGCACCCACCCGTATCCCCACAGATCTTCCCAAGCATCCAAGAGGCATCCCATGATCAGCCTTTTAATCTGGGCAATGGAATGGTAAGGGCATCCAGCCTTCCAACCTACAGGGAGTGTTCTGCAGGTTTAAAATATTAGGAACCCACACCACAATGCGGCCACTGTTCCAACTTCTGCTACACTGCTGCAGCACCCACAAAGCCTTAGCTGGAATACATGAACACCTCCCATTAAGTCTGTAAGGGACATCAGCACCACTGAGAGCAAAGCTGTGAGATGCCCACACATCAAAAATGGATTATCATCATAGCCACTGTGCTGCAAGACACCATTCCACAGCAGATCCCATCAGTGGCATTTGAGGCACAATATTCAGATAAAGCTGGACAACACATCAGAACACTGGTGCCATAGAGAGCAACTGCAAGCTGGTTTTCACCACTGCAAGCTCTGAAACCACCACTGCATCCTTCTACTGAAATGCATCTTGCAGAAGGCATGCCCTAATTCAGTGTCCTTTCCAGAATCCCAACACATTTTGAGAGATGGCTAGAGATACTGACCTGAATGGCACGTCACATTGCATACAAATGCTGGAGATCGGTGGCCAAACAATTCAAAACTGTAGAGACTTCTGAAATAAGATATTTAAACTACTTTCATTTTTACTTATCCAATGAAAGAGTTGTATAACCTGCTACTGGATGAGCATATCCCAAGTGGAGGTCCAGACCATGCAAAGCAATGATTGGTAGCAATCTGCCTTTCAGCAAGTCTTCAACCCTGATAAAGAGCACAAAAGAGAGGCAGATATTGATAAAATCAAGTTCTCTCACAAACATCACCCTAGCCTCAGCTTTAACAACAGGGCAGAAAGCCCATTATCTGTAGTAAAAGTTTAGTCATGCTTATTCTTGAAGTAAATCTCTGGATTTCCTCGTTTTGCTTCCTCAGAATTATTCTCTCAGCACGGAACTTCATCTGCCTTTCTTCTCAGATCAACTTGGACACAGTACAGAAAGGTTGTTTTTCAAGAGGAATATCTAGCTACATAATGCTCAGGACCATATGACTAAGCATGCATCTTGTCCCTTCTTTTTAAGTTGCTTTAAATATAATTATTGTCCCCTTTGATGCTGCCTTAAGAAATTCTAATAGAAGAGTGAGGCAACTGCTAGAGCAAGAGCTATTCACAACCTTTTGACTTCTCATGTTCAGTCACTTTCTGCTATCAGACATGCTGGGAGGAACAGTATTTGTTAAAGCTCTCACACAAGTATTGTTTGGAAAGAAGTATTTTCAAAGTTCAGGAGATTTTTTTTCCTCCAAATCTTCTCTGGTCCAAGTTTCAAAGAAATTTTAATTGCAAAGAAAATCTCAATGCTTGCCCTAGGGAAGAGGGCTTTACAGCCATAACGGTCTCGCTCTGCAGCAATTCTTTTCCAAATATGGATTTTTCATGCCTTGTCTACGTGAATACAATACTTTTAATTCGTCTTTAAAAACAATTTCTGAGAGGAGGTGGAGGCAGCCACCACAACATCGCTGTCATAACTGCTGCTGTGAACAGAGTTCCTCTTGCTGTGGAGAGAAAGCTTCACAGCTTAGAGCAACACTATAATTTTAGTATCTGGACAGGTGGCCACATCTGAAAGTCATCTCCTTACAAACACCTTGTAGATAATCAAAAGTTGCATTCCCAAAAGATTCACATCTTCTATGCCTAAGCATTTCCTGAGGAGTCAGAAGTGTTGACACAGAGCAGGGCACAGAACCCCCACAAGCCTCCACTGCCAGAGCTGCACCCCATGACACCCCAAGGACACACAGGGACCACCATTATCTACCCCTTTGCCCCCTGCTGCCACTACTTTTGGCCTTAAATGCCAGGAGTAACAAGAATGGAAAGGCATGGGCTCAAAACAGAGCAAGTAGAATCAAAGCTGATGGCCCAGACAACAGGGCTAAAGGACGAAGTAAAAAAGCACAAAACAGAATTCTTTCACTTGGACAAATGTGGAGGGAATTAGGTTCTTTTAAGCCAATGTTTGGCAGATGCATGAATTATTTATCATTCAATATTGTGTGATTAAATGGAAAATTGAAGATGTTCACTGCTTTGTCTGCAACTTTCCACCTCTCATGAAAGTCTCCCCAAATTCCTACAGGGAATAACAAGTGGGTATTATACTGAGCCATGAGGGTTCAAAGAAACCTCCTTCAACTTTCTTCTCAGGGTTCAAGGTCATGTCCAGGCTCAGTCCTCTGGTGACAAATACTATGGCAGGTACATATCACTTTCAGGTAGGTCTCCTGCTGCTGCTCACTCTTCTTCCCTATACATCCTAATCCTCTTAGCAATTTTGTCCTTGGAAATCCCTCAGTCTTTGTGACAAGAAACCTGCAGCCCCTCTTTACAGAATACACAATCCTTTCCCACAGCAGCACACTGTCATTTTGAGACTAAGACCAAGTCCCCACAGGATCCTCCACAGCAGAGAAGTCATGAGTGAGGACAAGGGAGCAGCAAAAAAACCAGGACAAGACCTGTGGGGCTGCACCACAGGTCTCATACCTACAGTTTTTACAGTACTTTTCTCCAGTAACAAGATGATTCATTTGTGCATAGACTAGAAGTAGGCACCAACTTTCTGTTTCAGATGCCTCTTCAGGTGCCTTCAGCCCAAGGTAAGCGGCTTCCTCAGCACCTCAGGATGAGCCTGCAGCAATAAACAGCTGTCAGAAAGGTGGAAGAATGAGCGTAATTAGTCTCATTAATGCCAATTTCAGCCTGATCTTTCACACTTAAGAGAACTGTTACAATGATTTTCTTATTTTCAGAAGAGCTCATTAAATAGAAATTAGAAACAAGATAGCATAATGGGTAGGAAAATTATTTCTGCAACATCCTACTAAAATCCAACATCATCCTGTCTACACACAGGCTTTTCTGGAATATGGAAGAGGTTCCAGGCTCAAGCCTTCCTGCTCTCCAGGAATTCCTGAGCTAGCACACTGGGAAGAAAGGAAGGAATCTGTGTACCACAGGAATGCTGGAACCTGAAGTGGAATGTTGCACAGCCTCATCCCCCAAGGGAAGCAAACATGCTTTGCTAAGTAACAGCATTGCATGGAACAGTCCACCACAGCTGGCAGAAATCTCTGGCAGCAGAGTCTCCTACATAGGTGGTACATTTTGGCCAAGTCTGTTTGAAAGTCAGCATTTCCAACAGGAGCACAGCAAGGAGTGATCCCTCTGTGATCCCTCACTGAGCCCTCCTTGGTCCCTCCCTGGATCCCTCAGACTGCACATGGAGCAGAACCAGCCCAGCAGTGAGCAGGTGTTCTTGGGAATGAGCTCCAGAGCATCACAGCTCCACAGGAGCCTCTGGATTGTCACCCTGGTAGAGACTCTTCCAAAGCAAAGCCCACCTGCCTCTCTCAAAGCACAATCAGGAAGGACTGGACCCTCTTGCTGGGCCAGGAACCTACAAGCTGGAGCAGACGGGCCAGGAAGCCTCACAGCATGACATTAACCCATGAGCTGTAGAGAACAACCTCCTCCAGCCTATGACAGACTGAAAGACTACGACCTCCTTGTAAGCAACTTGCAGACAACAGCAACAGGCTAAATTTTGCATTCAACCATTAATGATAGATGCATTATTTATTTGAAATCATTTGCTTCATCCTACTAATCACATCACCACTACCAGCTTCTGACGGCACACAGTGCTTGGAGTCATGTCCCAGGAGTCAGTTGCTGCCCAGAGCAACACTCACGGCAGCTCGGCAGCCTCGGGGCTACTTCAAATCCCCAGGAAAAACATGCAGGCTTTGCCAAAAGCTGCTCATTGCCCTGCAGATAGCACAAGTCACGTATCCTCTGATGACCGTCTGGCAACTCCTGTACTCTGCCCAGTGTCCAGAGGGAGCTGAAACCTGCTCCTGTCCCCCAAAGGCTCTGCTGTAGATTCAGAGGAAACCACCTTCTCCTGCCCTGAGCCCTTCTTTCACTTGAAGATCACATTTGTCATGGTTTAACTGCAGGACAAGGTAATCCCCATGAGTTTGTGTCA
The DNA here is from genome assembly GCA_013399895.1 of Serilophus lunatus. NCBI lineage: Eukaryota > Metazoa > Chordata > Aves > Passeriformes > Eurylaimidae > Serilophus > Serilophus lunatus. Next base: position 1,069,239 of record VXBA01002083.1, read on the forward strand.
AACTCATGTGGGCAGATCAATGGCTCAGCACTCAGGCCTCCTCAGGCAGCCCTCCCTGCTACTGCCAGGGTGAACAGCCCTGTAAAGAGAACCTACACAGAATTTGGCCTCCCCCAGACCAGAGCAGCTCTTCCTCCACTTCATGCCATAGACCAGAACATCCCACCCTTGCCCCTCCAAGCACTCTTGTACCACCACTGTGCAAGGAAAACCCACATAGCAGAGAGCAAAGAGCAGAGATCTCTTTCTTCACAGGAATCAGTCAGTCAGGAATGGAAGAAGTCAGGATGGGAGCCCCAGAGACAGGGATGGAGAGGCCACCAGCCCCAGGTTCCTGCATGGCTAAACAACCACACAAAACTACACTGCAGACCAAGCTTCACTTGCATGCAACTGAAGAAGCATTTTAGCATCCTGTCTGGTAGAATCAAATTTTTATATCTTTCCATGCCTGGTAAATTCTCTTCACAAAGACCATGAAAAAAAAAAAAGGAAATAAAAGCCTTAAATACTGGAAGAGCAGGGAGCTCACACCATCTCCCAGCCCAGCGTAGCTCCGGGATTATCTAGGCAATAGTTTATTTTTCTCTCCAGTATCATTTTCCCAGCTTGATCTCTACTGTCGCAGTATGATGGTTTCACCCCATTAGCCTTGCTTAAAAAAGTGATCCCAGGACTGTGAGTGTTATTGCCCACATAAATCAGGAGGCTTTGAATACGGAGCACCTTTAAATAAACAGCTGATGGAAGTGAAGTTCCGGGATCATTATTAATAGCTTTTCATTTCTGTGTCCGCTGTGCTGTGACATTCTTTCCCAGCAGAAAGCCTCCGCTTCCTATCCCCAGTACATCTGATCCCATGAGTCCTCCAGTCAGAATGAATGACTGTACCTTTGTGTTAATTGCATCGCCCATTCCACAAACGGAATACTAATATTAACTAGCAGGAGAAGGAGAGTTTGCAGACCAGGAGTAATGGGACAGTTTAAAGAAGGGTACTCCAGCCCCACTGCCTTTTCCTGAGCTGATCCTCTTGCCTCCCTCTAAGAAGGCCAGATCCTGGCCCTTCCAACACACATCAGTAAAGGCTGTGACACACGACAAGGTCCTGCTCCATCTCTGTCCTGTCTGACATGCCCTGTACTGGAAAGACACGGATGTTCCCTGCTCTGCCAGAAACATCCCACTCTCACATGTTCCCTTGCAAGCAGAATGATGCCATTCTCCACATTCCAAACAGTTCATGGATCAGCCCAAAGGGACACCTGTAGAGTGCAACCACCTCAGAGCACCCTTAACAGCACATACAGGTGCTGTTCAAGGATTTCACTTGGCCAGATCCAGGGGGTTTTTTTTCATTAGCATGATTTGTCCAGAGAGGAACCACTCTCCTCCTCCACCTTCAGCTATCAGGGTCTCTCCTAAGAGCTTCAGCCAGGTGTACAGCAATCCAGGAGCAGATCTAAGGGCAAGAATAGCTGACACCACCAGAGAAAAGCAATTCACTCCTTTTTCCTAGGGTGGTAAACCTGGGACGGGAACTAGACATCTCATCAAAAGGGTCCTTTACCACCTGCTCTGGGAGCCCCTGGCTTTGCTCTCTGCTGCCAGTGCTGACATACAGGTGTTCCCAAGCAGGATTCCCAAAATCTTTATATGTAGGTCCCAGAGTTGCCAACCCTGTTGCATCTGCAAATGACATTATCCTCCAGGTGTGTGACTCAGACCAAGCTTCTCCTCAGAAAAGGGTGCTTAGGCTCTCTGAGGCACTTTGCCAACAGAAAGGAGGAGATGATCCTGCTGATGGCCAGTTCCATCACAGTCACCAACATAAGTGCCTGCAAAAAGGCTCCAGAGTGGCCCTCAATCCTGGGAAGAGGCTGGCATAGGCATCACGGTCTCTCTGCACTTTACTGCACAGAGATAAGAACAAGAGGGTCCTGCTCCTACAGTCCATCCACAGTCTCACTTCACAGTTCCTGAGTCATGACCCCACATACAGGTTGTGCTGCTCAAAGAGAAATCACAGAGGAAGCAAATATGCCAAAACAGCCTTTGCTTCTGTGACCTTTGCTGTGTATAAACACAAAGGGCTGCAAACAGCAGCAAACTCTAGGGACAAGTGATGACTTTTGATTTTACTGCCTGCTTTTTCCCCAAATTCAGCTCTCAGTACACAGGTTCACCTATGAGAGAGTCAAAGTGGAAGCGAGCATCAGAAAACTGGAGTGTGACTGAACAAAGCTGAAAGACCACTACAGACAGGATGCACATTTCTTGGAGGACTTTAAGAGAGTTAAAAATAAAGTGTTAAAAGCATATCTGGATTTCAGAGCCCTTCCCTGTCTAGGGTCTGAAACACTGGTACCCATGATGCACCAGCACAGCAGAGCCACATCCTTATGACAGCTCAACAAGTCTCTGCATACGATTCTGCAAGCCAGATACAGCACTAGCCTTCTCTCTGCAAGAAACTGACCACATTGTCAGGTGAAGAAAAAAATTGGATTCCTCCTCCACCCTCTCCAGCATTTTATTTGCAGACTGTGGACCAGCATTCAGCAGCCACACAGGACTGTCAAGCAAAGGAAATACAGTGGGTACCACGTATGCAAAACCAGGCAGCTCAGCGTGTCAGTAGAAATGCTGCTTCCCAAACACCAGACTTCAGCATCCCATTGAAGCATCACCTCTCAGCAGAGGCCAAACGTGCAAATTGCAGTTGAAAAGGAGAACATTTCTGAAAGCTTGAAGCACGTGAACATAGCAGGCTGGAACGGAATCCATAAGTAGCTTCACTTTTATGTCACTACCAAACCAATGGCACAATGAGGAAGGAATAGGCTGGGAGCTCAGTGAAGAACCACTCTGCTCAGCATAAGTGATAAAAGGAGATTAATCGCCCAATACCTCCCATCAGGCATAAGGGTTTGGGGCTTTGGTGTAAAACTCCATCAAACGAGACCGGCGTCTTCACTTCTGACATTTCAGGATGGTCAGAGGACACCATGGGGTTTTGCACAGGCCTCATTTTACAGGCAAGCCCTTTGCCTCTGACGCTCCTGGCAAGTGAGACTATGAGAATTTTCTTAACCCAGCACATAGGCTTTGAAGGGTCTTTCCTCATGTATCTGCAGAAAGCAGGGACCTTGGGGCCTTGTACGTAGGTTCTAATGTTATTATTATCAAAAGGAATAAAGAGGGACATGGTGAAGTAAGAGGCAGCAAAGCAGCCCAGGGAACAAAGGGAGAAAGAGAAAGAAAGAGATTCCAGTAGCAACAGGGAGGACAGAAAAGAAATGGACAAAGTGCATGTGAAAGAATAGAGCCAAGGAGATAGACATACACGTGAGCAAGCAGGATCGTGCTAGAACACGTGAGAGTTTGCATGCAGGAGAGGGCACAGAAACTCACACAGGCAGGTGCAGCCGTTTGCAGCTCCAGGTCCTTCAGCCCCACTGCAGGGTTGCATCCTGGCACTGCTTCAGCAAGGGGCCTCCCTGAGAAAACCCCAGGGCACATGCAGCCCCCCCGACCCAGTTCTCTCCATTCAGTGCAACAGCCACTCGGGAGTGGTGACAGCCAAAGACCCTCACAACCAAAAACGATGGATAGACACTGGCTTTGAGTACTCTCATCAAAGCCCTCCCTTCCACAAAGTAGTTTCATGCTTGAAAAGGGGAGAGCTGGCAGCACACACAGACACACTCCCGATTTCCTGTATGGCTTTCTCTGGCTTTGTCACTCTCATACACCTTGACTGTTTGCATCCTGCTTTCTGTCACTACACTGCAGACCCTTGCTCATTCTCCCCTTGTCCTCTGCACTGCTTCACTTCCTGCTCCCTCCCCACACTCCTCTTTGCTGGTTTGATGACAGTGAGATTAGAACCCATTCACATAGCCCCGAAGTCCATAGTTCTAGAGCCCACCACTCCTAATCCATGCATTTGGTTGCAAAAGTGCTGAAATCCCAAATTGCACATGCACTTCCTGAGTGCTGCCACACCAGTCTCCAGGCCCCCATTCCTCCAGACAAACGCTGGACTGACTGAAGCCAACTAGGTTGAAGTCAACTGAGAGGACTGCATTGCAGGAAAAATGTATTTCTTTGTGTCCTCCCCTCCAAATCACCCCCCTTCTCAGGCTGCTGGGCTGGCAGCACCCTCAGGTGAAGTCTGGGCATCCAAAGTCAAGCAGTGCCCTGCCAAGAAGCCATTCCTCCCATCACTGGCCTCTGACCCGTTCATGTCTTCCACTCATCTCTATCAGATCTCTCAGTGACTTGACACCAAAACTCACACCTGAACACACAGTCACAGATTCCAAAACAGAGTAAAAAGAAAACTGCCTTGATCAGGGCTAATACCAAACTTTTGAGAGGGTTAGGACAGGGCCAGACACAAGCACTGCATCTGCACAGTCCTCAGGCCCCCGTGGTGGGGGGCACCAAGAGCATTAGCTCATGAGACAGTTTTCCTTATCTTGGTGCAAAGGCACAGACAGACCTCACACACAAAATCATATAAAATATATAGACTTATGAAACACACCAGGCATTGGCTAGAAAAGGACAAAGAAAATCTGTCTTTGCTATTTCTATATATACTTGGGAAGCACAGTGATGGACTAGATATAAAAAAGATAGAGATGAGTCTCAGTACCAGCCTTTGATCGTTCACAAGGGAAACGCACGTGCTGCCTTGTGGAAGCCAGGACTAGACATTGTGTCCTACCTCTGCCTAAGCCCAGCTCAGCTGCAGTTTAAAGAAAAGGCCTTCCAGCCTGGTGCTTCATGGTCCCTCCCTCTCATTTCTATTTCACAGCAGCTTTTCACAACCAGGACAGTGCTTTACTATAAGCTACACAGACTCAGCTGCAGGATTTTCTGCCTCTGGGACAGCCTACAGTTTGGAAAATGCCTCCCTAGAAGCACCAAACTTGACTGGAGCCTGTGCCCAGGAACTGCAGGGAGATACTCAGCAGCAGCCTCAGAGCAGTCACACATCAGACCCTGTCCTGCCAGCTCCAGCACTTTGAAGGACTGTGGCTAATTTGCACCAGCTGAGTGAGCAGCTCACCACCTGCTTGCAGCTAGGCTTCCCAAAGCTTGTTTTCCAGCACTCTTATTTTCTCTCTAGCTTCTCTCAACAAACACTACGCCTGGCAGCACCACAGGCAGTGCCTTGCCTCTGCCCTGGCCAGCCTGAGTGTGCCTTGGCCACCAGATCCACAGTACAGAGGCCTCATCTCCTGCTGCCCAGGTCTGACAAGGACTCTTAGCCAGGGGCACCAGGCACTGTCCCTCAATCCAGGCTCTAAAAGGTGTTTAACTCTCCTGTTAAACAGGGTCTGGGTGGGAGGAAACTAATTTGCCTCACAGCAGCTTATATGGTGCTGAGTTTCAGATTTGTAACCAAAACAAAACCACTTACACACTGGTGTTTTAGCTACTGCCAAACTGCAGTGTCAAAACCTTCTCTGCTTCTCACTATGCTCTCCAGTAAACAGACTGGATATGCACAAGAGTTTGGGAATGGACACAACCAGGCAGATGACGCAGAACAACCACAAAGCTACCCCATCCCATGTCATGCTCAGAAATAAAAAGGGACAGGAAGCTAGCTGCCTTTAGCTCAAGAACCACCTAGGCATCAGTTTAATCTAGAAGGCAGTGGGTGTTTGCATTCCTTGTTTTATTTTCTCTCTTCTTCCACTTCACTTATTAAACTATTTTTATCTCAACTCACAAGTTTTTCTCTTCCTTTCCTCTTCCCATGATCCACTTGGGAACCAGGGAGGGAGAAAATGACTGTGTGGTGCTTAGCTGCTTACCGAGGTTGTCCCACAACAGTACCAAAATACATGGCAGCACCCCTGCAGGCCATGTTCACAGCCAGGGCAGAGGAAACCAGACTGAACCTTTCCAAATGCATTAACCAGAAAGCAGCAGCCATGGCACAGTGAGAAGCTGCCATTCTCCTTGCACAATGCTTTTAAACCCTCCAGTCCCATGACTTGAGCTCACACCTCCTGTCCTGGGGGAGTCAAGCACCACCTGCCTCCCCTTTAATCCACTAAAACATGTTAACACTCTAGATGCAAAACACCAATTAAAGCCTCAATTGATGGTTCCAACATCCTTCCCAGCCAGACACGAGTCTCCCATTGCACAAAGATGTAAACAGCTTTTTCAGACAAAATCCATAAATACTCACCTGTAGTGGTGACTCCAGCCAGGGAAGGTTCAGGGCTTGCATTTTACTTCCTACCTCCAACACTTTGTGGCACCAATGAAGGGAGCAGCATTATCTGCCAGCACAAGATTCGGTCCTCTAGGCAGGACATCACAGCTCCAGCTCACAAGCTCTTATCTGCCTTAGCTAATCCATGCCAAGTCCTAGGCAAGGCAAAGCAGCACCATGTCTACATACGAAGGGTCAGCCACAGTCCCTGGGGGAGTTGAGTCCCAACCCATTGCAGGCCTGGGGCTTGTCCTCTGTCCACACACTCAGTTGACCAAGGCACTGACATCACCCTCTCTCATATCTGTCCTGGAGGTTTCTCCTGTCTCCCATGGCCACACCAAACCCACCCAAGGGTTCACCAGAGAGATGAACCTGGGTGGCAAAGCAGAGAAAAGGTATTTGGGACGTACACTTCTGAGCCTCAGCGAGATGAGCAGAGCCATTACCCAGTGGAGGGTCCTGGTTCTAATCTCACCTCTCACAGCACCTTTCAAATTAATTGGTTAATTGGCACGCCGGACTGCGCACAGGAAAGGAGGAAGGATGGCTCCCTCTGCCGGCACCGGCCCGAGGAGGAGTCCCCGCCCTCGCTCCCCCTCCGGCACCTGGGGAGCAGCCGGACCCCCGGACCCCCCCGCACGGCTACCGCAGGTGCTGCCAGAGCTTGGGACCAAACCCTGGTCAGAGCTGACCTCGCACCTCCACATCATCCGAAAACTGGCAGGGGAAGGATCCCCGCCTCTTGCAATACAGGCGAGGATGCTCAGAGAGAGTGTGCCCTGCCCTGCCTTCGGACAGTACCGCTGCAGAAGGAGTTTTATTGCAGATGATACCGTGCCACCGGGGAAGAGCCCGGGAGGGCTGTGGCAAACGGATGTTCAGCTGACTTTTAGAAGTTTAAGCAGGGATGTAATTTCTTAAGAACTCTGCTGATGCTCAGCTATTCCTACCTGCCATCAAAAGGTTCAGCTGTATTTCATAAATGGGAAGGCAGCCAAGCTCAGAAAACTGGTGAAGTCCAACTGCCAAAGCAACCGCCCTCCCTCACCTTTATGTCTTCAACGTTCTACACTCCAGTGCAAGGGTTAACAATTCCCTTTCCCACACATGCACAACACTGGCACCAACAGCCACATGCCTTGTCCGGGCCATAAAAATGGGGAGAAAGCACATTTTCACACTGCTAAAAAACAGAATAGTGAAAATCCAGAAGGACCCAACGGTAACTCTGGAGTTCAGTAGTGAGAGGAGGGGAGGACACAAAACAGTGTCCTGTACCACGTTAACAAGATCATTTGCTCATTGTTAGTATGTGCACATCTCAAACTACTCCTCTCTAGAGAGGGTGATGAGGACAGGAGGAGGTGCTCTGAGCTTAGGAGCCACTTTTAATGACAAGGATTATTGGAGAAACAGCATTTTGGGGATTTGGGATTCCGGGAAGCAGCTGCAGTAGGAGCAGAGGAAGATAATCCCAGCGTGACAGACAGAGACGCAAGGAAGCAGCACTAGGGAAGGGAGTGCAGCATCCCCAGGCACACACAGAAGTTATTGTCTTGCGCAGGGGAAAAGCCATTTCAGAGTAAAAGAAGGCTGTCAGAACAAGGGCCTGCCCCAGGGTTCCCAGCACTCTTCTGTTCTGGGATAGAAAGGCCAGGAGGGCTTCTAAGCCTCAGGAACATCCAAACCTTCAACTGTCCTCCCCAACTCTGGCCAACACTGAGACTCGGAGCCAGAGGAGCCATCTGCCCCACAGCCTGCCTCCAGGAAGCCCAGCTTCCCTGGCTAGCAAACAGCCAGTGAGAGGCATCCAGGCTCTGCCCAGGAAGGCAGCAGGGGGGCACTGAGGGGGGCAGATCCAGGCCAGGTCCTAGGGGATACACCCAGCTCCACTGCCTGTCAGGGAGCCATAGGATCTCAGACCCTCCCTAGGCTGGGGACTGCCTGCGTACAGCTCCTGAGTGCCAAACCACAGCAAGAGTCCAGAAGCAGAAAGGTATCACCTGCAAAGGCAGCCCTGAGTCCGCAGTGCTGCCATGCACACCAAGGAGACGAGGCTGCCCCAAACCTGGCCAGAGTGCCCAGGAAGGACTGTGTGCTGCACAGCACTGGACACAACTCAGCTGCAGGAATGAGCTCCCTCCTGCCAAACCTGTATCAGCACCACATCACACCCTCCAACTCTGACTCAGTTTTGCAATCAAAACCCCAGGGAAGTGCTAGCTTACCAAAGCAGTGTTCAGATCCTGCGCTTGCTCCTGCAGCTGCTGTTTCCAAATGTTTCATACCCTAAGTCTGCTGGGTGCACACCACTACCTGCACCCACATTCACACATAGGCTCCTGCCAAAAGGCAGTCAGAGCTTCTGAAGCTCCATTTATTGCCCAAGATGTTTCTATGGCGACTCCCTTCACATCCCATCATTGGCTGCAGAAAGCTTCTGGCCGTCAGCATCTTCAGGTGAGTTGAGGGCCTTAAGCTTCAAGTTACCTGCAGTTAATGCCACTGGCCACAGTCAATTAGGAAGTTATTAACAAAACCCTAGCTGAAGCAGTAATGGTGAATGGGACAGTGCCAGCAAGCAAAGAGGACTAAGCCCGTGCCTTCTTCCCCTTGGTGTTCTCTGGAGTACTGTAGCAGGGAGGAGCAACAAGGAGGGGCATGGGGTATCTGCAAAAGAAGGTTGAACAAACAGTTCTGCTTTCATGATTCCCTGAAGGACTTCCCAATCAGCAAGGCTCATAAAACTGCCATAGCCAGAGCACAGGACCCCTTCATCCCACGAAGTGACCGGTCCTGACACGCCACTGCCCAAACCAGGGGCAGGATCCTCCCAGCTCTGCTGCCAAACACCTGGTTAAATGTTTCCCTAGGGCAGCCACAGAACTGTGGCTGCTGCTGACAAACCCCAAGTCCAGCACCACCTTCATCACACCCACAGCTTCCATCATCAGCCAGTCAGGGCCAAATTCAGCACAGGTAACAGCAGTGACAGCGTGAGACAGACCAGGTTGCTTTGTTTGGGAAGCAGACCCTGCCCACAACAGTGTGGTAACAGTGCTAACAGGCACTTTGCCAAGAGCCTCGGTCCTGCAGAGTGTGAGCTAAGGCATGGCTTTCTCACTAGAGATCCAAAATTAGGAAGTGCAGTGCTGAGTAGAGTCAAAAATGAATGAGCTCTGTTGGGCTTTTTTTTTTTCCAGGCTCGTGGATGGTGCTGCCAGAGTGAGGGGCAAGGAAGTGAGTAAAAACAGGGCAGCAGAACAAGGCACAGCAGGCAGACAAGAAGCAAGTGCAGATTTCCCAGACAAGAGCAGCAGGGCAGGACTAGGAACACAGAAGTGCTGGCATTTGCTGAAAAAATGTCATTAGGCTGCAACAAGTATTGTAACCTTGCCGTGTGTTCAGTGAGCTATCCTGGGATTGGGCACCCAGCAGAAAGGACATATATACTTCCTGAAAAGCACCTTGATTTTCAACCTGTAGGTGTAACAGCAATGAATGACCCAGTCAAACCTAGCCATTGTGCTGGAGCAGATGGACCAGCTTTGGGCTGGAGCACAGATGGACCACATTTAGCCTGGCTGCCTCTCCTATGCCCAAGGGCACAACTTCCCCCCTGCTCTCAAGAAGAACAATGCAGGGGCCTCAGCTGAGCAAAGTCTGTTCCCCACTTTTCCATCTTTTGCTCAGGAACCTTTTAGGGCCTCTGGGGAGAATTATCCTCAGCTGGTACTGGTGTGCACAGCCACCATCACCCCTACACACCCCTTGCTGGGTGCCAGTGGAAAGGTCAGGTCACCCCAGTGCAGTGGCAACAGAGAAAGCTGAAAACTGAAACTCAAAGTTTGAAGAAAAAAAACCAGCCACCAAGGCACAGACTAGCCCTGGACAATGCTCATGCTGTGAGCAGTCTCTCCTCATGCTCTCACCTCCCACCAGAGTCCTGTATCCCCATTTGTCTTTCATGCACCAGGTAACGTCAGCAGCAAAGGGAGCTCTGCAGCTCCACAAGCTCCACACCCGGCTGCAAGTTACCACCTGCCAAGGCCCAGAGTGTCCCACAGGCCCTCAGATGAGAAAAGAGAAGATGCTGTAATGCTGTTGAAGAGCTGAGCCATTCATTTGCAGGAAGAATTACACCATACTGCAAGAGGATCAGAGGAACAGCATAACCAAGAAGATACTCAGCTTCTATCAGAAAAGAAAGAACCTAAACCCTCTGCAGGCATCTCAGTCAGTCTTGTGTGATGAGGAAAGGCAGAGACTGCTGGAGAAGGATCAACTTTTGCTACCCAGCCATTGTCCTGGAATACCAGCACTAAAATGCCATCCAACAAACCTTCCTCAACAGGATAACATAGAACTATGTTCTCCCTGCAACAGCACAAAGGACACTGAAAAGAAAGAAAATGAAGGTAACACGGGGCCAAGCTAAAATAAAGTCTGGACTAGTCTCTGAAAGCAGAGTTGTTGCAAAGGGTAAGATTGAAAATTACTGTAATGCGCTGTATTCCTTTTATGGACTTTGCAAACAATAGAAAGTGATGACTAAATGAAAAAGAAACTGTGAACTGGGAGGATGGGTCTCTGCAGTGGCTACCAGCAGCACCCCTGCTTGGCCCCTGCACAGCTCTCTGAAGCAGAAACTAACCCATAAACTAGACACAACTGCAGAGAGAGATGCACCCCAGCCCATGCTGGGTGACAGGTGAGTCCCTGTCCCAGTCCTACCCTATATTCTAGGTCTGCATGGGAGCAAGGAAGGCTGACAGGCAGTAATTTTCTGTCTAAATCCAGCTACAAAGACTTGGTTTTTCTGCTGGGGTGGAGTGGGAACTGTGCTTCACCAGCTACACATCTCACAGGGACACGTGGGCATTAGCTCTGCAAACCCTGGAATAGCCAAACCCAAGGGGCAGAGCTCTGTCCCCTCACCTGCAGCCCAGGGCAGCCACACACAGACCCCTGAGCACAAGGTGACATGGGGAGCCCTGTTCAATGGACAGCAAAAGTTCTGAGGGCACAGGGCAGGACACTCCCAGGGCAACAAACAGTCTGATGCAAAGCTGGTGACATCCCTCTCCATCAGGCATCCCTCCTGCACAGAAATGCCATGGGATAAACTTGTGGTGGAGACAAAAGAGATCCAGAGAAGAGCAAGGAGATTACACCGTGTCCACCTACCACCTCAGGCAAGGAACATTGTTGGGACTCACACCCACCTCATCTTTGCATGTTAATTTTTCAAGAAAGCAGATCACTCAAAAGGCCTGTGCCTCAGGATACGTATGGACTTATCTGCAGAGAAGTGTCATTCCTTGTAAACCCCAACACAGTTGCATAACCACATGGTTAAAAGATAATGCCACAAATTCATACATGGCTGTATTCTTATGTACAAATACTGTTTAGTGACATGATGTTGAAAGAACCCAAGTGTAACCACACTATTTCTATTTCAAATTGTTTTTCTTTACTTTTCAAATACAAGCTTTCAAAAGATAAGAATTATTTATTAAAAAATGTAGTTGTACTTTAAAGGAATAACATCAGATTAAATCCCACCTGAAGTCCAGTTTTGTTTCAAAGCTTGCATGAACGATCTAATCCTTCTGATGAAATAATGTTCATGGGTTGTAAAAAGGGTTTCAAACAAACAAACAAACAAATAAACGTTTCCTCTGCAATATTTGCAGTCAAATTTTACTACTATGGCATAGCGACTAGAAGCACAAAAGTAAAATTTGCTACAAAAACCCCTTTGCTAGCCCAGTATTATTTTCAAATCCAAAAGCTGATCAGACCATAAATATACACAACAAACAGTAAATTATGACCCCTTTCTCAGAATCCTTACACGCAAGCAAGAACTATGAATTTTTCAAACATGACATTGCAATTAAATCATGAAAACACCATATTATTTGATATGGAGCTAGGGAAAATGAGATTTTAACTGTTATCTTTAACCCAAAGGCAACCTGTTTTGTTTTTTTTTTTTGGAGGCCTGCTGTCTTATTTTGAAAAAGAGTTTTAAAACTGACCTTGTTTCAGTAGCCACTTCTCTGTCATAGGTATGAAATCACCATATCATATTATAAAGTGTCAATGCACCAAAAAGGAAAGGGCATTTTTTTTTTTAGCAGGAACAAAGCTGGCTCTTTCCACCTATGAAACAGCACATACTTTTTCTTTCATAAGCCCACCAATTTCAGTGTTGTATTATTCAGCAACTGGCATTTCATACAGAGACCAAACCTTACTTGCTCTGACCCCCACCTCGCCAGAGCAGAGATGTACGTGATAGAAAAGTCAGTACAGAATCTGGGCCAGCTTATTCAGATTTCAGTGGGCTCTACCCTGTGATACATTCCAGGTACTGTCAACATTTCAGGATTTCATCAATGAGCAGCTGAACCACCCTTTGGCCTTGAAAACAAACAAACACAGCACCAGCACAGCAAAACGGTTTCAGATTCAAAGCCAGAGAAGCAATTTATTTTCAGCGTTTGAAAACTGATGTGCCAGGACAATGATCTCCAACCTCGATAATTGTTTGCTGCAAACACTCCTTACCCAGTGCTCTCATGAAAGAGGTGGAGAGCATCCACCAGCCTCTTAGGAAAAACCTGGCAAAGCCCAGGCTCTGAGCTGGGCATGAAATGTACAAGTAAAGAGGCTGCAGGCTTCAGCCATGCTCTGAAGAGATAGGAACAGGTCTCAAAGAAACAGCCATTAGCTGTGATTTCCTCAGTGGCACACAAGACTATGTTGCAAAGCATGGCATTTTAACAGGGCAGTACCAACGCAGGAGCAGGGACGGAGAGGCACATCCCCCATTTATCTCCCCAGGCCATGCAAGCAAGCTCTGGAGAGCCAGAGCTCTGGTGGAGCCATCCATCCTTCACAGTCCTCTCAGGTCCAAAGGCTTCCTTGAGGTGCACTGCGATGCCTTATGAAGTTATGGCTGAACTCTTGAGCCTGCCTCTCCTTGCTGCTGTCTATACCATCACCCCTGTAAATAGTCTTCTTCATGCACAAAATGAGGTTAGACAAGAAGACAGGACACTCCCCAGATTGTGCGGGATGTTACAACTGTCAGAAATTAAACAAAAGCATCAATCGCATCCGTCCATTCCCAGACCCACTGCCAGTGCCCTCAGGAGCCCAGATGCCACGGGGTGGGCTCCCCAGATTCCCAGAGAGAGGCACCTGGTGTGGCAGCGCTGGGCCGGGGCACGCGGTGGGAGCAGACGCGGCTGCAGCTCTTACTCCCAGAAGGCCTGTGCACAGCCAGTTGGGAAACACATTTTAAATGAGGAAAGAGCTAGTTTTAGAACAGTTATTTTTAGTTTGTTGTTAGAAAAAATGTGGCTCTGTGAAAAGACATGTTACCCGGTCGCCTCTAAGGGCTCCGTCTGGGCTCCCCAGACATCCCAGCCACACGTCCACACGCACCCCAAGCAAAACCTGTGCGGAATGGGCACGAGGGCTCTGGTTTCAGCGAGAGAAATTGGGAGATGGCTCTTAGGTAGGAAGAAAACCGAAGAGGGTGTTTTAAGATACCACCGGTTAAAGAAGGAGCTGCAGCTCTGCAAGCACCGGAGCGCTTTAACTGAAGGGTGTGCTGGGACCCACCGCTGGCGGAGCCGCGCCGGAGCCTGTGATGGTGCCACCGCTGAGCACCCGGCAGCGATGCTCAAGAAGCACCAAACCTTTGGCTTCGCCCGCTGACACCGAGGAGATCCGGGACACGCCGAGGTTGCGGGGCTGCATGGCTCGAGGCGGCGACCCCGGGGCCGGGTGGCGGGGCCGGGCCGAGCCCGCACTCACCCGCGGGGAGCGGCAGCCGCAGCCCCGCCGAGCGGCGGCAAAGTTTGCAGCGCGG
>VXBA01002083.1:1083698-1118353 GCA_013399895.1 Serilophus lunatus
AGGGCGCGAGGCGGGGCGCGGGCGGCGGGGGATGCATGTGCGGCGAGAGCCGCCTTCCTCCCCCTCGTTCCCCTCGCTCCCTGCCTGCCTCCCCTCCTTCCCCGCCAGCCCAGCCCAGCCCAGCCCAACCCAGCCTCTGCTGGAGACTCTGAGAATGCAGCGCCGGGTCCGCGCCCCGGACCGACTCCGGTGCCTCCCCTAGAGACCCGCCCTGGGGACTCCGCCTGGCCTCGGCGCCGGGGGCAGCGGCCCAAGGCAATGTGACGAGGGGCTGCCAGTAGAGCGGGTCGTCTCCCCACCCCGCGGTGCCTCTGCCCCGCCTGCATCGCCTCCGCCGCCCGCAGTGCCGTGCCGGCCGCCCCGGAGGCGGGAGCGCGGCACGGAAAGGGACAGGGACAGGGACAGGGACAGGGACAGGGACAGACGTTGCCCCCCGGCCCAGGTCAGGGCCGCCCCTCCAATGCCCGGGGCTGAGAACGCACTAATACTGCGCATGGAACGCAGGACCGAGCCGGGGTACGGTACCGGGGCTTTCAGCCAGGTCAGGGACAGAGACCCCAGGCCACCGTTCCACAGCCTTTGGTGCCAGACCTGGATGGCCCGGTGGCAGCAGGGCAGGACCTCTGTCGGGGGCTCTGGGCACCGCTGGGGCCGGGGCCGTCAGACCCCTCTTGCTGTGTACCAGAGTAGCCGTGGCAGCTGATGACCGCAGCACCCACCTGGCGTCTCAGATGACTGCTGCAGAGCCCTGCTCGAAGCGTGGTAGGCACTGTCCTGGCCCAGCAGCACTTTGTGGGGACAGGGGCAGAAGTGGCAGCGCAGCTTGCTGCCTGCAGTAAAGTCGCACGCCAGCAGCAGGAGCCACAGCAGAGTGCCGGGTTTGCAGGACATTATGGGCATCATCAGGACAGGTGGAAGGTGGAAGCAGGGAAGAAGCTCAAGGCTGGTGAGGCTGCAATATCACTTGGAGACAGACACATCTGATCCTGCAAGTCAGGTTTTAGCCACAGCTCAGGCAAAAAGGCCCCAGTGGGACATTTTCCAGTCTGCACTTCCCATAGTCTCATATCTAACCTGGAGAAAATGCTCTCCTGGGTCCACAGCATTCCCCGGTGCTTGGCCCTGGAAAGAACACAAGGGAACACCAGAAAATGGAATGCTCTGTTGCTCTATGTGTACAACACCTTTCAGAAGGCAAACAAATCATCTGCTTGGCCAATACGAGTCAAGAAATGGTGTTAACCCAGGAGCAGGTTATCTACAAACCACCCGGGTCTGGTGCTTCCTGCACAGGCAGATGACCTGCAGGTCTGGGAGAGGTGAATGGAAAACAGAGATTTATAACCACAGCATGAATCCAGGGGGGACGTTCAGGACCAAAAGATGAGCAGGGTACGAATCCATCAGTAGGCTCCAGTAGCTGTCCTTCCTATTTTTTCACTGGCTGGCACAAGGCTTCCCAGTGTCCTACGGCTGCATGACTCCCATCCTCAAAGGCCAATGAGGCCATGAAAACAACCTAAGAAGTGCTCTATATCAGCCCTCTCAGACATGGAAACATCTAGAAACGTCCTCAAACCCAGTGTGAGATTGAGAGACCTCCCAGCTGCAAGCACTGCTGCCAAAGTAGATCCCACTTGAGTCTGATGCTCTTGTAGGGAAAGGAGCAAAGCGTGGAGCACAGCTGCTCCACTGCTAACACAGTCTGCAAACAGAGACCATGTGCTCAATGCCAATCTAGCCCTAAGACAGCTGCAAAGCTCTTGAGCCAACAATGGCACTGGCACTGGGAACACCCAGATCTTTTTCCTGGGACAGTTAAGAGGCTGCCTCTCACAGCACAGATGGAGCTGAGCCCACCTGGCTGAAAGCATCCAATAAGCTGGTGTGATACTGGGTGGAGATGGTTCCAGCACTTGTCTGTAGTTGTGGTGCTCTTTTTCAATCTCTTTTTGCTAAGACCCCCTTATACTGGAGACAGGGAAAATTTGTCTCTCCTACCATCACACTCTCTGTGCAACAGCAGTTCCATGCCTGATCTAGCTGAAGAGGTCACTGCCCATCTCACGTGGGTTAGATTAGCTGACTTTAAAAAGTCCCTTCCAACCCAAACCATTCTATGACTTAATGATTCCATGCCCTCTTGCTGCTGCTGTGCAGGTCCTGATAAGGTCAGGCAGCCTGCCCGAGCCCAGCTCCCAGACAAGCCCCAGAGACCACTGTAACCAGGAACATCATGACAGTCCTTCTGTAAGACCTGAAATCAGCAATGCCTCACAATACACTGAGGTCACACAGCAGCACAGGCCAGGAGCCACCCCATGAATATGGGGAGGGGATGGTGAAGGATGCAAAACAGAACAAAGGACCAGCTGTGACAGGCTCACTCCTGTTGTGACCATGGCTCCCCACACATGTGAACACTGACTGCAGCCTCCACAGCTTCATCCCACAGCCTCTCTCAGAAGAGGACATGTCACTTTTATGTCATGTCTTGTATTTTTGAGGGAAGGATGGCCGGGTTATCCTCTGACTTTGCTGCCATCTCCTTTATCTTCATGGGAATTTAGTCCTTACCTGGCTTCTCTTTTCCTCTTATTCCAATCATTGCTTTATCCCACAATTCAAATAGCTCTTTTGTATTTCTTAGCTCTCCTCTACCTGCAGCACTGTTCCGTTATCCTGATACACTCTCCCCATCTCGTTGAGCTCCAGGCCCCTTTGCTTTGTTGTCTCCCTATCTCTCCCTTTTTTTTCTGCTAGTGCCTTGTTTCTTTTCTTGTTGTGATTTGTCTTTTCTGCTCTGTCCTTTCACTCATCTATTCTCCTTATCTCTTTTGGCTTCTTCCTTTTCCTTTTCCTTTCCCCTCCTTCCTCTGTGTGCCTTTGTCTGTAAGGAGTTGAAAGTTAAAAGCTTTTCCAACTTGATCCTGAGCAGCTTTCCCAGGTGCTTTCATCTCCACAACACATTTGTAAAACTGCTCAGGCTGAAGAGCCATGACATGAACAACTGAAGAAATATCAGAAAGAAACAGGACTCCCAACATAGAATGGAAATCTGCCTTCTCCAAAAAAAAAATCTCCCTGGTTCAGTGACACTGAGGTTCTCTCTCCACAGTTTCTTAAAACACAAGATAAACCCCAAGATTTCCTTTTCCAGGCCTCATTCTCCTCTGTGGTGTGTTTGGTGTTGGAAGGGGTAAACACAGGGGTGCCCAAGAGCTTTCCACAGTCTGCCAAAAAGTAGCCATGACTGGCCTGCTCTCCCTCCTCCTCCTCTAACAGGTCCTGCCAGGTGTGTCAGTCCTGCTATATCACAATCTGCTAGCCAGAGGGAAGAGCTGGTGGTCGCACCAGGAAAAATGCTCTGGCTCTTGTCCAGCCCTATTCCTACTCCTCCTTCAAGTAAAGATGGCAGAGACCTGGCAAACTCTCCCAATTGATGTCTCACCAGCTTCTCTCATCTGCCAGAAGTTCTTTCTTACCTCCTTCTCATGTTCTGTGCAGTCTAGCATTGTTTGTGTGGGGTAGAGCAGCTGCAGACCACTTCAGGAAAATTCAGGGAAGTGGGATTTTCCAGACACCCTGACTGATGCTTCTATGCAGCATGTGCTTTCCAGGGTTCATGTGTGAGCACAAGGATATGGTCAATCTTACCTGTGATCAGCAGCAGGAAACTCCAGCGCTACCAGTACAGATCTGTGCTGTGTCACATGAAGCAAGCCAAAGTGCTGTCTGCTTACTTGGAAATTTGTTGCTGAGAAGCCCATGAATCCTGGCTATTCTTACAATTCTATGAGAGATTAATCTTGCTAAATCCTCCTACTCTTTCCCTATTGGAGAAACAGATTCAGCACAGGACAAGCTTTGTGACTCACCTCTCTGTTGGCAGAGCCATCTCCCATTAATCTAACTCCCTGTGTAATGTCCACATTTGGCAGGCAGGCAATCCATCTCCAGTCCTGCTCTGTCCAGGATCCAGCTCCCCTGTCACTCAGAGCTTTCCTAATGCTGGGTGCCCTGCAGGGCTTCCTCCTGGTGGGACAAGGACAGCCCGCATCCCACTGCCCGGGATCACAGCAGGAGACAGAAGCCGGGATGGATGGGTACTTGTTAGGCAAAGTGGTACCTGGCTGCAGTGGCTGCTGGACTCAGCACCTGCCTAGCAGAGCTGTGTTCATTCCCTGACCTCACCCTGCTTCATCTCAGCAGAACCAACAGAGACTCACACAGATCAGTCCCACCACTCCAGCTCTTCCTGGGGGCAGGATTGCCTGCTGCCCTCCAAAGTTCACCCTAAAAGGAGCTAAACATTGGGTATCAGGATTGGTAGAGAGAGCTTTGCTCACAGAGCTACAGCTCAGGATGCCATGAAGGCTCTATGGAAGCAAGTCCCCCTGCCAAACTTTTGTTCCCACTGTGCTTACAAGCCACCTCTTGCCAACTGCTCATCCTTGTTTCACAAGGAGCAGCCTCCTGAGGGCTGCACTGTGAGATGCTCTGTTATATGCCCAGGTTCCTTCCTGCCTTTTCCTGGATGCTGCTCTGGCACAGACCTAGGACGGACCCCATGGGCAAGTCCATGACTTTCTTCATACCCCATGGCTCTGGGAGAGGCTCTGCAGTCCATAAAAGGTCCAGCACTGGGATTCCTGATGGAGATAGGGGCAAGAGTTGAAGGCAGCAACCCCGTGCTCACACAGGTCCCGCAGAGCTGGGAATACTCCACAACACACTGTAGAATGTGCCCACACAAAAATGGAGCTGACACAACTTGGTTGGGAGGGACACAGCCCAGGGCTTCCCTGTTTGCTGGGCATACATGAGCCAAACCCCCCTGACTAGTGCCCAGAGCCATTTCTCACATGCCACTCCGCTTAAGCTGCTGGCCAAATGTCCATGCCGTGCTGAGGGTGTACGGTGCTGCTGTAGGTCTTTTCCTGGGAGCATTCCCACTGTCCCACAGATTGGCTGTCACCAGAGCTGGGCAGCTCCCCCCCATCTTTATTCTCTCCAAGTACTGTGTCATTTGCAGACTCGGCGGTGTCAGCCTTGTGATTAGATTCCAATGCCTTTATGAATAATTTGTTGCGCAATTATAAAGCAAATATTTAATTGAACTTTATGTAAAATTGCTTCTGCCTCTGAGCACTGAACCCCAGTTTTGAGTTAGAGCATTGTGTGACCCTGTTGGGCTGTAGGCTCCCTGTGATGAGGCAAGAAGCAAATGCAGACTCCTTCTCCAGTACCCTGTGCCTGCTGGCAGCCAGCTGGCCCTGGTTCCCCAGCTGAGCCTGTGAGAGGGGCACCAGGGAATGGCTCTGCACTGGCCCCAGAGACTGCTGCAGATGCACCAGCTGCAGGATTGTGTTGAGCCGCCCTTCCCTTGGGAACGTGTCCTCGGGCACAAGCAGGATACATGTCTTCCTCAACTGAGCAGCAGAACAAACCAGCTGGAGCATTCCACAGTGTGACCAGTGCTCTGCTGGAAGAGCATGAAGGATGTCACTGTAGAAAATATCACTGTGACAAGTGGATGGCAGTCAGGTTTCAGCACAAAGATAAGGACAGATGCAAAGACACTGGGTTTCCTTCTTTCTGGTCCTTTCCTTTCCAGGACAAGACTGAAGAATGCAGATGGGAAACCTGCACTGCAGCTGACTTCTCCTCAAGAAAGGGAGTGCCTCAGTGGCCACGTCTCAACAACATGGGACACCAACCACTCTGAATTGATAACAAGAGCTTCGGGACCAGAGTGCCCATCCCAGGAGAGGCTGCTGAGCACATATTAGGGCCAATGGTCTGTGCAGAAACATTCTGTGTACCATGACATCACTCACAGGCTCAGGTGGAAAAGCCTGAACAGAGGGAGTCTGGACACATCTCGGATTGGCCATGGCATCGCCTCTGCACAGAAAAACATCTATATCAGCAAAACCAACAGAACTGGACGAAATCCTAATTTACCATGGTCTGTAAAAGAGGCTGAAGTGCCTATTTCCAGTGAGGCGAATTTGAAATTGAAAGAGGAAAACGAGTGCATTGAAGAGATCAGAAGCTCCTTTCCAAGCGTGTATCTGGTGCAGGTAATTGCTAACTGACCTGGAGGGGCTCTTGAAATCAACCTAATGCAGCAGATTCTGCTGCTCAGAGTGGCTCCAGGGCTGGGGGACAGCATGGGCAGGCAGTGCCCCAGATGCACCCTGGCACAGGAGGACAGGCTGTGCAGTGGGGAGCTGGCATGGGAAAGGGAAGGTCTGAGGCTCCCCACACAAGTAGCTCAGCCTGGTCAGAGCTTCTGGAAGCTGGACACTTGTCCTTCCACAGGACAGGCCTGTTTGTACTAGTGGGGAATCCAAGGCTTGGAACCAGCCTGGAGCAACTGTGCTGGCACACTGGGAAAAGAGGGATGGGGAGTCTCCTCAGAACCTGGCAGATGAGGCGCTGGATTTGGACAAAGAGGGAGCTGGAGTCCCTGCTCTAGTGCGAGAGGATGCAGAAATGCAACATGCCCTGCTGACACGAGTGAGTGGTTATTAGTTCCTCTGCACAAACTAAAGTGAAACACATCAGTTCCCTCTGGGAGCCTGGGGATATCCCCTTCTCCAGCAGTGCTTTCTTGCCTCTCAGCTCAGCTTGGGCAGCTCTTTTTCTCAGCTCTTGCTTTTATGGCTACAGATAAAGCAGTACAGCTTATCCTTTGGCTCCCAGCCACACACTCCCTGCTGACAACACATCCCAGGACCAGGTCCATTAGCTTTTGCCCCTGGCAGCTTCCCTTGCTTTCCAGCCCTTGTTCCTCTTCACTCACAGGCGTCAAATGTTCCTTTCAAGATGCACCTTTATGCTTCTTCTGCAATTCAGACATTTCTTTAATAAATCACATCTGTACTGGCTGTGTGATGTCTATTTGGCTTTAAGTTTTCATCTCCTCTGCTTGGTGTGGCCAGCATGAAATGCTGCCACTACACCTGTAAAAATTAGTGGTTGGGGCAGTTATTTGAAGCAGTCATTCAGCATTTCATTCACCATTTGCTTTGCTGGACAAGTCCCAGACTACAACCTGAAGAAAGCCTGATGGCAAATGTTTGTCTCTGTGAGTGGGCAGGCAGACAGTGCCCAGGGGGTGAGTGAGAGAGAATGGCCACTGCTTTGGGATGTGTTCACCAGTGGCATAGGGACTTATTTCAAGTTATTTGCTCCCAAGACCTACCTCTAGATGCATGGCTCACCACCTAGGCATTGCAAGAGGGTGGATAACTGAAGCTATGCCCTAGATATGCAATACAAAAAAAAGAAAACAGAGCAAAGAAAATGAAGAAAGACAGAGGTCTGGTCTATCAGGTCTGGACTACTTTCAAGGATGCCAGGTAGATGGAAAGCTTAGGACAGGGCTAACTGGCAGGAAGGTTGTGATATAGCCTCTTTTTTCCCTTCCCTTCCCTTCCCTTCCCTTCCCTTCCCTTCCCTTCCCTTCCCTCACACATGTACACACACTTGCTCTCTCTCACACATACCCTTCTGTGCCCCTGAGACCACCCAAGGGCAGAGAGAAATAAGACTCAAAGAAATGGCAATTTCCCCATAACAATGGCAGGAGAACCGTGGTGCAGTGGAAATCACATTCTGGCTGCAAAAAGCAATGGAGAGGCTGTAAGCTGGAAAACAATTGTTTATTTCTGGTTCTAATATGGTCTTTGGACTCACATCTCTTCTGACTCAAATTCTGGTTAGCCACCACAACGACCATTAGATCCACTGCTTTTAACTGGCAATAGATGTGCACATACAGCCAGTTCCCTGGCTTCCTTCATTCTCTGACAGTCCCTCTGCACTGAGTTTACACAAAGTTACACTTTCCTTGTGCCATTTATTACCCTGCTGTTGTGACCAGCAGGCTTGCCTGTGCATATGACAAGGTTCTACAGCTTTTCCAAAGCACAGCTGCAGGAATCTGAACCTCCCCAAAGACATGTTTTAAGTGCATCATGCTGAGCTCCTATGCTCACTCAATTACCGAAGAATGATTCTAACTTTCTAAAAACGTTAGTATTTCCAAACTGTGCACTTGCATCTTCCCTACTACTTTTCAAATGGTACTACATTTTTCAAAAGGCCTAGTAAAGACATTTTTAAAATAGACTCAAACACAGTTCATTGTGTCCCTTGTGTACATAACTAAGTAGTTGCTTGTTTAGCTATTGTGTGCCTGCCTTTCCTTTTTCCAAGGATCCCATCTCACTAACCTACCTTGAAATTGTCTTTGTACTGAAGTTAGCTGTGGCACACAGTCATAGAATGGCATCTCTTGGATGTTTCACCACTTCAGAGTGTAAAGCCTATGAGATGCTCTTACTGGCCCCAAATCCTCCAGAACCATGGCTATGGCTGCAGGTTTTGTGAACACACATTCTGAATCATATTTTGCAGGCTTTTACAGGGATATAGCTTAGGGCCACATTTGTTGTAACTTGGAGTTTTCTGGGAAATACTCCTGCTTTCTGTAGCTGCTCCATATCTGTTGCCAGTGACAGTTTCTGCTCTCCAGTGGGTATTCCTGTGCGTGAGAAGAGGAGCCCTCTTGCCCAGCAGACTTCTACTGTTGCAGCTTATGGCTCTTGCACCTACTCTGGTCTTTCCTGGTATGCTGCATTCAGAATTCCACAGATTAGTCTGTGTTCACAGTTCTCACAGATCCTCAGCTCCAAGGTTTTATTGCAGATCTTTAATTCTGTCACGTATTGATTGACTGTTTCTGTGTGCACAAAAAGGACTGGAAATGTTAAAATGATTCATTGTTTTGTGGGATACACAGTCACATTTTGTCATGTTTCTTTTACATGTTTCTTTCCTCCTCCCACCAGAAGCACAGAGACCAGGGCTTTCACGTTAGTGCTTCTTTCATCTGCACTAATTGCTAAGTGGATCTCAAACTGCCTGACAGTTTCCGTTCTCTACTGCATCCCAGCAGGGAAGGATTTAATGCTGGACCCTGTGATACGCTTGTTAGTTCTTCCAAGAGCTCCTGGAAACCACTAAAGTTCATATTTAAATTTTGTCAGAGCCACCTTGCAGAGAGAAGTGTATGTATGAGGAAAGATTGCCTTCACTGGGGCTGAACCAGTGCTGATAAAAGTGACTTAGCTCTGAAGAGAGAATCGCAGGAGGTAAAAATAACTTCCCAGAGTACCTTCCCATGCCTCCTGTCCTGAGAACTAGAAACGTGCTTGGCATTGTGCAAGCACAGCCCAGAGCCCACCTGTGGCAGCACAGCCCTGGATGTGGGAGGGAGTTCTTTGCCTCCAGATCCTGTGGTGGTCAGTCAAGCAGAGGTGTGTCAGCGCTCAGGAAAGGTGAGGGAGCTCTGTGCTGCCACTGCTCAGCACACTGTGAGGGTCTCCTTCCTCCACCAACACCTGAAGACAACAGGCTGGTGACCTTGAGGCACCTCCAGGATCAGCCAAGCAAGCACCCACCTCTGCAGCCTTCCTGGCTATGCTGCAGAGCTGCCAGGACACACATGCTGGTTTGGCATTTAACCTTTCCTGGTAAGCACAGCCCTGAGCCCCTCACACGGGCAGGGAGATCAGTCCATGGCACATACAGTGATCCTTGTGCTGGTGCTGGGGATCTGCCTCATGGCAGAGTAAAAGGCTGTAAGGGCAGCTGGGTGAAAATAAGCCCCTTGCCCCTGTGGTGCCCTGGGCCCCCTCATCTCCAGGCTGTCAGGATCTGGAAGGCCATGCCCAAGCTGGGACATGCCATGTGCCAAGTGTGGCTCTTTAGGGAATCCTTGAAATTGCCTTTGGAGAAACAGCAGCAGCCTGCACCATGGCTCTGGGGTAGGGATGAGGAGTAGGCTACACTTGCCATTTCCTTTCCTTAGACTTCAAACGTGCCATCAGACCTAAATTATTCACTTGTAATCCCCGGAGCTGGCAGCAGCTCAGAGAGGATCGAGCGCAGGTGATAAGAAGGAAGAAAAAAAGGAACCATTAAATTTAAAAACCTCTGAGAGTCACAAAATGTAAAAGTATATTCAGGACAGGAGCCAGAACAGGATGGGGAAGCTGGGTGCAGGCAGGGTCTGACTCTGAGTAGTGGAGTGTCATGAAAGATGAGGCTTGGTGCTTTTGGGTGCTCAGCTGTGTTACATCTTCTAACTTCTCATGGTCCCTTGTCCTGTCCCTGGGGTGTAGATGGAGAAAAGAGCAGGAAACACATGCAGAGGGAGTACAGACGTGCTGGGGTGTCCAACCAGGCTGGCAGCAGAGCCCTGCTCTCCAAGGAGGCAGCTGGGGGCTGCCCTCTCCCTCTCCACAGCCAGACACCTGTCTCAGCATCCCCAGAGAAGGTGCTGGAGATCCCCAAAGCCACGCTGTGGGAGCAGCTGTGTCACAGTGACATCACCACTCAGCAGTGCTGTCTCCAGGGATGTGACCAAGACACCCGGGAATGCCTTGGCTCCTGCAATATGCTCAGAAAGCTTGTTTACTGGGTTCTGATGCAGTTACCAAGCTAATCGAAAACAGAGAGCAGCTCCTGCCATGGCATGGGCTGCACAGAGTTGGAATGAAAAGCATTTGAAATGCTTTGCTTCACCACCTTGGCTGCCCCTCTGCCACCAGTTTTGGTCTGCTCCTGCAACGAGTGCTCTATCACCTCTGAAACAAACTGCATCCATCAGGGAAAAACACTCCCACCTAAGGCCTGGAAACGTGTCCTGGCACAGCTCCCCAGAGCCAGTACCCATTTCTGTCTGCCAGGGGCTGAGCAAGCACCAGGCACCCAAGGGTTTGCTGCTTTCCCTGTGCCATGCAGGAGTGTCTGCAGCCAGTGGCAGAGCTGCAGCCCAGCTCAACCTCCACAGCACAGCCAGCCCAAGCCCCACACCTCTGCCTTAGGCCAGGCTGCAAAACAACAAGAGGGTCTGATCCTCTTGTGGGTGGGCACCTACCTAGCTCAGCCCTTCTCAGAATTACTGTGGATGGCTTCAGGAGACATGGGAGAGATGACAATATCCTGGCTCAGTCTCAGTGGCTCTGCAGCCACAGGGCTTGACAATACCACAAGGAAAGTGCTCTGTTTGAGCTCCTTCCAGCCTGGTGGGCAGCTCTACCTTCACTTCCATGTGTTGCCAGTGGCACATTGCAAATGTGGGGAGGACAAAGGGCGTCAATGCTGACGTGGATCATGTCTGCCAGCAGATCCCTGCCCCCAGATGTTCAGTGTCCTGGCAGACCTCCACAGGGAAGAGGTGAAGGCTCAGAAAGGACTGACCCTCACAGCAGTTGGGAGAAGTGGTGGCATTAGAGTCTCGAGGGCCTTGTACATCCTCTTGTTGCTGCCCACCAGCTCTACACCTCCAGTGCTCTGGACTCAGACCCAGACAGCTTTGTGATTCCAGCCTCAAGCTGCCCGAGCTAAGTCAAATCCCAGGCTCCCAGTCAGCTCCCACCTGTGTAACTGAGGGGAGAAAAGGGGCTTCAGATTCTGCCAGGGCTGCACCAGCCTGGCTTGGAGGGGGCAGCCTGAGACTCTGCAGGGAGAGCAGCCACACCTCCCTCCTTGGCTGCACCTCCCGTGGTGGTGACGGCTGTGGGCACCTGCAGGGAACACAGATCACTCCTCAGAAGAGCAGCCAGATGGGAAAGGTCTGTGTAAGCCTGATAACGGCTGCTGCTTGGCTCCCCTCCCTGGCAGGCCTGCATGGGGCACACAAGTGCCTGTGTCTGGGGCTCCAGGAAAAGGGGGGGGGCATGTGCCTTGAGGCCAGGCTGGCAACGCTGTCCTTGAGAGTTCCCAACACAGCTCCTCCTGTCACAACAGGGGAGTGTGGAGCAAATACCCCTATGGAGAAGGGTAGATGGGAAGTGCATCCCCTTGGTGTGCTCAGACACATGGGAGATGCTGAGCCAGGCTTTTCATGCCCTACAGCAAGCACAGAACTGGGTGCTGGGATGTGGAGTGTAAAGTCAGCATCTCTCTCCTAAACAGGCTTCCAGGAATTTGTCCCTGTCCTGAGGCTTACTGAAGGACATGTTGTGGCTGGCTTTTGGACCACCCATGGCAGGACAGGAGCCAAAGGCTAGGTGGGTACTTTGCTTGCTCTCAGATGTCAGCAGAGAAGCTGTGGATGTGAGGGATAAAGCCAAATGAGAGAAGAGCAAGGCCTGGCTGTTAGTGGTAGCAGTGCTAAAATTCACTGTTGAACTACTCTATAAACTTATTTCTAAAGTTCTCTTTCCTCTAGAGGTGGTGCCAAGTAAGCTGTCCCCACTTTTCTGCACAGTAAGTAGCACCTTCAACCAGCATGCACCAGCCCCAATTCATTTCACCCTCCATCAAAGGCATCTCAGCAAGCAAAGCAGCTCTACACAGCTCAACACAGCACCAGAGCAAGGCCAGGGTGCTGAGCAGGCTGGGGCAAGTAGGCAAGGAAGGATGGAGTTTCCTATGCACGGAAAGGAGAGAAAGCCTTGGAAAAGATCAGCTGATGCCTGGGGATCATGGAAACCACAGGTAATAGGACAAACAGGAGGGACACTAGTTCAGCAAAAGTTTATGCATAGTTCTGCTTCATAACTTGCTGCCTCAGTCCTGGAAGTCTTGGAATTTAGGTGGAGGATAGATGTGATGGCAATGACAAAACCTGAGCTTTCCAACCCATTTGCACACTTGGTGCTTGTGAGATGGGCTTGACTTGTTAGGTAGATGAAGAGAACACAATGATGGTACCAGAGAAGGAGGCAGCAAACAAAGCAGAGAGAGAGTGCTGACTGTGATTTGTCACATATCAATCAAAACAAAAACTGAAGCCAAATGTCCAGCACTTGGCTTTTGCTCATGCAAACCTCTCTGCATCCTTGTTGTCCTCAAATTTGGAACCACCCTCTGTCTCCTGGCAGTTAAGGAAGGAGGTGGGAGGAATCAGCAAAGCATTGCAAAATTGGTTCTACTTTTATATGCACAGGAGGCCTTTGAAGGAACAAGGGACTCCCATGACCTCTGTTTCCCCCTCACAACAGGACTAGAGCTGCCTGGTCCAGCAGTGCCCAAACTCTTGATCAGTACTACCCTTGGCTGCAGAGGCAGTACAAGCCTTTCCTTGGGCATCCTAGTACTTCAGGGCTAGGAATGACCCAGGTAGGCTCCCTGCTACCTGCTGGGACCCTCTCCACCTCTTCCTGGCTTTTCCAGAATTTCTAGGCAACAGAGATGCAGCTCCTGGCGTCCACTGCAGGAGCTGTACTCAGATCCTGCTTCACATCACCATGGAGGGCAGGACCAGCAGCTCCCTTCCCCTGAGGATGGGTACAGGGGCCACTTCTGCTCCAGCCAGAGAAGCTGTTCTCCCTGCCCAGTGCTGGTGCCTCAGTGCTGCAGGAGCCCTGTTCTGACACCCAGACCCCAGCAGAGCTGTGAACAGCAGCCTCCCCAGCGGCACTGCACCCCATGGACCCCAGCCTTCACCAACCCTTTGTGGGCTGGAGGTGCATAGATCCCAGCACCTCATTCCACCCCTGCTCTCTGTGCAGAGTGGAGCCATCAGGAACAAAGCCCTCTCCCAAGCGAGCTGGGCTGCCTTGCCTTGACTAAATATTCAGAGGCACCGTGCACTAGCCCTTTGATCAGCAATTTATCTCTCCATGCCACAAGTTTCCTGGAGCCTGGCGTTTCCGCCCCGTGCTCAGCCTAGGTCCCAGGAGCCTGGGAGACAGGTGTGAGGAATTAGCTACAGGGACTAATGTTCTGACAGGAACCAGCACGAAAAGCAGGGGACAGAGTGTAATGTTTATTACATTTGAAGCAAAGCAAACATGTGGCCTACTTATGTATCTAGAGAGAATTAATTGGGGAGCTCCACAAAGCAGCAGATTATAAATTAGAATAATTTTCACCAACTTCAGCCCATTCATCTTGTTTCACACCAGGCCTGTCAGCTCAGCCTGACGCGGCCGAGTGCAGCCCCAGCCCTAGCTGCTGTCTGCTGGCACAGGAGGACTGTCAGCAGGCAGCCTCAAGGGCCTGGCATGCCAAAGCCCATGGGAAGCATGTGGGGTTGAGCTGAGGCACACACCTTGAATGGAAAGCAAACTCAGAGCCTTCAGAATGGCTTCAGAGGTGCCAGTGCCACCAGCTGTCATCTGCAGGGTTATTCAAGAGTTCTCTGCTCCAGGGACTGGCCCCAGAGACAGCAGAGATGCTGGGTACCTGCCTTGTGCTCCTTCATCCTCTTAACTTGCTGGTAGCCAGCAGAGTGGTGGGGGGCTGGCAGGGTTATGCATACACCTCCTCACCCTCCCTGCCCTGGTCAGAATTCCAGGTTAGGAAACAAGCTTTCCTGATGTGACATAATGGGCAACCTCAGGCCGAGGTCAGCTGGAGAACTCCTTGCAAAGCTTAGAAGTCACTCCTGGGGACAGCACCTATGATGTGCAGATGCCTATCCAAGCTGCTGGGAGCATAATGCTCTGCATGCCAAAGGCACTGGGGGTCTTGGATTCACACTTTGTGGAGGGGCAACAACCCTTGCTGCAAGGAGCATCAGAAACTGCCAAGGCAGCTTGTGCCTGATGTCCTCCAGGGTCCAGGAGGTGCTCCAGAGGAGCACATGAAAAAATTATCTGGAGGCATTTCAAGGACTGTGTTCTGGAGCCAAAATACCCAGAGCAGCCACTGCCTCCCAGATGGTGGGATCTCACTGGCACCTCTCAAAGCAGTGGATGAGAATAGCATTGATTTGGCCTATACTTACAGGTCCCAAGGGGACAGCATGCAAAATACCATATGGATGTTGGGATCATTCAAAAGGTCACCTGCTGTCTTGCTGAAAGGAGTGTTAAAAGAACCAGTGGAGATGGCTGGGCAACAGCTGTAAAGGAGGGTCCATTCCTGAAGATGCAATTTAGGTCAGACCACTGACACCATGATCTCAACTCTCCAGTGCTCCAGTTACCAGTGTTGGACCGAACCAGAAGTAAGATCAGACCCTCAAAGCACCCACCTGTGCAAATGACAGCACTTCCAGGAAGGTGTTTACAGGGCTCCAGATACAGTCAAAATGGTTTCCGTAAGGAGCAGCAAGTCTGGCCCCAAGAGTCCTTCTAGCCTGTATTGTGTCTCTGGAGTAGCCAGGAGAAACTGCCTGGAGCATGCAGGTGTGATGCTCTTCCTGACACCCTCCCAACCTCCAACAATTTTCTATTCAGAGACACACGTGCCAATTTGTACACAGTCTTTTCTACAAAACTATTCAGAAGCAGGAGCTAGTGTGCTGCCAAGGGTTTCAGAGATGTATATAACCATCTTGTCTCAGCTGACAGGACTAGTAAAGCTTCATCCCATGGCAGGGACTCCCATCAAGCTGCTTCTAGCCGCTGAAAAAACATTCACTGACATAGGAGCTGACAGGCTCAGCAAGCCCACCAGAGTCCACAGCGGCAAGTGTGTGTGATTGGAATGGGCAGAGCCTTCCAGGCACCCAAGCCCAGATGCTGCACACCCCATACACCACATCCTATTCAGCTGCCTTGTCCCTCCTGGCTCTGGCTGTGCAGGGCAGCCCAGGGCTTCTGGACAGGTGCCAGGTGAGGTGCACTTGCCCCAATTGGGTCTCACATCCAAGCAGTGCCCAGCCCTTCAAATGCTGCTCTGTGTCAGCTGCAGCCCTCACTCTGCACCTGGCCAACTGATAATTTGTGTCGTAGAGTTTGTTCAAATGTCATTACTAATTAGTATAGAAATACGATTAGCAACGTTAATGTATCCCAAACAGTTCTGCATGTTGGCACCACGTGAAAGCAGCACTGGGTTAGAGAACCAGGCAGCAAAGCCAGGCCTGGGCGTGGACTGAGCTGGGCAGTGAAACAGCACTGTCTCTACCTCAGCACTGCTCTCCCTGGTAAGGCAGTCAGGAAAAGATGGACTGGGACGGATTCGTGTCCCTGTGTGTGTGTATGAGCACACACATATGTGTGGTAGGGAATCATGACAACAGAAATGACACAGCATGACAATTTTAGGATGAAAGAGGGAAACTGAGAGATAGTAACTGGGGCAGGGGCGTGGGGGGAACAATAAAACTAAATGTAAAGTGGATGAATTATTTACTGCAATAAACAATTGTGAAGTTAGTTACTCTTGCTCTGTGTAATCCTAAAAGGGGGCTGCAGCGTTTCTCACATCTCCCTAGTGTGCTGAGTGATTTTTTTGCAATTGGATGCATGAGGCTGGAGTAATCTTATAAGAGACTCCAGAAGATCAGTTTAGTATTGATCATGTGCTGAATTTAAAGGCTTTCCACATCCATCTACTGCTGCTCCTCAGGCGACAGCCCAGCAGAGACCTGGGTGCTCACTGGGTGCCTGCACCCCAGATCCACCTCATTCAGCTGCAGCCTGTGAATGTTCTAATGTCCAGCAGCACAGGAGGGGGTCAGGACATCACACTGGATGATGTATTTAGGAGTTTAGGAGTCAGCAGAGTCACACAGCTCTCCCCATTGAGCATTTTGATGAAGTTCCCCAGTGGATCAGTGTGCTGGTGACCAGGGCCAACTGGTTGTGGATGGCAGTGGATCATATCCACATCTAAAAGGGCCAGAAACTGTCAGAGAAGGACAGGAAAGGGACACAGGGCATGGAAAGCAGTTTGCACAGACCAGAACTTAATGCCAACACCCTGCACCAGAGTGACAGCACCTGGCACCGTCCCCAAGGAGATGCCAGCTGCCACTGCAGGGCACCCACAGCACAAAGACCTGCTCAGCACAGCCTTTGCCAGCTCTCACACAGGTGAGGCCAGAAGCTGTTGCCTCTTGCATGGAGCAGAAGGTCAGTCTTGAGCATGGAGGAGGGGGCTCCAAGCACCTGGTGCTGCTCCAGATGCTGCAAACAGGACTATAAACTGAACAATCCCCGTGAGCAGCAAAGGCTCCTGAGCCTCTTCTGTGTCAGGGTGGGATGTGAGCTTGGCTCATGTCCAAAGGGTCCCATCATAGACTGACTGTGCCAGCAAGAGCCTGGAAGAGCATCAGCCCTGGGGAGACAGACACACAGGGTTACAGAGTGCAGGGAGGAATACACATGGAGCAGGACTTCTGCCTGTGTCTCCTAGTGTTTGCCTTGGACTCTGCAGATCTTCCAGGCATGTGACTGCAAAGGGTGAGCCCAGACTCCAGAAACAACAGCCTGGCAGCAGGACATGTGCTGTGACATGCCCACAAAATGACAGGAAGAGGGAATTCAGGCATTATGGGACTGTTAGGCATATTGCATCATGATGAGGTTTTAAGTTTTCTTTTAATAATATGCATATTGCAACTTCTTATGGAGCCATGAAAGCTGTGAGCCATGCTGTCCAAAAGACAACCTTCTCTATGATGCCAAAATATAAACTTATGAAGTGGCTTTTTTGCAAAATAGTATGAGTTAAATGTATGAGCAATGTACTGATTTACTGAAATAGGAGATGTGCAGGGTAGAAAAAAATTATTCTTCCTGGTCCATATCTACTCAACAAAAGACCTGTATTCAAATAACTCTTAGAGAAGGTCACTGGCATACTCACAGAGGTTGAGTGGCTGAAAGCAAGGCTACAACATAAAGAAGCCCTCTTAATGAGCAGAGGGCAGATCAGGGGCTTCTTCAAAATTCTCAGGCAAAAATTAGAGTCTAAAAATCCATTTTGCAAGGCTGTCATCTGGGGTGAAGTGGGGTTGAGCTGTTGCAGAGCTGCCCACAGGTGACAAAGGGCAGAGAGGCAGTGCTCTCAACACAGGGCAGGGCACAGTGAGGACCTCAGTGCACTGTACCTGGTAGGTGCTTAGATGCAGATATTAAATCCAGATATTGATAAGGCATCCAATTCTTCTGCTTGTGTTGTTGTTGCAGCTGTTGCTTTGTTTGCAATAGCTGCAGCGAAACATTTAACCTTTACATTGATGGAATGACCTAAACATATTCTTCCAGGCTTGTCAGCAGCAAGGCTGTCTCACAGTGAGCAGAGTAAAGCCTTTCCTTTGAGCCTGGCAAATCAATGTGCTGTGTCTGGCAGACTCGCAGGTGTCTCCTGCTCAGAACACATGGAAGGGCTCAGAGGTAGGGTTAGACTGCCAGGCCTAATAGAGAGGTGAGCATGAACCTCCATCTTCTTGGCAAGCTCACAATTTGGACACCATGTAGCTATCCCAGCAGAGGCTGGCTCTGGCTGGTGCTGTCCCATTTCTGTGGCTCTGCCAGCAGCTGAGGCACCTATTAATCATTCTAACATTTGGGATAGCACAGAAAGAGTTACAGGAAAGACCTGCAGAGTAATCATAAGTGAATATGGTCCCATGTTTTTTACTACTCTCAGAATATTAAATTGATAGTCTGGTACCAAAGGCCAGATGTGTCACTTCTCAACAAGCCCCTGGACAGGGGAAAGCCACAAGATTTATAAAGGCATCCATAAAATTAACATTTGGATGAGCATGTGGGAGAAGAGACCAACAGTTGGTAAGTACCTGCATTCAGAGCCCAGAAAGCACTGCTGACCGGGTGCATCCTCCTGCACCAATGCCTGATTGAGAAAGGCCCCAGAGCTACTGCATTGCCAAGAAGGGATTGCCAAGAACCTTTTTGGAGATGGTGGCATTTTGGTAGTGGGAAGTAGGTAGCAAGGGCAGAAACAGGCTACATCCTAGATTTCTTTGTGGGATCCCTCTCTGGCCCTTGCAATGAAAGAATCTCTCTGTGGTTTGGCTTAGACCAAATAGGAAGGCTCAGACTCCAGAGGGGTCAAGAGGCCCTAAGGAAAGCTGCTCCAGGATTCCATCCCACCATCCAGGTTCCTAAGGGCTGTCCATCGGCACAGCAGAGACACTGGACCCTCACCATCAACTTTCAGGATGCACAGCTGCTGACACATGGGTCCATTCAATGTTTTGCTACACTGCCTGCAGAGTCTGGGCACCTCTGAGCTTCTGTCCTTCCTCTGCACAACAAGGAAAATACTCCTGCCTTACCACAGAACTATGGCCACAGAGATGCTCTGAGTGCTGGAACACCTCTGTTCTGTGACAGGCTGAGAGCTGGGGTTGTTTAGCCTGGAGAAGAGAAGGCTCCAGGGAGATCTTAGAGCCCCTTCCAGTGCCTAAAGGGGTCCAAAAGAGCTGGAGAGGGATGAAGTGGCAGGACAAGGGGAGAATGGCTTTCCACTTACAGAAGGCAGGGTTAGAGATTAGGAAGGAATTCTTCTCTGTGAGGGTGGTAGGGCCCTGGCACAGCTTGCTCCACCCCTGGAAGTGTTCAACGCCAGGCTGGACAGGGCTTGGAGACGCCTGGGCTAGTGGAAGCTGTCCCTGCCCATGGAAGGGTGTTGAAATGATCATCTTTAAGGTCCCTTCCAGCCCAAGCCATTCTAGGATTCTTTGATTCTACAACACCAGAGCACAATGCTTGGGGCCACACACTTACCCAGACTGGCTGATCCTGCATTGCACAGCACATACTTCTACAACATGTTGGCACCACGGTGTGTCACAACTGTGGGAGCACTCAGCCATGTGCACTGGCTGCAGGCACACACACACCTGGCACAGAGTCTCAACACCCCACGCAAACGGAGCCATTACCACTGCTGCCTGCAGCATGAGTGCCTTGCAATTAAAGGAATGAAATGTTTATACAGGAATAAATCTCCGCTAATGAGGTGAATCCTGCTCCTGCCCTGACAGGCTCTGAAAAAAAGCAAGGAACATGGGGGAAGGGAGAAGGTTCAAATGTGCCCTGCTCCCAGTCAGCAGCCAGGCCTGGGGAGGGAAAGGCAAGCAAGCCCAGGCAGGTGGCTGGTTATGTGCAGGAGTCACCATCTTTGATTTCTCTTTCTGGTTCCACTCATATGCAGTCAGGAAGAGAGACCAGTCCCCTGGCTCAGCCTCACAAGGTGTTTGAGCTGTTTCCTTCTCTGGGAAAAGGATTGCACCTGGCTCAAATGTTTAGGAAGAGCAGAAGTGATTTGGACATAGTGGGGACACACTGCTTTGGGCCCTTCCACCTCAATGGCCTGTCCAAAACAGTCCTTTCCTGAAGCTGGCAGCAGAGGCTGTGCAGGAGGAAATCCCTGTGCAGGTCATCCTTGCTCTCCTCCATTCCTCAGAAACACTGCACTAATCCCAGTCGCCTGCCTACACAGAGACACAGAATCCAATTAGCTTGAAATCCTGCTCTGGCTCCCGCACAGCATCTCCCTCTCACAGAGTTGTGGAGCTGCAGAGATAAACAATGAATTAGGATTCCAGTGGGGTCTGGCAGGAAGGATGGTTTTGGAACTGCAGTGCAAGCCCAGGGAATGAGCACCCATGTACCTTTCCCAAGCACCTCCCTCCACCTCTGCCTCAAACCAGCTCTTCCTCCTTTCTCATCCTGCAGCACCATTCCCTTAGCTGAGCCTGGCTGAGCAAGGTGGGAGCCGAGGGCTGAGGCTGGAGCCAGCTGTTCTCCAGGCTGGCAAACCCATCCCAGGACCTTCATCTTTGCTGTGGGAGGAAAATCTTTTTGGGGCTCAATGGCATAGAGAGTCTCCAGGCTCCTGGGGTTAGCCAAGGTGGCATGAAGCCCAGTGCCCATCTCCTTACCAGGGCATCTTCGTGCCCAGAGGTCCCTTCAAAACCAGCATAACATGTCACCCTCAGCTCCCCTGTCTCTCCTCCAGCAGGAAGTGGTTCTCTGGGATGATCCAGGGGACAAAGCATGTCACAGGCCCACAGAGACAGTGGGAAAAGGGACTGAATGGACAATCCTTCCCTGGACAGGCCGAGCACAACCTTTAGCCAGAGCCAAGCAGAGTGCAGGGCAGGGGTACCTGTTGCTGACTCTGTGCCAGACCCTGGCTGGACCTGTGGCAATGAGTCTTCTGGGCTAGATGTTTCCACTGCCAAGCTTGCTGTACTCAGATTCTTCTTTGCACCTATAGTAAATTACCTGCTTTGCATTTTGCAGCAGCAACTTAACAGTATTAATTCATTGTGTTCTGTCTTTAACAAACACCATTATCATATCACTAGCCAGGATTATGCAAATCCTGCAAAAGGAATTATTTCTATCCCCAAAGTCACCTTGATTTATCAGTTTTAATCCAAAATGAAATTCTAAGTTGCTTTGGACAAACTGTTAAACACATGACCACACCCAGGGGGCTGTAACTGCCCCATAGGGCACCCTGCACATCAGGACAGGCACACCTAGTGATCCTTCACATCAACAGATGACACAAGGGGCAGCTCTGTACTGGCTCCCACTAAGTCCAGGTGGACCTGGACCTAGAGCTGGGGAAACAACTCCCCTGTAAAATACTCCTGGGATAACTCTGTGGATCCATTCCCCAGGCACAGGGCCATAGGGCAAGACTGAGGCTGTGCAGAAATACAGAATCACAGAATCATTAAGGTTAGAAAAGACCTCCAAGATCATTGAGTTCAAGCTTTGACCAAACAATACCATATCAACTGACCCACGGCAGTAAGTGCTACGTCAAGTCTTTTATTGAACACTTCCAGGGATAGTGACTGCCCCACTTCCCTGGGCAGCCTGTTCCAATCCACGTGGGACTGCAACAAGGAAACTTTCCAAAATTGCATTAAAGATTGTTCTGTGCCTGCCACTGGTCTGCTTTCATCCCTGTTGCTTCTTTCCAGGCCACCAGGGCAGGCTAAGCCTGTATCACAACAAACTGGTGTGTCCTCCCGTGCATGTGGGGATGCTGCTGGGGACCAATGAGCAAACCTGCATCCCACTCCAGGAATGACTTCTTTAACAGGGCCCTCAATAGCATAATACCTTTGGCCAAATTTTCCTTTGCTGCAGAGATAGAGGCTCCCCACCCTTCTGATGTGGGTAGACCTGCCCACAGCTGCCCCTCAGCACGTCAGGAGATACTTGTATGATTAAAGGTAAACTTTTTCCCACTATTTATCAGCAATTTCACT
Organism: Serilophus lunatus; assembly: GCA_013399895.1. Lineage (NCBI taxonomy): Eukaryota > Metazoa > Chordata > Aves > Passeriformes > Eurylaimidae > Serilophus > Serilophus lunatus. The sequence continues at coordinate 1,105,669 of VXBA01002083.1, forward strand.
CAGTCCTTCAGCAGAGGGCAAGAACAGCACCCTAGTAAGAAGGGAGGACTTCTCTTTCTCAGGGCAGACAGCAAACCCCTGCAACAGCCTGCAGGGAAGAGCACAGCCTGCTCTTCCAAAAGGAACCAGGCTCTTGGCTAGTGCTGTACCCTGACAGCCAGCAATTACTTTGTGTTCCAGCTCAGTGCAGAGGGGCTATTCTGAAAGAGAGTTCTGCTTCAGATTCAGATTCCATTAACCAAGGATGGTAGCTCTGTAAGAGCAGCAAAAACTCTCCAATTAGTCCTAAATAATTTTTACTTTCAAACTCAATGTGTTCTGGCAGATGAAGAACCAAGGGCAGCAACTGTGTCTAGGAGCAGGACCATGACTGCAAGTTAGTGCACTAAAAAGCCATTGATGGGTGGACACTCAGCACCTCTTGTGATCATGGCTCAGACTTTAACAGAGATGGGAAATTCCTACAGAAAAAATACTGTGACAGAGACAAGGATAAATTCAGGCACTGGCAGCCTATGGTAAAATACAGCTCAGTAAAAGAGAATTATCCCCAAACCAAATGCTGGAAAAAAGACATTTAAAGAAGTCCCTGCACTGTGACTGGACACTCATTGCTGGCACACAGACACCTGGGCTGTGGCTTGCAATCTGCACCATGAGAAAGAGTTTGATCTGCCTTCAGCCTCACCTGCTGTGAGCTGGGGAGGAGTGAACCCCCAGGTTCTGTGAGGACAGAGCTGGGTACAGGGTACCTGTGGTGTGGGGTGTTTGAAGCCACGAACAAAGACTGTGAGGAGGAATTGAAAGAGCCACCTTGGCCACCCTCAGACAGAGCCTGAGCACTGGTAGGAGATGCCTCCACCTGGCACAGCAAAGACTCAGGGTTCAGGCTGCCCACACTCACAATCACTCTCATTGCTGTTCAGACATGTTCAACATGAACTCTCCTTGATCCACTTGCCCTATCCCTCATCTTCTCATCTGTCTGTTCCAGTAGACCCTGATATCTCCTGATCATTTCATACCTTTACTCATGCAGTCCTAAACCAGGCTCTGCCAGGACACCACTGTCCTTCCAAGGCCAGAGGGAAGGCTTGGAAAGAGAAACCACATCCTCAGGGCCTTGGGAATCCACAGGATGAATCTTTCCAGAAGAAGCCGGTCCTGCACAGCTTCCATCTGTGACAGTCCTTCTCCACAGACACAGATCCTCTCAGAGGGGTCTGCTCTGCTGAGGATGGGGACAAGGGAGGCCAGAGGCTGGGAAGGTGGGTGCAAAGCTGGAGTACAGGAGGGATGCAATGGCAAAGACCAAAATAGGGAAGGCAATTCAATTTTCAGAGGCTGTCCCACCAATTCAGCTCAGAGAGACGATAAGAAAGCCATTTCCAGTGATAGGCACCCTAATCCCCAGTCATCCTGCATTTCCATTTTTGAGAGGCACTATTTCCAACAGGGAGGCAGTTTCCCATCTAGGTTTGCTAGAAGGGACAGCAATGGATTAAATACCAATTTTCCCAGCACTGTTTAACGCTTTCTGTGCCTTCTCCTGCCACTTATGCAAGTGCTGGATGCACAGGGCAGTGGCATGACTGCTGTGCTGTACCCCACAAAGGAGAACAGAGCTGGAAGCCTCTCTCAGGCTCTTCCCAGTGGCCTGAAGTCTGAAGAGACAGGGAAGATGGGGAAAAACTGGCATTCATCAGCAGTGCAGGCAGAGCAGCTTAGATCAGGGATTTATTATTGCTCAAGGCAGGACTCAGGCTCAACTGTGGCACGAGTCATGCAGCTAAGTTTATATCCAGTGTCAAAAGTATTAGGTCCAAAGTGCTGCAAGTTTGACTTAAAACTACATTTGCAAGAATATGGGCACCTAGAGAAAGAAGCAAACTATGCCAATGATGGCCATTCTCACCATGTGCCCCCCATTTCCACAGTATAAGCATATTTGTGCAAGTGCAGACTCCATCTTACTGAGGAGAAGAAAGGCTAAAGCAGCACAGATGCAGCAGAGTGCACTGGCTGAAGAGGGACTGACTGGCACAGAAATACATCAGAGGTAAATAACCTCACTGTCTTCAGCAGGGCCACTCTCAGCACTGGACAGCAGGTGCCATCTCGAATTTGCTGTGTCTTCCCCTAAGGCTGTATCCCAGGTCTGCTTGGGGCAGCCTCCAAGGATGGTTGCTGCCTGTTCCCGGCAGTCCCAGACCTCGATGTTAGCAATGACTCTTACAAGAGCCATCAAACTTCCAGCACCAAGTAGGACAACTTCTGTCACTGGGAAGCCACTAAGCTACAGCATCCCTTGAAAGCCAGCACAGCCTTCTGCCACATACCTGGAGCCAGCCCTCTGCATTCCTACCACCCATCCCAGCCCTCTTCCTCATTCCATTACCCTCATTCTGTGCCATGTTTCTCCATTTATCCCCATTTCCTGATCTCAGGGCTCACGCTCTGAATGACTCCTTCGGGCAGCTGATGGGCCTGAGACTTCTAGCCCTGCTCCTGTAACACAACCAAGTGCCCTGGCCTTGACATCGCACACGGCATCTCCCTCCCAGACATCACAAAATTCTTCCACAGGGTTGGAATAAAGACTTAACATTCTGACTTAATGTCTCCAAACCCCTCCCTTGACCCGTTAAATCAGTGAGTTTTGTTGGAAGGGGGAGCCCCAGCCAGCTGTTGCCTCACAATCTGATGAGGCCCCTGGTGCTGAGCTTGCAGGAGGGAGCACTAGTTGCCCTGTAGTCAGAGCTCTCCCACCACTCCAGTACCAATGACAACGGTCTATTCATCACCCACTAAACAAATGGAAATTTAAGGGTTCATGGCTCTGAAACACAGAAAGCAATTCCCTGTGCATTTTTACAGTGCTGTAATTTATTGGATCAGAAATGATGAATGGCAGCAGGAAGGGGCTGGGCCCGGCACACAGGGTGTGTGCTGATGAAGTGGAAGTCAAAGAGAGATGTACAGCTGAGGAGAGAGAATGGCAAACCTCCCAGGATTGCTGCTGCATGGGGCTGGGGGAACACCACCATCTGCAAAGACCAATCCCCTCCCACATCCTCCTACCCCACCACTCAGTGTAGGACTTGTAGCAGAGGCTTCAGTAAGAAACATCCACATGAGGAAGAAAAGAGCTGAGCACCATGCCAGCCACGCCTGTTTTGTGCTCCTGAGAGGCACAGCCTCATGCTTTCCAGGCAGCCCTTGCTGGTGGCTTTGCAGATTCAAGGCACAAGCAAGAAATGGAAAAATTGCTTTATCTCTGGGGAAAGAGGAGCACCTGGTGGAAAGACAGAGAGTAAACGTGAGCACTATGGCTCCTCCCCCATGTAATCTCCCAGCTCTGGAGTCTGAGCTGCATTCAGCAGGAATTGAAACCAGGCTCTTTAGCACAGGTGCCGATTATGCCTGTTAATGCAAGGAGCTCTGACAGACAAAGCAATTACCCAGCTCTGCAAGGCTGGACAGGACAAAATGAGATGGAAGGGCTACTTATGCTAGTGTGGGTCTTGCAGGACAGCTCTCTGCCTCAGCAAACTCTCCTGCAGTGTTAGACTGTGCAAGTTCTTGCCCTCCAGCTACATCCCTGCTGCATCTTCACATGAGCGAACAACGTGCCCTTGCCACACAGAAGAGAACAGTGTCCTGGGTTTCCTTTATTCAGCACAGGTAAGGCCACATCTGGAGCACTGTGCTCAGAGCTGAGCTCATCACTGAGACATGGACATGCAAAGGGCCAGAAAGATTATGAAGGGCCTGGGAGCACCTCATGTATGGGAAAAGGCTGACAGAACTGGGCTGCACAGCCAGGAAAAGAGAAGGCTTAGAGGGAAACTTGTCAATGGATATAAATACCTGACGAGAGGGTGGAAAGAGAACATAGCCAATTTCTTTTCAGTGGTGTCCAGGGACAGAGGCAATGAGCACAAGCTCAAACACAGGAGATTCCTGATGACACTAGGAACCACTTCTTCTTCATCAAGGTGACCAAGCACTGGCACAGGGTGCCAAGAAAGGTTGCAGAGTCTCCATCCTTGGAGAAATTCAAAGCTATCTGGACACATTGCTGGTCAGCAGCTCTAGGTGGCTCTGCTTGAGAAGGGGCTTGGACAAGATGATCTCAGTGGTCCCTTTCAACCTCAGTCATTCTGTGATGGTGACCTCCAACCACTCACATTCCTTGTTTCCTGCTATTTCTCTGTCCTTCTTGGCCAGCTGTCTTTTACCCTCTGCTCAAAACCCTCCCTTTCTTTGTATTTCTAGGGGTGGTGTGGCAGTGAGGAAGGTGACTGATGCAAAGGTACTCTACTGATGATGGGGAGAGGACAATGGTAGGTGCAATTCTCAGCAAAAATCTGCAGAGGCTGTGAGCATCAAAATCTCCATCCCCCACAGATGCATCAGTCAGGGGCAATTATTTATCACTGCAAAGTCTGCAGATAAATGTGAAACTCTACAGCCCTAAGCTGGTGGTAACCAGACTCCCACCTGCCTGCACCCCAAGCTCTCCCTTCACCACCTCACGAGGCAGCAACCACAAACTACGTAATAAAAACTAGAGATGTTCAGCTGAAACAAGAAATGAAGCCCATCTGGAGGCAGTCCTACTGCTGGGCATGAGGCCCTGTGTTGCTGCTCTGCTTTGCTACTCCTGTGTGCTTTGGAGATGGGCTGGCTTCCCCACAGTAAACTTGCTGATGTTACATACCTTCTTTGCTGGGCAGAGAACCAGAGAAGTGCAGACAGGTCTGCAGGGACACTTTCTCCTTGCCCTCAGGATGTTCTTAATATTGAAATTTTAGCAGGAAGCCAAGCATCTGCTCTTCAAATAACAAGGTCTCCCAGGAGAATGGGTATAGAGGCAAAATCATCACACATGGAAACACCTGGTCTTACAGGCAAGAACAGGGTTTGCGGAAGGAGCGCAGCACCTCTGAGGCTCGTTCAGCTTTGCTTCCGCTGGTTAATTAGCTCAAACAACATCAATATTTAGTGGCAGCCTTCCACTTTCCGGATATGGCTGTGTGTCAGTGCGTGGGCCAGCACAGACAGGGAAGGTCTGGGTAGTACAAACACATGTGGTGCTGCTGCAGGCTCAGGTGGCTCCCCAACACTGTAGTGCTCCAGAACAGTTTCCAGCACATTCAGCCTTCACACATCTCCTTTGAAGGAAGGGGGACAGAACCAAACTGTGCCACACAATGGTTGTTTGCTCAGAAAATTACTTCTCCTGTCCTAAAGCAGCCCCTGACTCAAGGCTTGTCAGAAAATGGTCTGCATGACTAATAAGCTTCACCACTCCTCTCAGACGGCCAGAGAGACCACACTGTGGCAGACAGAGATCTATTAAAGGCAGGAGAAACAGCNTGTATTGATCGAAGCCTCAAACAGCTTCAGAAACACTAAGAGGCCTTGACTACCTCTGGCCAAGGAGCTGCACAGCCACCCAAGGCTATTTCCAGAGGCAAACAGGATCTACTGGTGCTCTCAGCTTGCACTACCAACCTGCCCATACTTCCCTCCTGTCTGCTCAGTAGACTCCAGTCATACTTCACGCCTACAGTCTGCACTTCAACATTATTACAAGATTGTGCTTTCTCATTTTCTTTGTGCCATTGCTGCAGCACTCCTGTCTCCTCCTCCAAGTCCTTCATCCTTGCCTCTTTTTCCATTTCTGGCACGTTTGATGCACAGTAGGACTTTTTCCTTATATGAAAGAGGGTGGGCAAGGGTTCTTTCTTCCTTTGATTAAATATTAGTGGCCATTCAATCAAGATGGACAGTGCTCAACAGATGAGTGTTACTGCTTTAACACTCTGCTGCACTGCCCTGCACCATCATAGTCCCATCCAACCCCTTCTGAGCTTGCCCTACAGACCTTTTCCAGGAATTGACCCCAGGAGGTAGGTAGTGACCTCTCACACAGTAGGTATCATTTCAGCTCTTGAGGGCTCTGGAAGGGGAGACAGGGAACACATGGACATAAAGGAGCCCTCCACCATGCCCTTCTGGAGTTGCTTAGAGAGGAACACTGACATTTTCACAAAGAATCTCAAAGCTTTTACCCTTTCTTACCAGTTCATGCATGGACCCCTGCTTAGCCCACTGATCTCCTGCACTAAACCAGCTGCTTGCACTTGTTGAGCCTTCAGTATCACGTGCACCTTCCTACATGCAATCAGGATTTGCTCCAAGAGCTTCAGGACAGAGCTGGAGTTCTTTGGCATCCCCTCTGTCTTAAAGAGAAAACAAGACTGGAAGGAACAGCCTACAGGGCTCTACAATTCACAGATTTCATCTTTAAGCACCATACCTGGGGCAAATTCTGGCCTGGGAATGGAGTCACCTTTATCTTGGATTTACGGGGACCTGAGATTTCAGTCAGAGTTATACAGGAGAAGGATGCCCAAGGTTCAGATCTAGGAGTTGAAAGTGAAATGCAAAAAGCAGCTATGACATTGCAGAACACGTGCAGAAAGCACCATGGCCTCACATCAAGTACAGAGTATTTCATGCTTGGGGCCCAATTGGTAGGGCAAACAGGGTGAATCCTGCTGGAAGCATCACAAGTCCCAGCTATTGGAAAATCCAGCTAGGGGACAGACCAAATCATTCTCAGCTCCAAGCATTCTACTTGATGCACAAAATCCCTTGGTGTGCCAGCCTTGTGTGGACGTGCTGGTTCAATAGCTTTAAATGAGGAAGCTGCACCACCTGCTGTCTGCTCTGGAGCCAGTTACCAGAACATCATCAAAGATGATCATTAATACCAAGAGTTTTCTTCTTCAGAACCATTTTTTTCTTTTGCAGGACATGCTCTTGATTAAAGTCATCAAGAAAGTTCATATCTGAAAACTACGAAGCAAGATAACAGAGGGATAGTCTAGTCAAAAAGGTTCAGGTCTCAAACAGAATAAGAGGAATTCCCTTTAATACCCAGGTCCTGTCAGGAGAAAGATCACACTGTTGTCCCCTGGGGAAGTTCTCTTAAGTTATTTCCACTTGAAAAACTACAAAAGGTAGCACTGAACAAAATTTTCAAAGTGAAAATTCTGTCATGCAAAAAACCTGCCTCTTGCCAAACTTCACTTTCAGGTTTAGCAGAAAGGAAGACCTCTGCACTATTCCCCTTTCCTGGATAAGGCTGCAGCACTAAGTGATTCCAATCCAGTGGGGCAAAGACATTCCTACAAAAAGCACAGTACTAGAAGTCTTCTTAGGATACGGTGCATGAAGGCAGAAAAGTCAGTATGCTCTCCTGTCTTGCACAAATATGAGGTGGCAGGAACATTCTCCTAGTTCTACAGAGTGATGATCTTGATCATGGTCATTTTGTGTGCCAGGCCTCAAAAATAATAGGTCATACAATAACAAGGTGAGTGTAGGTCTAAAAGGAAAAGAGTTCAAACGACCTCTGCTTGATAAAGTACAGGTACACAATTTACAGACAGAAGGGAATCAGAAAAACAGTTTATTTAAATAACAAAAAATTCCCCACTCAAACCCCCACATACTTTCTGATAAGCTTATTGCTCAAGTTATATCCCCTGCAACACTGTTCTCTCTCCCCTTGGCCTGTAGCACCAGAAGTACTCATGTATCCCTGTCCTCCGTCCAACCAACCTCATTTGGCAGGTTTAATTGGTCCCAAATACCAGCATTTAATTCTGTCCTTGCTATGCACATGGAACATGGAGGTCACCAGGCACAATTGGTCCTTCTCACTGGGGTAACTCTACAGATTTAGACAGTCATCTGCTCCCACCAGGATGGGAGCTCCTACTTTGTAGAAATATTAAAAAAAAAGGTATATCTACCTTCTCTTTTGAAGCCAAAGCCTAAAACAACAATAAAATCATCCCTGAACCACTCAGCCTACAGTCCGGACACGTCCGTGCTCATTCTACAGCCCTATACTCTCAGTATGCAGCCTTCAAGATCCCTTAACAGACCTTCTACAGCATTTCCCTGTCTCATGGGCCACTCTACGTCCACTGAACCAGGGCTTGTCTTCAAGGTTCCTGTGAAAGGAATATTGCCTGTTTCTTGTGCAGCATCTACAGATCCACACTGTAGCAGAGCAGCAGAATTCTCTCACCAGACCCTGGCCCTCCTTTGGGTCATCACAGAGGCTTTTGGACCTTCCTCCTAGATAGCTGTCAGGCAAGTTTGGTAAGAACAGAGCAGTGAGCTTTGTGCTTCATGTTCAGTCAGTGTTGTGGGGTTTCCACCTCCTCTTCCTCCTTCTCCCCATGTTCAGTGTGGTGCAGCAGCAGCTCCAGGTCAGGGTCAGAGCTGGCCTCTTGGTGTGGCTCCAGTGTTTTGTCACCTGCATGCAGAGAGCCCGTTTAGTGACAAGCTTGCTGGAGTAACCACCAAACCTGATGCTGGCAAGGAGCTGGAACCAGACACAGCTCCTACTGAAGCTATGAGAAAGCCTACAAAGAAACAGAAAGTGATTTAAAACAATCACCTTTGGAATTCATGGCTTTGAGAACGACATGAAGGGAGATTCCCGACAGACAGACAGCAAAGCCCAGCCAGTTCAAGAGACTGAGGCGATCTCCCAGTAAATGTGTGGCAAGGAATAAAATGCAGATTTCCTGTGGAAAGAAAAAAACATGACAAATGGCAGAGCAGGACCTGAGGAGATATGCATGAGATGTTTTACAGCTCAAGCCTAGATCAAGATGCTAGGCTGCTAAATTTCCATCAGCACATTCTTTCATGCGCACAGAGTTCTAAAAACAGTTTGTAGGAACAAACAACCTGTCAAACTGGGATGTGGGATTGTAAGTCATCTGACTGCATAGCTTGGTTACAGAGGAATCTTGCAACTTCTGGATCAGATAGATTTTACATGTCAGAGTTCAGCTCAAAAGTATGTGTGCTGAACTCCTCAGAGGAGGGGAGGATGTGTCACACTGGGTTACAGAGATAGCTCTGACCAGTGGTTTGTTCATACACAGGTCTGGTGCAAGAGCTTGCCCTTTTTACCCCTACTCCCTTCCACATCATCCATTGCTCATGAGGCCTATGTGTTTTAGTCTATCTCTACATCCCAACAAACTTTGGTTATTAATGGTAGTTTTTTAAAGAACAGCCACTAGTCTCTGGCCCTTTGCTGTCAGGGACCAAGAGTCTTCGCTGCAGAGACTGCAAGGCAAAGCATCAAGCTCCTGTGCAAGAAGAACAAAAATAACAAGCAATGATTTCTAAAGATCTAAGGAAGCTCCCCCCACATAAGGCCCAATAGGGATGACTCAGTACTTGCCTTGTAGTGTTAGCACAGGAACCATGCCTTACCTTAAAAATGCCAGCAATGGAAAGGGTGAGGCTAGATGTTCTGGAAACCAAGAGGAACTCAGAAAAGCCTAGACCAAAGGCAAGAATTCCACCCAAGAACAGCTTCCCTACCAGAGAGAACAGCATTCCTGCTTCATGGAAATGGAAGAGCTTCTCTGATATGGACAAAGGCAGGCCTAGGAACAAGACAGTGAGTAGCAGAATACCTTTCCCAACTTCCAGGATTCTTCTCAACAAGATGGATGGGAGTGGGCTGCTCACATTCCAGCATCAGGAGGATGTGGAGCCAGTTCTTCACAGCCCTTACTTCCACAAGTGTGGCAAGCTACTATTTCTATGCACTCTTTAATGATCTGCCAGCATAAGGTAATTCCAGGTCTCTAACTACTTTGTAAAGTTCATTGCTGCTCACTTATCTAAATGAATCATCTTGAACAACAAACTGCTAAGCAATCTCCCAACCACTCTAAAAAGCTATTCCTGCTTTCTCTAATTAACTCACGCACCCTCAAACACCGCAAAGAGTGGGAAGAGCCCCAGGAACATGAGCGGCTGCAGGTGAAACATGATATCAATGGGATTCTGGAGCCCTGAAAGAGGAGAATCAATAACAGATCAGGTAGCAAAAAGCCAGGGAATAACATAGCTCCTAGAGCCTTTATTAGCAGCACTGCTAGACATACACCTTGTTTTGTGATGCCCACACCTCTACCGCTGCAGACACCAAGCCACCTTCATTACCCAGATAACCCCTGCCCCAGCTTTCAGACCCCTTCTCTTTAAGATGTTTTGTTTCTGCAGCAAAGGCCACCACCTCCTTAATCCCCTCCCCACTACCAGCACTACCCTCCCATTCCTAACACCCTACATACCCAGTTCAGCCTTCTGCATAAGTATCTGTGTGAGAGTCCAGCGAATGCCCCCAAGGAAAGAGGCACAGAGCACCAGGATGAACCCATGTGTATTGAACTGTGTGGACTTGTAGGTGAACATGAAGAGTCCCCCAGCGATGAGCAGAACCACCAGCAGCAATGTCACCCTCTGCATGAGAGCAAACACAACACAGACAGACACCTCCTTCCTTTCAGATTCATCCACATAATTGTATTCTTTCTTTACTTACACGTTTCTTGTACATGTACTGACTATTTCCCTGGGCTTCACCTTCTCCCTGCCTAAAGCATTATGCGGGTCCCTTACCATTTCCTCCAGCTTGAAGAGTAGTGAAAAAAGCAGGATGAAGAGAATAGCTGAGGATTTAGTCATCGTGTAGCTGTAAGGACCAAAATACACTGTCAGTCCCCTGCAGTGTAGTCCTGCCCAGCAAAGTACTATAAGGAACCAGATCACCCACTTCTCTACGTTGCTACCAGCAAATTATCACAGAACCTGCATGCTGACCTCACTGAGCCAAACATCTATTCAAGAAACAAAGCCTGACAAAGCGCTTTCCAAATCCCACCAGAGGCTCCCAGGAAAGGTGGTGTTTGTACTTACAGGGAGACAGTGACGTACAAGAAGCTCCAGTTACTCAGCCCAATATCCAAGGAAGTTGACAGAGCTAAAGAATCAATGAAAAATCCTGATGTTAACTGTCTTCCACTGCCTAAAAAACCCCGCCACAAAACCCTGCTACATGGCCATGAACATAGAGAGCGGAGCAGAACCAGGGGGGAAAAAAGTTTTGAAGTTAACTCTTCAGTACCAACGTAGCTCAGATACTCAGCTCTTTATGTTTCTGTCCTGTTCCCTGTGATTAGTCTGGGCTCAGCACTGCATCCACTGAAATATAATATGAAAAAGCCAGAAATAACTCTTGCCCTCCCCTTAACTGAAAGTTATCACAGATTTGCATAAAATCTTTCTTGGATATGACAGAACAGTAACTGCTAAATCTGAGGGTCGCTAAAGAAGTAACAAATCCCAGCACACACCCTTAACCTTGGTGCAATTTTTGTAACAGTCTATTTTCCCTTGCAAGTAAGTTTCTTTCCACGGGCAACAGTTTTACTGCTCCAGTGGCAGCCTGTACTGAAAGGTAATATTGCTCCAGGCGTGGAGAAAGGATTTTTCAAGAAACCATGGAGCAAGTTACGTAAGGTATTGCAACCTTGACAGAGACCTTAGACCAGATGCTGTTCTGTGGGAGCCAACATAACATACAGCCAAAGAACTGCAGAAGTAGTTACAGTTCTGTGCTCCAAGTAGGAGTTTCACTCCTTAGTCTCAGCTACAGTTCTGGGTGATAAACCTCTCTGTCGAGCTCCAACCTAAGAAAGCTGCTGAAATAACATAAATGCATGGCTTGATACCAGTGTTAAAGAGAAAATGTTACTTGCATACACAGCTTATCAGGGTACTGTAGAAGACTGTCACTGTTCCCATGTGCGTTCAGGTAGATACATTCAGTGTGGCCTCTCCTTGTTCTAACATGTCTTTGTAATGAGCAATGATGGTACCATGTCTCAAGCTAAAGCTCCAAGTAGCACCTACACTTGCCCTGCACCTGGGTAGGGAAACACAGGGTTTGGAGTGATGGCTGCACCCTCCAACTCATCCCATCCCAGAGGACCAGCCTTGGCCACCCCAGGACACCAAACGGCTCCAGAAGCAGCCAGAGCAACACAGGCACCATGAACAGCCACTGAGGATCACAGAATATGCTGAGTGAGAAAGGACTATCAGGATCACTGAATCCAACTCCTGGCCCTGCACAGGACGCCCCAAGAATCCCACCACGTGCCTGAGAGCACTGTCCAAAAGTTTCTTGAGCTCAGGCAGGCTTGTACTTTGATTGCTTCCTCCTGTTCCAGTGCCCAACCATCCTCTGGGTAAAAAACCTTTTCCCGATATCCAACCTAAACCTCCCCGGACTCTGCTTCATACCGTTCCCTCGAGTCCTGTTACTGTCACGACAGCGAAGAGATCAGTAGTTTCCCCACCGCTGTCCCTCGTGAGGATGTTGAAGACCACGATGCGGTCTGACTTCAGTCTCTTCCAGGCTGAACAAACCCTTTTTATAACGTGGTGCCCAAAACTTATCGCCCCCGGTCCCGTCCCCTGCCCTGCCCTCCCCGTCCGTACCTGCGGGGGCCGCCCGGCGAAGGCAGTCGGCCCAGGACAGCGCTGCCCGCGGCCGCCCGGAGCGGCACCGCGCCAGGGCTCGGGCGAGCGCCGCGAGAAGGAAGATGAGCAGCAGGTGCAGCAACGTGACGAGCAGCGGGAACGGGAAGCTCTGCGGGACCGACAGCCGCTGTCACCGCCGCCCTCCCGCCGCCGCTCCCGCCCCGCTGCCCCGCCACCCCGCACCTTCATGAGCCACTTGTTGTAGAAGGTGATGCCGATGGAGAAGCCGTAGTAGAGC